>VDFB02358134.1:239702764-240100586 GCA_007258455.2 Sequoia sempervirens
TCACGTGCCTCCCACCCTGCCTAGACAAATATATTTCACTCCAACCCCCTCTCCCACACTCCCTCTCTCTCTCCCCCTTTGGTATATTTTTCTCTCTCAGGTCTCATCCCTCCCAACCCCTCTCCCATTTTCATGTCTTCCCCCCACCCTAACTGGATAACTCTTTCTCCCTCTCAAGTCTCTCTCTCTCTCAGGTCTCACTCCCTACTGGACGCTACCTAGACTAATCTTTTTCACTCCAATCCCCCTCTCTCTCTCTCTTAGGTCTCACTTCCTCTCTACTGGATAACATTTCAATGCAACACATTTGGCGCTTGCCAAATTTGGCACTCTCCAAATTTGGTGAGCATCAAATGTGTTTTTTTATTGGAACGGTAAAATAGGGGTTGACCCCATGATTCAGGCCCACATGTTTCTACATTTGTCTGGTTCAATGCTTTATCCAACTCAAAAATGACTTTTTTATGTAGTTGACTCCCTATTGTACCAATCTATGCTTGATCCAATACCTTTTTACCACCAATTTGCATGCTACACAACATAGAAGAAGACAATTTGAAGTTTTTACATCATTTTACATTCTCTCAGGTAATATATTCATTTTGGTAATATTGAAATGTTTTTATTTAGTTTATTTGTTTGTTTTTGACAATATAAAGCAAATTCCTTTCATGATTTTATTAATCATAACAGTTTGACATAGAATTCAACATTGAATTAGATGGAAGTTGCATAAAAAAGTTTAATTTTTATGATTTTGAAGAAAGAAAATGAAAAACATGACTTAATTTAGATGAATTCATGTTTAAACTTATATAAATGACATCAACTCAACACAATTTTTCTTATGAATTCTATTTGAATTGCTTATAGTAGTCCATTTCCATCATGGCTAGTGGAATAAACTCTATTCCATTTTATGTAGATGTTTATATTGAGTTCTTTTTGTTTTTTTTTTTACAATTTATAGACCATTCATTTGATAATTTTATTAATCTTCATTGTTACACATAGAATTCAACATTTAATTAGATGGATTCTACATGTAAAATTTTAATTCTTAGAAGTTTGAAGATAAAAAATGGAAAACATGACATAATAGATCCAAATTCATGTAAACTTATATAGAGGATTTGAAAAATTGCCTCAAAGCAATGTGGTCTCATGGAATGTAAACAACTTATATGTCTAGAGGATTTCAAAAATTCATTTTTGCTCCTTGATGGATTGTACCTTTAACCTCTTCTAATGTAATTCTATGCATTTGATGTCTTCATAATTTAGGGTGTGAGAATCCTAACTAAAGCATGCACAAATAAGCAATTAGTTGAATCATCACTCAAACACTTCCCTTCAATTTTATTATTGAAACTAGAATATATTTGAAAACATCTATGCATTCATGCCTAAAATCATATTCATCATCATAAATATACTAATATCTTATCTTGTTGAACAACCATTTCCTCATGAATTAAGAACTTGATAGGCAATGGTTGATACCTAGACTTGTTGTGAGGTGTTTTCCCTAGTATGGTGTGAGTCAATATTTCTATTCATTGTTGACTTGTGATTTTTATTGATGGTTGTAGGAAAACTTTTATTTTCAACTAATTTGGAAAACCTATGAGCTTTCATCAATGTTAATGCAAGTTTCCATTCATTATTTTGTGCCATAAAAAAATCACCTTCATCATGTGCTTAGATAAATTCAAGTGACTTGACATAGTTATTAACTCAAGTTTCCATTCATTCGCAACATTTACCTTTCTAACAAATAAAAAATGGGAAAATTTTGTGCAACTGAAAATGCTTATTATCTTTCTAAGTTACCTCATTTCCAAATAAATAGTAAATAATTCCAAGATATAGCATCACAAACACTTCTTTAATTCATTCTTCATGTCTTGGTTGTGTTTGTCATCATTCTCTATGATAAATCAAGGAGATTTGAAGGCCAATCACAATGTGGTTTTGACAACAATAAGCACAAGATTCTCTAGTTTTCAAAGGTGGAAACAACTTATACCTTGGGTTTGACACTTCTTTGCTCCTAATAAATTTTCCGCACTCCAAATACTCCCCTTAAACCCTTCTTAACATTGATCAATGCTTACATGAAACAATTTTGTACAAATCCCTCAAAGTACTAGGTTTTACATAGTTAGTTGCAAAAAGAAACAAACTATCCTCAATAACTCACAAAATTATGATTTAGCAACCCTCCTTTTGTCAACACATGCATATAGGCCTACAAAAAATGAGTACCAAGTTTCATGTATTTTCACCAAATGCATCAAAAGTTATGGATTTTTTGAAGCTCACTATAAACCCTAGGTTGGGGACAACAATGCTTGATAAGTTACATTAGTTACATTACGCATAGGAATCAAAAGACATGTTTGATAAGATATGCAATGTTTGATAAGTTTCATTAGTTATGCAATGTAAAGTAATGCTTTGAGTTTTAAAGATATGGAATGTAATGTAATCATCTATATGAATATGTTTCATAAAATGCTTGGTGTGTTTCATAAAATGCAATGTAATCAGTGGTATGGATATGTTTCAAAAAATGCATTACTTACTTTTCTTGCAGTACAGAAGTAGACATGTATGAAAAATGTTGTAGCATAGACATGTTGATAAGATTCTTTGGTAGACATGTATGGAAAATGTGGTAGCATAGAAAAAGGTGGTGAGTTGTTTGAAAGAATGCCTAAAATAAATGTGGTCTCATGGTGATGTCCATCACCATAAGACCACATTTCTTGGAGGAATTTTTCCAAACAACTCACTACCTTCTTTCATAAAATGCTTCGGTAGACATGTATGAAAAAGGTTGAGGTAGACATGTATGAAAAATGTTGTAGTATGGACATGTTTGATAAGATGCTTTGGTAGACATGTACGAAAAATGTGATTGCATAGAAAAATGCAGTGAGTTGTTTGAAAGAATGCTCAAAGAAATGTGGTCTCATGGTGATGTCCATCACCATGAGACCACATTTCTTGGAGGAATTTTTCCAAACAACTCACTTCCTTCTTTCATAAAATGATTTGGTAGACATGTATGAAAAAGGCTGAGGTAGACATGTATGAAAAATGTTGTAGCATAGACATGTTTGATAAGATGCTTTGGTAGATATGTATGAAAAATGTGGTTGCATAGACAAAGGCAGTGAGCTGTTTGAAAGAAAGCCTAAAAAAAATGTGGTCTCACATGGTGCTGTCCATCACCATGAAACCACACTTCTTGGAGGCATATTTCCAAAAATCTCATTGCCTTCTTTCATAAAATTGTTTGGTGTGTTTCATAGAATGCAATTTAATCAACGATATCAATATGTTTCATAAAATGCATGACTTAATTTTGTTCTATGTGTGTTTGTGAACATTTAGCATTCAACGTCATGCTGAGGAAATGAGCAAAGCCTCTAACATCGAAAGAACATGAAGTTAAAAATGCAAGGATAAGAGAATAAAAAATGCAAGCTCGTGAAGAAAAGGAATTGCAGCCCATACAACAAGAAATTCCCATGCAATCTAAGAGAGATGTCCAATTGACAACACAAAGGGCATGAATGAACAAACTTTATGGAAGGACACAAATGGATCCCAAAGTTGGGGGAATATCATAAACCATAGGTGAAGTTCAATGCACGCCATCTACAATATATCATGCTCAAAGTACAACAACAATTACATCTCGAGTTGAAGACACACCATCAACAACATGTGGTTTTCCAACTACACCAGAAAACACATCTCCAGTTGAATACATACCATCAACAATAAGGGGTTTTGGAAGTACATCAGCAAAAATATCTCTATTTGAAGGAACTCCATGTATTACATCTCAATTTGGAGGTACAACATCGTTTACATGTCAATCACAAGGTATGCCATCAATTTCACCTCTGATTGAAGGTACACAATCTATCCCCAATGTTGTTGACATTCCTAATGTTGACACAACTTTACATTTGATAAATCCTCCTAGAGTTTTGCATAAAAAACCTAAATATTTGATTGATATTGATTCCAATGTTTTGAAATGGATGCCTAATAAGATTCCAAAATGTACATGTCAAAGATATGCACAAAGGATATGGAGTTTATTTTTTGAGAAGCTAAGTGAGGGTGGAAGATTTCAACTATTTGTTGAAATGATGAGGTAACTCAAATTTAGGCCCACCATGAAGGCTCTTGGGCTAAGAACATCGAATGAGTCAAGTGAAAATTCCATTGTAAAGAATTTGATGAGTGCATACGAGAGCGTGGGTTCTACCTAACGCACAAAAGATAGTTGTGCCACACAACGTGTGATGACAACAACACTATTAAGCAGTCAAACAAGAAACAAGATGAACCTTACAAAGACAAGTAAGTCTTTGAAAATAAGTAGATCATCTCGAATGAGAGCCAAAGGAAGGTGTGAAAGAGTGGAGGATCCAAATAGCAATGAGTTATAGACATTCTCGGGTAGAGTACCACAAAAAGATAAAGAAATTGCTCAAGCCTTGAGATCTATAATACAATGTTTTTGGAAGGATAACACAAGGACCTCTCCCAATTAAAGAGATGTTGTAAGGAGAATTGGTAGTCAAATTCGTGAGCCACATCCAAAGCATTTTTTGGATACCACTCAAACCCAATTTTTTTGTTGATTTTATGCAGAGGTTTCCTCAAATTAAAATATGTCAAAGGTATTTTGAAATGCTAAAGCCTTTTTATTTCAAAATAAATCACACATGAACTACATGTTGTTGTAGAGTACATATTGACTTTTCTAACCATTATGATGTTTATCAACGTATATGTGCAGATATGCATACTAATAATGTTTTGCAGAAATGTAACATAAGGCCTCCATCTAAATCCTCAAGGGAATTCTTATCTTCCATTTTATGTGAAAGAGATGGTCAATTTTTTTTATAAGAATTCAAGTTTGGATGGCACATGTGATCATTGTGGTGGCATGCAACATTTTCCAATTTTTCAACACATGGCTAACACACACACAATTGGAAATGAAATTGTGGAATTTGGAAAATACAAGATAGTGCCCTGCAGTCTAAAAGATGGGAAAGAAGCAACAAAGTATGAATTGGTTAGTGATAAGATTCTAGTGTATCAGTTTATGGGAATTTTCCATGATCAGGTGGTCTATGAGTATGCAAGGCATACACATAGAGCTCGATGGTTGGACTCACAGTTCAAGTTATGCAAGGACACGTTTCCAATTCATAACATCATTTCAATTGTTAACTTCACGGAGAACTGCACACTACATCCATAGAATGAGGTGCAATCAAATTACTACAACTCCACGTAGGTTGCTATATTTGTGCATATAGCATTCATTCATGCAAATGATAATATAAAGGATAACAAGAAGGTATTGAGGGCATATCACTTTTACATTAGTGATGATCACATACATTCTACGGAGTTTGTGCAAGGTTGCTTTCAGATGTTCTAAGTTGATCTAGATAGCAGGGGCATATCATTCAGTTAGCATATCATATGGCCAGATAACTATACATCACAATTCAAGAACTCTAGAATGTTTTACTAGTTGAGCAGGATGCATATGATCAGTGGTGTTCATCATATGTGGAACTTCTCAGAGGTCAGGCATGGAAAGGGGAGCATGATGGAGTAGATGCATGTATCAAAAGAGCCTTAGCACGAGAAGAGTTAAAGTACAAAGAGTAAAGTTGACATATGCAAAATCAATTGTTGAGTGGTACAATAATGCAATGGGTCTAGGTAATGAAGGTAATTCTTTATTTCGTAGATTTTTTCATTTAGTAGATGATACTAACATTACAAAATATGAGGATTTTTGTACACTAACAGGATTGAGTGAGCTACACTCTTTTAGAAGCTCCAATGTAGGTACATGGACTATCCGTATGCGAAATATGGCATACTTTTTTTTTGCATGTACACTTCAAGCATGGAATGATTGTGACTCAAAAGAGTGGTTTGATGAATGGTCTATAAGAATTCTAACCCCACTTGACACTTATTAGCTCTCGACAGCTCTACAAATCATGAAGATGCAATCATTCATTGACTTTGGTCATGTATCAGACCTACTATAACTAGGTAACATATCTTACTTTGTTGTTTTATTGTGATCTTCATTAAATACATCTGACAAGATGAGCATATCAATGCAGGGCATGTTTATGTGGTGATTGTAGATGAAGACAATAAAGAGGGAACAAATTATTACCCGTGTCATTGTATCGAGGCCAAAAAGAAATTGGAGGCCACAATTATAGATGGAGAAAACATAGAATGTCCTATAGGTTTGGTGGTTGTTATTGGAACATAACTTAGAAGATACCCAGTTAAGAATGTTGTAGTTTGGTTGTTTGAGGACTTCGACACACATCAAAAGATTCTTCACTACTAAAATCTTGTCATCACAACCAATGTTCATTTGATTAAATATAAGGGAAGACTTGTGAACAAGAACTTGTGGAAAGTGTGCAAGTTTGACCACAAAGAAATAATTGACAAAATAAAGAGTAGAGAAAACCCAAATGGTTCCTTGGATTGATTTGTAAGTATTCACATTGAATTTGTAAAGTCATGTTATTGATCACTGTTTTCTTTCAAGTGTAAGTTTGATTGTAGAAGGGTTTGCAATATTGTATTATTATTAATTTGCAAAATGATATTATATGCTGCTCTCTATTGACTACCTTTAAGTTTGTATTCTCTATTGGTTTTTGATGTCATATGCCTTTAGGATTGTCATTGATGCATTTGTGACTGTCTTTTCACCCACTTATTAATTAGATGTTTGCTTTAGTGAAGAGATATGCAATACTAGTGAAGGAGAAAAAAGGGAAAGGATTCATTAAAGATTATCAACTTAAGAAAAGAACAAAATCGGTTGCTGGTGCAAGTGTAAAGTGGTATGAGAAGCATTAGTTCTTGGTGCATTTTCTGGTTTTCAATATTCTCTTTCTTTTCCATTTCCTAGATTTGCTAGATTCTTATATATGCTACATGTTTTATGTTAATTATGTTTATATCTTCATGACATGTATACCTAGGATCATCGAGAGACAAGAAAGTAGCGAAATATGGGTCACATCACCATTGTAGGACCTTCAATTGATCTACTTATAGCATGCATGAAGGTGATAAAAGATTTGGTCAAAAGGTGTATGTCTGACATTATTTAGTTGATGGTCTTTTAATGATTTTAATGTGACTTCATGTTTGAAGTGGTTAGGCTTTTATAGGTTTTTTGTGGACCAAATTCTAGTGAGAGTAAACAAGCACACTGAGGCTACTACCCATGTGTTTCCAGGGGAGTAGGGGATGCACATCTTTTCAAGCATTTGGAATGCAAATAACTAGGCCACCTGAGGTGGATTGGAGAAAAAAAGCTGGGTAGCAGCTCCTTTTGTTTCTTCTTGTACAAGATATTTCATGATCTGGGCTACAAATGGGAGGATTAATTCCCTCCATGTATTGCTACAAGTACTGAGAAATGGGAGGATTTTCAAGATTTTTTTCCATTACTACTATAATATTTATTATTGTATTAATGTATTTTTTGAAATACAAAAAATATGAGAAATTAATACATGCAAATGTGTATATTCCTTAATATATCTGAATTAAACATGTATATTACATTTAAAGTTAGTTGTAATGGTTTATGGTTTACATTTAAAGGATAATATTTCATGTGAAGACTTGCTGGTTTCAAGATTTGCATGAAGGAAAACATGTTTCACAACTTCAATTTGTTCAAATGGACACACAACTAAAAAGTCAGAACTAAAAAGAAAGAAAGGCCTAGAGATGCATTTATAAAGAAATTAAACTTCTAAATTCACCCCTGTTGGATTCAAGGAACACTAAGAGTGGGGGGTGAATTAGTGTTCAACAAAATTGAGCATTATTAACTTATTCCTTAAAACCACTTAAAGCAGCTTAATAAAGATATGATGCAAAATAGAACATAAAAAATCACAACACCATAACACTAGAATTTTTACGTGGAAACCCTGTTAGGGGAAAAACCATGGTGGATGGAAAATCCACAATATTATCTGAGTATACTCAAATGAAAGTTTACAATAGGGGAATGCACTTGCATTCAGGCACACTACCTAGAGCTCACTGCTCAAAATGGGAAGGCACACTACCTTACAAAGAATTGGATTAAATCCAAGAAATGAACTTAATGAGTAGCATCTACAGATGCTTGATTACAGTTCTAGTTAAGCTCAACAACAAAATTTTGTCCTTATGATTGATTTTGCACTTCTGCTATGCTCTGCACAAACTCGCTTCACATAATCTTTAATGCACAAGTGGAATTGTGCATAAATCACTTAATCGCCCTTCTGATATTCACAACACCTTCTTCACACAAAACACACCATTGTACACACACCAAAATGGCATAAATAATCTCTTATATATATCTGCAAGTATAGATTAATCATCCAAGTCAGCTTCATCAAAATATAAGATATTTCATAAGAGTTTGATCAATCCTTTGATAATGTTTAACACGAATCCATCATGGTCAGCTATACCTTAGCATGGACCCAAAATAGAATGCTTGAACATAATTTTTTTTGAATAATTACTCCTTATACATCTGCAACACACCACATTCATTAGGTCGGCCATAATGAGAAAATAAACATAAAACATCCTGTCGGATTTCCTAACTCAAACACCAAATATTGAAACATCACATAACTCAATAGGAAGATATCATAGATGATTTACAAACTGTCCAGGGGATCCACAACTCAAAAAGATGATCCAGAGAAACATACAAATCGCTATACAAATAGGAGACCCTGTTCTTCATTCACTGTTTCAGTAACACACTGTTCTTCACTCTATCTGTCGGTATGAGAAAATCATGTTTTGTGAATCACAAAAATGACTTCAGTTGCCATCAATGAAAACATTAGAATCCAATAGTCTACCAAAATTCCAACAATCTCCCCCTTTGGCATTGATGGCATCACTTAGTGAAAAATGACTAAGTGTTGAGACTAATAGATACACTGCCAAAATTCAAAATTCCAAAACATAGCTTCTATACAAAACAATGCTCCCCCTTAGAATGTCAAGGAATTTTTCATTGCACTCTCTCCCCCTTTAACATCAATGAAAAAATTTCAAAACTGTGCACACATACCCTGTGACTTACAAAAATTTGAAGACATCCGCAAAGTCATTCTTCAACACACTTAATTTTATGTCCCACACTCTTTTGAAACTCTCCAAAATGGTTATGTGACCACAAAGTAGATAAGATAAAGTTTCTACAGCTTCAAGATTCATTGGGTCATGGGTGGCCATAGCATCTTTGGCCTCTTTTAGAACATTTACCATTATCTCAATCTTCAAACTGATTAGTCCTTTGAGCTCACATACTCTCCCAACACTCTTCTCATTTTCAAGCTTCAAATTTTTTATCTGGTCAAGCAAAGACATTACCTAACCCTCTTGCTCACAAAAATTACCAACTAATTGGTCAAGAGCATCAAAAATAGTGACCAACTGCTTTTCAATATCCTTCACCTTCTTTTCCTTTGCTATAGTGAATTTGGATAGAACTAAACAAGACTTATATAATTTTCCTCCTTCAGACAAAGTATCTTGAGCATTTTTTATGCAGGTAGCTAACAAAGTCTTGTCTTTTGCAATTAGTTCTTTCAGACTACTAAATCTCTTTTCCTTAAACTCCTTTTGCACCTTAATCGAGGCTAATTTTTCAAAAAATTCAAAGTGAGAACTTATAGGAGTTATCAACTTCTTTAGTTCACCAGAAGAGGAACCAGACGCTTCCATGACATGAGTAGGCATTAATTTCTACAAGACTTCAAATGCAAGACTTAGCAATTCACTATCTTCTACGTGAGACTTCAGAATCTTCTCACTGGCTTTGTCTTGAGCAATTGAAGCAACTTTCATGTAGGTAGCTAACAAAGTCTTGTCTTTTGCAATTAGTTCTTTCAGACTACTGAATCTCTTTTCCTTAAACTCCTTTTGCACCTTAATCGAGGCTAATTTTTCAAAAGATTCAAAGTGAGAACTTACAGGAGTTATCAACTTCTTTAGTTCACCGGAAGAGGAACTAGACGCTTCCATGACATGAGTAGGCATTAATTTCTACAAGACTTCAAATGCAAGACTTAGCAACTCACTATCTTCTACGTGAGACTTCAGAATCTTCTCATTGGCTTTGTATTGAGAAATTGAAGAAACTTTCATCATCTGAATTGGGGACAAAGTGGATAGATTGATTGAACTTTCATCCAATTCAGGATCTAATTCTTCCATCTGCTCCATCATAGATCTCTTCACTGCTTCAACTCTAATTTCTTGGACTTTTTCTTCTTCAACCTTGGGCTCTTCAAAGATTATTTCCAGATTACCTTTAGGTGCTTCAACTTCTTCAATGTGCACCTCCTTCTCCTTGGCTAACACCACCTTAGGAACTTCAGTTTCCATAGGATTCTCTATATTTTCCACTTCAGGAGGAATCTGGAAATTCTCAGCATCAACATTCTCTTCCTCATTTTCATTTATCTTATTCTTTGATAGAAACTCTTCCAGAATATTCTTAGTTTCATCAACAACTGCATCTGTCTCACCAATCATGAGTTTATTCACTTTTGATTTGATTTTAAATTCCTTTTTGGATTTTTCAAGAAGTGAATTCATCTCCTCAATTGACATTTCTGGACATAGATCTGCGAGAATTCTCTTTCTTAGATTCTCTTCTTCTATTCTGGCACTTAATCTTCTTGAGTCCAAAATGTTATACCGACTTTCTAGAAAATCAAACATGATTTCAACAAGAACTTTATTAAAAATGTTTATATGCTTTATCGTGGCTTCTTCAAGAGATCTTTGACTGGATTTATCAAAGGTTTCATACCATTCACAGAGTGGCTTGAGATTACCATCTTGGACAACTGCATTTTCAACTTCCTCAACTGACATACTAGGTTTGTCAACTTATGTCTTTTCTTTGCTTCTTCTTTACCAGAAGATTTTATTTTGTTTAACTTTACAACCTGAGTTCCAATAGCCTTTAGTTCCTTCACAACTTCTTTTGATTCAATCTCCTCCTCTTCATCTTCATAAACAACTTTATAAGATCTTGTGCTTTTATTCTTCTTCCTTTTTCCCGAAGCCTTTGCTTGAGCTGGCTAGGGTGCAAAGAAACTCTTGGTAGATCTAGTGCGGGGAGAGGATGTTCCTTGACAAACAGAGTTTGTTTTTTCTTTTTCTTTTGCTGCTTCAGCCTCATCTCTCTTCCTTCTTGCTTCTTTCAACTTCTCTACAGGTATGCCCATATTTTTTGCAAAAAATTCTACCTCTTTTCTTACTTTCCTGGCTATCACCGGCTTTTTCAAATACACATGAACCTGCATACTTTTCTCTGCATATGTTCCAAATATTTCTTCTCTCGGATCTAGAGGTGAACTCAACAAGTGTTCTGCTTACATATTTAGAATTTTCTCCTCTACTTCGTATCCCATAGACATGATCCAAATTGTTCTAGGATCAACCGATTCCATATGGCATTGATCAATATCCACCATGAAGCAAATAGAGTCTTTGTATTTTTCCACAATTGAAGTGGGAATTCTTTCCCTGACATGCATCATCTTCTAGAAATTTTTAAAGTATCCCCAGAGAGTAGTATTTCAAGTCTGATGATCACCAATACCAAACAACATGTTCCTTATCTAAACAACTACCAACACATCAATCTTTCAACAAACTTTTCCAACTCCTGGAACCCCATCCAAGAAGTAGAAAAATAGACACAATAGTAAATTACCATATTTGAAGGTATTCTTTTTGTCTTTCTTGATTTTCCCCAGATTCTCTAATAGTTGACTTTTGATCAATTCACACAGATCATGGTCTATATTTTATTTCACCGTCTCATCAGCCGCATAGATGGCCATACCGGATCTCGTCTTGAGTGATAAATCTTATAACCAATGACCATTGATGCAAATTTCACATCCACTTTGGTAATATCTTCTATTTTCATTTCCCTTTTGTCCCATTGTGCACCCATTTTCTCAATAACCTTATCATTCTTCACTGACTTCAAAACTGGAAGTCTACTAGTGGAATTCAGACCTGTGACTACACATATAACCTCTTTTGTGATTTTAAATGGCACATCTAGCCACATGAATTTGTTAGGAACATGACTCAACACATATAAGACCCATTCATTGTCTTCAAATATTAGTGTAAGGAAATTAAAAGGAGCATCTAATGAAAAATCCAAATAGTAGTGCCTTTGGTAACTTTAATTCGATTAGGTTACCTCAAAGACATGAACAACTATGTCCTAATGTAGAAATAGACACAATTTATTTCCTACATTGATCCATCTGAGAGAAACACATGTAAATTCAACAACAAGCATTAACAAATTCTACTACACAAACCAACAGACATGAAAGATGAAACAAAAAACTAGAACACAAAGATTTACGTGGGGAAAATCCTTTCGGATAAAAAACCCCACACTCCAAAGATCAAGCCATTGTATTATTCAACAACAAAATGGTTACAATACAATTTCAGGCTCTTATCCTTTTTAGAGATTGCATCTTGTTCATTCTGGATACAATTGGTAGCAACAGATATCCCTATACAGTTTCTGATCACCCTCTCAAATTAAACAACCTTCACACTGTTACAATATCATCACATATATAGTGCAGATCAACTTAAGAGAAATTAGAAACATGCTTCTTGATCAGGAGCTCTTTCTTCTCCTTTGTTTAGGCCTCAAGGCCCTCTGCCATACAGCCAGCCTCTTGACCTTCACATCTGTTAGCTCTCTCATTTCTTCTCTTCGGCTTCAGCTCTATGAAACAATTTGTTTCCAACTGTTGGATCACAACTGTCGAATCATCCAGCTCAGCAACGTATATGTTTCCACTTCCTTGCATGGAAGATAATACGTCCAGGTCACACCACGTAGGACAGTCACCCAAACGGTCAACAAACGATCAACTTGTGTTGCATGTCGGTGAGACACTAACCGTGTCTCCCCGATGCCACAAGTCCTTACAATCGATACCACCAAGGCTTCACTATCGGCAAGAGGTTACATCGATTCCAGAGAGCTATTGCTAAGACTTTTCCATGTTGCCAAGACCTCACACCGAAGATCACAAGGTATTCCAAAGAGTTCATTAGTCGGCAAGACTATCGCTCTTCGCCCAGACATTACACCGAAGTCTTTAAGACACATCAACCTCAACATTATCATCAGTGAGACAATCACCATTCGATGAGACATTACACTGAGCTCATAAGTCATTCCGAAGTGTTCCTTAGTCGCCAAGACTTTAGTCATTCACTGAGAGATCATATCGAGCCCTTTATGTTATACCGATGTCACTGTCGGCCAGACATTCCACATTCGCCAGGAGATCATATCGTGGTTCCAAAGTCATACCGAAACTTCTAACGTCCATCGCATTCCTATCGGCAAGACAAATACCCTTCGCCAAGACATCACCCCGCAAGTTCCAAGTCACCCCGAGTCAATCTTGTTAGCCAGACTTACCACTTTCGCCAAGACTTCATACCGAAGCCTTTAAGTCATATCAATGTGTTCCACTGTTGGTGAGAGAATCATCCTTCGGCAAGACTTCTTATCGAGGCTTCCAAGTTATCCCGAAACCACTACTCACCAAGAGTCACATCGAACTGATCACCCCACGTACTGTCGGCGAGACTTTTGATATTCGAGGTGACATCATATCGAAACAAGTCTTTCGGCCAAGGGTCTCCCCAATGTCTTTGAGTGTTACACTATTGCCAAGACAATCCTTCATCGCCGAGACTTCACACCGAGATCCTTAAGTTACTCCGAGTGTCCATCGGTGAGACATATCACTATCGATAAGACTTCTTACCGATCACCCAAGGGTTTCCCCGAAAGCTCCAACACTGTTGCCAAGACATGTTACTTTCGGTAAGAATTCTCACCAAGCCGCCATAGGTTATCTCGATGACTTCAATGCGTATACCTGTCGGCAAGACCTTCCAATGTCACCGGGAATTCTTCCTGAGTGTTGAAGTCCTTCTGAAGCCCCCAGTCGCTATGAGTCTCCCCGAGGCCCGATTGAATGGCCTGTCAGCCAGAGATCTCCATGCGGTGAGAAGTTACAATGACTGCTTTATGTCATGGCGATAGACTCCAAAGTGAAAATGTTCAGCAAGACTTCTACAAGGTCACAGCGACCAGAATATTTCACAAGGTTCCCAAACTGCCATTCGGCCAGACCAAAGAAATGTCACACCGACTTTGCTCTTCGAGAGGTTCCAACCTGTGAGATTGAGGCAACAATTCCAACAATATCCCACTTGACGAAGATCACACAGGCACCTTCAAAGCAACCAGAAACTAGGACCACACTAGCTCCACCAGTTTAAACCCTGCAATACTCAAGACACCTAATCAGCATGATTCCACAGATAACAGTCCATTAGACAATCTGCAACAAAGACCAGGCATCCAACTGCAACTCACTGTCCAACAAAACAACTGATCCTAGCCTTCCAGGAAACCACATAGATCTCAACATGCTCTCATGCCCCATCAATAATTTTGCTCCAACATCCAAGATGTTCACCATTCAGGCAACAATCTTATCATCTTCCAACATGCCACTAGTGGAAGAAGGATACAAAGCCAAGGTGTATAATCCCCATTCCAACGTACACAAGAAAAAGATCCCAGTGATATTTCCAATAAGATACTGCTACCAATTCACTATGCTCAAATGCTATACAGAAGCAATATCAACTTCAAAGCTTCAAACAAAACACAACAGTGAAGTCATTCTCCAGGAACAAGATACAAAACATCAGTTAGAACAACAATACTGACAGATTGCTCCCATCCAACTGATAAACCCACACGATTGAAAATAGCACCCACAGCTCGTGCTATACCATCCAATCTCACATACCTCAAAGGTATAAACATTAGTAAACTCATGCTACTCCAAAACCAACCCATCAACAACAAATGCAAGCTCCAAGTGCCAACTAGTCGAAAAAGACCAAACACAACAGGAACTCCCACTATCCAAGTAATCCAAAGACATCACAAGTTTACCAATAACAATACATAGAAAATGTAACCATGTAGTACCAAGGAAATATCCACAATGACATGCACAACCTGCAATAAACTGCTAAAAGAAACATTTCTCTCACTACAAACCTTCATGGCCACAGAGAGAAACTCTGCCCATCATCTTCCTGTAGAAAATCCTCCTACATACACTTCTAATAGCCAGCTGTGTCAAGAATGATCTTCTTCACATCCCAAAAGAAAGCCTAAACAACATCCATCCGTTCAATCACCAAAACCAACTTCTAATATCATGTAATCAACATGGATGTAAGCCTCTCAAAGAAGATCAAGCTAGTTCATTTCCCATTTCAAGAAATCAGCCCATACATCATCTCCTACCAATTCTCATCAGTAAAACACATAACACAAAAGCTCAAGGAGATAAACTAGTTGTACAACTTCCACTATGAATCCTCGAGAACCATTAAACAACAATTCAAGATCCATATCATGAAAGTAAATAGAAAACCTCATCTGAAAAATATAATGGGCCAAATACCTCTCAGATAAACTGTCGAGCAAACCAAGAGTGGGAACAAGAATACTCCTTCAAGATATATAAAAGCCACCATGACTAATCCAAGAGCAATCTCCTCATAGGTCTCTTATTGAACTCACGTTCAACCAAGGTGTAGGCTTCTCGGACTTTCTGCTGAAAACCTTTAACAAGAGTAACAAGCAGCAATACTTCTCTCATAAGAGAAAAATAACCTCACCTTATTCTTCATGTATCCATGAGTACTAGCAACTGATTATCTCATGCTAAATTTCAACTGCATTACTGCACTGCCACGAAGTATCAAGCAAATAATCAAAGCACCAAAAACACAAAGAATTTACCAGACCACTGTCAAAGCTCCAATCATCTGAATAAGAAACTTATCATGACACCATGATCTACATATCCCCTTAGGAGATACCATGCTTCAAGTGACTTCACCATGGTCTCAAGTACAATGCACAATGCCAAAACTCCAGTGCACAAACAAGAGTATACCATGACATAAAGCAAATAAACTCAAAACCAACATCACCTGTCAAGCACCACCAACACCTCAGCCAAAGACTCCAAGCATCCTCCATGGTTCCAAGACATTGCACATCTTCAAATAATTTCCATGCAAAAGAAAAAGTGTAAGAACCCTTCTGCAACACTAAAGAAGACCATTCACCACCATGTGATGAATCCACAGTCACTGCTAGAGCTCCCACTGAAAGGTGACACCTGAGCTCTCCAAGCATCATGACCAACTACTTCAGGTTCCCATAACTGACTATTCAGGTACTCAATAATATCCATCCTCTCATCTCTAAGTAATCACACCAATGAACAAGTGACCACAGACAAGGCCAACTAACAAATCTGCACCATCAATTAATCAACCTCGTGGATAAAGACAATCCACATCCAAGTTATCTCATTGTAGCCAATGGGTAGCTAATCCACCAACTGCATAACCCGTAGATCACAAACATCGAACATGAAAACCCATCATCGCATTGGAAACTGCAACACTGAGATTTCAAAGAGAATAACCATGTAGACAACATGACTCAAACACCAGATTATGCCAAATCTGATTTTCCAACCATGTCCACAACGAGCACCATAATCAAGAAACCCATAAGCATTACCACAAGAATGTTAAGTGACATAAAACACTTACCAACAATCCCATATAGAGAAGGATTAATACCTCCTCAAAACCATGCACCAAGCATGCATGCAGACCTACAACTATCTCATCTAGCAACACCCCAAAAGACCAGTGTCTAGACAATATCTTAACAACAACTCCACATGATCACAAGTTTTGCTTAACCATGTAAAACCTGCAAAACCATAGAGCCATGCAAGTACAAATCATCCTTAGAAAGAAAACGACAGTTCAAGAGAATCCAGGCCCCTTTCAAGCCAACTTTAAACCACCACCATGTACATGCATCCGAGAAAGAGAGAAAGGCTATTTCAGAAGCTTTCAAATCATCTAATGATTAACTTCATAGCCTTCAAGCATTCGAGGTTAACAGGAAACAGTTCCTTCCAACACCAGGAACCACCACCTAGCATAAGCACTCTCTTCCATGACTGAGAAACAACCTAGGCTTCTCCATATCACCTAGGAGCCTATCACACATACACCAATATGAAAGCTTTACTGCTACACAACCACAAAGTAGAAAAATCCACCTCATACTCCAAGGTTATACCTCTACCAGCCAAGAGACACAGATCACAACATGATCAACTCCCATTTCCATCTTGACCATCCTTCAAGCTGCATGCTGTCTCAAAATACCAGAAGGCTTCCACTCATCAAAGGATCAATACATTAGTCCATTCTTCCATATTTCTTCCAGCCTTCAAGCTAAGAAATCTTCAAAGGAGAAATATCCAGAACCAACAACCAGAAGAAGGCTCTGATACCACTTGTAAGGAAATTAAAAGGAGCGCATCTAATGAAAACTCCAAACAGTAGTGCCTTCGATAACTTTAATTCGATTAAGTTACCTCAAAGACATGAACAACTATGTCCTAATGCAGAAACAAACACAGTTTATTTCCCACATTGATCCATCTGAGAGAAACACATGTAAATTCAATAGCAAGCATTAACAAATTCTACTACATGAACCAACAGACATGAAAGATGAAACAGAAAACTAGAACACAAAGATTTACGTGGGGAAAATCCTTTCGGATAAAAAACCCCACACTCCAAAGATCGAGCCATTGTATTATTCAGCAACAAAATGGTTATAATACAATTTTAGGCTCTTATCCTTTTCAGAGTTTACATCTTGATCATTCTGGATACAACTGGTAGCAACAAATATCCCTATATAGTTTCTGATCACCCTCTCAAATTAAACAACCTTCACACTGTTACAATATCATCACATATATAGTGCATATCAACTTAAGAGAAATCAAAAACATGCTTCTTGATCAAGAGCTCTTTCTTCTCCTTTGTTTAGGCCTCAAGGCCCTCGGCCATACAGCCAGCCTCTCGACCTTCACATCTGTTAGCTCTCTCATTTCTTCTCTTCGGCTTCGGCTCTATGAAACAGTTTGTTTCCAACTGTCGGATCACAATTGTCGAATCATCCAACTTAGCAACGTAGATGTTTCCACTTCCTTGCATGGAAGATAATACGTCCAGGTCACACCACGTAGGACAGTCACCCAAACGGTCAACAAACGATCAACTTGTGTCGCATGTCGGTGAGACACTAACCGTGTCTCCCCGATGCCACAAGTCCTTACAATCGATACTGCCAAGGCTTCACTATCGGCAAGAGGTTACATCGAGTCCAAAGAGCTATTGCTAAGACTTCGCCATGTTGCCAAGACCTCACACCAAAGATCACAAGGTATTCTGAAGAGTTCATCAGTTGGCAAGACTATCGCTCTTCGCCCAGACATTACACCGAAGTCTTTAAGACACATCGACCTCAGCATTCTCATCGGTGAGACAATTTCCATTCGATGATACATTACACCGAGCTCATAAGTCATTCCAAAGTGTTCCTTAGTCGCCAAGACTTTAGTCATTCGCTGAGAGATCATATCGAGCCCTTTATGTTATACTGATGTCACTGTCGGCCAGACATTCCACATTCGCCAGGAGATCATACCGTGGTTCCAAAGTCATACTGAAACTTCTGACATCCATCACATTCCTATCGGCAAGACAAATACCCTTCACCAAGACATCACCCCGCAAGTTCCAAGTCACCCCGAGTCAATCTTGTCTGCCAGACTTACCGCTTTTGCCAAGACTTCATACCGAAGCCTTTAAGTCATATCGATGTGTTCCACTGTCGGCGAGAGAATCAACCTTCGCCAAGACTTCTTACTGAGGCTTCCAAGTTATCCCAAAACCACTACTCGCCAAGAGTCACACTAAACCGATGACCCCACGTGCTGTCGGCGAGACTTCCGATATTCGATGAGACATCATATCGAAACAAGTCTTTCGGCCAAGGGTCTCCCTGATGTCTTCGAGTGTTACACTATCGCCAAGGCAATCCTTCATCACTGAGACTTCGCACCGAGATCCTTAAGTTACTTCGAGTGTCCGTCGGTGAGACATATCACTATCGATAAGACTTCTTACTGATCACCCAAGGGTTTCCCCGAAAGCTCCAACACTATCGCCAAGACATGTTACTTTCGGTAAGACTTCTCACTGAGCCACCATAGATTATCCCGATGACTTCAATGCGTATACCTATCGACAAGACCTTCCAATGTCGCTGGGACTTCTTCCCGAGTGTTGAAGTCACTCTGAAGCCCCCGGTCGCGGTGAGAAGTTACAATAACTATTTTATGTCATAGAAATAGACTCCAAAGTGAAAACGTTCGGTAAGACTTCTGCAAGGTCACAGTGACCAGAATATTTCACAAGGTTCCCAAACTGCCAGTCGGCCAGACCAAAGAAATGTCACACCGACTTTGCTCTTCCAGAGGCTCCAGCCTATGAGATTGAGGCAACAATTCCAACAATTAGAAATTTTGCAAACTGTGTAAACTTCTTTTCCTCTAGGGTTTTAAATTTTGGCTTTACAGTGAAATCTTCTTGAGTTATATGATGAGAATATATATTCATCAAATGAGAACTTCCCAATTCTTCAATATTTGCATGTACATAAGCCCTAATATCCTCAATGTACAATACTCCGTGCAACATAGATGAAAATGCACCTAAGGGATTTGTCTCTTCAGATTTATACAGATGCCATTTGAACTTTGGACGGGGTCTATCCTTAACTTCAATTACCGAAGGAGTTGCCATTTTCACAAATTCACAAGATTTCAAGATTTCCCAAGAAATACCTTTTTTCTGAAACAAAGATTGCTTGCTAGATTCACTTCGCTCTTGAGTTTCGCCTCAAATTTGCCAAAGATCGCCCCAGACCTTTCCGATCTTCTTTTCTCAAAATTCCAAGTGACAAATGAAGATAAAAATTCCTTTTTATTGATTGTGCACCTACCCCTTTTTATTGCATTTAATTCTCTTACCCTAACTTATTCGGTTGCTTTGTTTTCATGCACTGAGAGAGATAATCCTTCATCGAATCTCAAATATGGCATCACACTACCTCTAGATGATTGAAAAACACTTGTAGAACATCAACACACCTACTGAACATATCTGCAATCCAATGTCATTTACCAGTAGGGGGTTAAAATATTTTTCTTGACTGCTCCCCCTAGGCCAAAGGCCTGGAACTAATTTCTGGAGGAATTACTAGCAACAGTTTTAGGTGCAGGCACATTTGCTTCAATAGAGGGATCCTTCTTCACCCATTTCTTCTGCATCTGCCTCTTGATTTCTTCTATAGTGACCTTTCCTTTTCCCTTAACATCCTTCTACATGTTTTGTTTTACTGGACCTCTTCTATTCCAATAGAATCTCATAGTGTGGCCAAATTTGTTGCAGCTGAAGCATACTACATTCCTCTATCTGAATCTATGATTCCACTGATTTTGCCTTGACCTGCATTGATTAGCAATATGTCCAGGTCTGTTGCATGCATAACATTTGACATTTCTCTGAAAATTGTTTGCCACATTTCTGTATTCATTTGCTTTATGACCATGTTTCTTGAAATTAAAGCGTTGACTCAAAAATGAAGGACTAGTAGAGTCATCTTCATTTTATTCCCACACTGAGATGCCATATGACCAAACTTATTGCAAGAAAAGAAATAACTATTGAATCTCTGAGCATTAGGCTGTCTTACCGGTTTCCTTCCACCATTGTTCATTTGATTTCTTGGTTTGAATTATATATCACTGGATATGGGGCTTTCACCTTTCTCAAATCCAAGACCTCTCTTATCACCATTATCGCTTTGATTTTTGATCAGATCATTAAGCATGATAGAGTTGTTTTTGAACTTTTCCTTATATTCATTTGCAACAGTAAGTTCATCTCTAAGAGTATCCATCTACTTTTCAAGTTCTTCATGATTCTTGGATTGCTCCAATTCATCATCTAATCGGTTACATGTTTCAAATTTCTCCTTCAGGGACTGTGCAAGCTTCTCTTCATTATTCTTTCTATCTTCAATCTCCTTAGTCATTTTCATCACGATTGACTCCATTTCATGCTTCAGAACAACATTGTCTTTAGTAAGCTTCTCACATTCTGCAGATTTCTCCTTCAAGGCCTCTTTCAGATGTTCACTTTCCAAGTTCTTGCTTTCATTTTGCTTGATTTGGTCACACAACTTTTTTCTCTTTTCTCTTGAATTGTTGATCTGTTCCTTCAGAGACTGGATAAATTTTTGTACATTGTTAAGATTATCTTCTAATTCCTAGATCTCATACTTGGCTTGATCAAGATCTTCTAGGGCCACCACAAGTTGTTGTTGAAGACTATCTGAATCCATTTTCCTAGACCTCCTCAAGCCATCAAACTTCTTCAAAGGATCTAGCTCTGATACCAATTGTTGGATTTGGGGAACACTGAGAAGGGGGGTGAATTAATGTTCAACAAAATTGAGCATTATTAACTTATTCCTTAAAACCACTTAAAGCAACTTAACAAATCTATATGATGCAAAACAAAACATAAACAATCATAGCACCATAACACCATAATTTTTACGTGGAAACCCTATTAGGGGAAAAACCATGGTGGATGGCCAATCCACAATATTATCTGAGTATACTCAAATGAAAGTTTACAATAGGGGAATGCACTTACATTCAGGCACACTACCTAGAGCTCACTGCTCAAAATGGGAAGGCACACTGCCTTTCAAAGATTTGGATTAAATACAAGAAATGAACTAAATGAGTAGCATCTACAAATGCTTGATTACAATTCCAGTTAAGCTCAACAACAAACTTATGTCCTTCTGATCGATTTTGCACTTCTGCTTTGCTCTGCACAAACTCGCTTCACACAATCTTTAATGCACAAATGAAACTGTGCATAAATCACTTAATCGCCCTTCTAATATTCACAACACCTTCTTCACATAGAACACACCATTGTACACACACCAAAATGGCATAAACAATCTCTTATATATATCCGCAAGCATAGATTAATCGCTCCAAGTTGGCTTCACCAAAATATAAAATATTTCACAAGAGTCGGCTCAATCCTTTGATAATGTTTAACGTGAATCCATCATGGTCGGCTACAGCTTAGCATGGACCCAAAACAGAATGCTTGAACATAAAAACATTTTAATAATTACCCCTTATACATCCACAACACACCACTTTCATTAGGTCGGCCATAATGAACAAATAAATAGAAAACATCTTGCTAGATTTCCTAACTCGAACACCGAATATTGAAACATCATAGAACTCAATAGGAATATATCATAGATGATTGAAAAAATATCCAGGGGATCCACAACTCAAAAAGATGATCCAGAGAAACATACAGATCACTATACAAACTGGAAACCATGTTCTTCATTCACTGTTCCGATAACACACTGTTCTTCACTCTATCTGTCGGTATGAGCAAATCCTATTTTGTGAATCACAATAATGACTTTAGTTGCCATCAATGACAACATTAGAAGCCAATAGTCTCCCAAAATTCTAACAAGCCCTTCATTGAAACCTTCCTTGTTGCAATCTGAATTCTGAATGTGCCACAAATCACTACCAAAATTCTTTAGAATAGGCAACTTGCTCAAAATTTCTGATTTGGAAAGGTCGTATTAACAAAGAAAATTGACCCTGACATCAAACTTCAGCAAACTACCTTCAAACCAGGCAATTACACCTTGAAAATCTTCTCAAATCTACACAAAATTTGTATCCTTGTAATGACTAAAATGACACCATGACCACTACTTACCTGCATTTGATAACTATCCCTACTCACAGTCATTGTGAAGAAAGCACTACCCTAAACATGACTGCATTTAAACATCATGAAGGATGCATTGCATTGCTAACATGGTTGCATTCTTCACAAGATGCCACTATCCATAACCATGATTGTGAAGATGTTTAGTAATGGATTCAATGGTGATTGTGAAGTTGTCTTGAAGGAAAAGCATGTGGATTTATGAAAAAATATGAAACAATGCCTTCTAGTGTAAAAGGCATATTTTCTTGCTCTTCTATAAACCCTACAACTCCTTCCATCATCATTATTTGACATTAAAATTTGATCAACCCTTCCTCATTTAGTATGCTTCAACTTGAGGCTAAAGTTTGCATAAAAAGGAAATGAACTCACATTTCCAATTAATATGTCCCCACTATATATAAGTCTAAACCAATAAAAGGGAATCCATCATTTTCAAGCTTATATACTCTCAAGTTTTCTATGTTTGGCTTTCCAAAATCTACTCTAATCTTGGATGAATTTTAGACTGACTGTCATCATGATCTGTCTCTTTACATAATGTCAGTCACCCTTCATACACATCATGATGATATGGATTTCCTTCATTATGCATCATGATCACCCTTCAATCACTGTCATCATGATTTCATGGCTTTCCTCATTATGCATCAAACCTGGTTGTCAATGTGCTATGGTTTCAATAGAGACTTGGCATTAAGTTTTCAACTCGAAACATTTCAATGCTCACTGCCAAGTCTTTAACTTCCATGAAAATGTAGGGTTTTCTTTTGATTGCCTCCTTGTCAAACCACACCTACACATAATGATTGTACGTTGTTTTTTGGCATCCATAAAGGCCACTCACATCAAGATTTGATAGTGCTGCTCCAAAAAATCTACTACCTCCTACCCTTAGAATGCCATCCTTATCTCATACTCTTACTAGTTATGAATCAAAAGCACTTAAAAGAATTCCTCCTTCTATCACTTCAGATCTACTATCCATTCTTATATGCCAAAACATGGAATTTTCTTCTCATATCATTACATAAAGAAAATAGTGAGATCAATTACTGTACCTATATCAATGGGTTTCCCCTTCAAAAATTGATGCACCTTCAATGCCTAGGGTTTCAAAGCCTTACCAATCAGCAAGATCTTA
Source organism: Sequoia sempervirens (assembly GCA_007258455.2). NCBI lineage: Eukaryota > Viridiplantae > Streptophyta > Pinopsida > Cupressales > Cupressaceae > Sequoia > Sequoia sempervirens. The sequence goes on from VDFB02358134.1 coordinate 239,726,970, forward strand.
ATAAAAAGGGTTTATCCTTATGAAATATAAGGCTTGAAAATCTGCACATACTATTTTCTCATGACTTCAAAGAACACCCATTTGTCATTGGAAACACATAGATGATTTCCCTCCAAACCCAAAAATCAAAGATGAAACTTAATACCTTTTCACCAATGCACGTGAGTATCATGAAAATAAGCTCCATGAAATAATTAAAATTCCTTTTCAATGCTTTTTTCATAAGATAAAAGACCTTTGAATTAAATACTTTATGGTTGTTCTCTGAATATTGCCTTTTCTTGTGTCTATAATTTGATGATCCTTTGCATACTTTATTGGTACAGAAGCACTTATTGCTCAATTTTTTTATTTTTTTATTTTTAAGTCTTTAGGGGTCCTAGGTGGTCAACAAGGTCATTAATGACCATTTCTAAAGTTTTGAGTTCATTTTTAATAGATTCCAGGCATGGGTTTTCAGTTTTGAGTTGATTGGCAAAAAATTGTAAAAATTGTTATTTTGGTTGTCATGCATTTTGAGCAACTTGACAAAATGGTGAAAAATCATTAATGTAAGTGGGGAAAAATCTTGTAACTAATGTAAAAGATTTTAATAAGCATGTTTCATGTTTTCATTGTCGAAGATAGAAGATGGGTAGTGATTTTTGTGTTTGTGGGAAGAAATTGAAGAAGATTTTTCCATTATTTTCTATGTTGCAACAAGTTATTGGTCTTTGTACGACCTTGTACGAACTTGGTTAGGTAATGAAATTGATTGAATGTTGAAGCATCATGTTTCCTCTTTCATTTAGCATTGGTTTTATGCATTTTCATGGTTATTTGAGAAAGATATTGAGATTTTACCAAAAAATGTCAAAACCCTAGCTTGGGTAGAAAGTGAGCTAAAAAATGTGAACTTTCTTTTTAGTTGTCCATAATTCTTGAAATTTTGTCCCAAATTCTATGTTGATATATATTTTGATTTGGATTTGGTTTTATGTCTTCAAATAATCACATTTCAAAGGAATCTTCACCAGTTTGCTTCAAAAAATACACAAAAATGGGTTCTAATTCTATAACAGTCCATATTTTACCTATTCCATACAAAGTAACCCTAACCCATTTTCAGATATGTGTTGTAAGGGTGAAAAGGGTATCCAAAACTGGCCTTACATTTTGAATATTAGTTTTTCATCAAAAGTTACAACCAAAAAATCAAATTGTTGCCCCCATATTATAGGTTCAAAAAATAGGATAGTCAATTTTAAAGGGTTTTCGAACAAAAGAACCTACCCTAGTTTTGAATTATGTTGAGTAAGGCCAAAATGGGTATCTGAAACTATGTTTACTTTTTTAATATCATGTATGTGTTGAAATTTATGAAGGAAAAATAGTTTGGGAAGACTACAAGGAGAATGTGGGCTAATGAATAAAAACCCATAATTTGAATGCTTAGAGATTGAAAGTTTGATTGTTTGAAAATAGTTTGGAGTTGTCCACCCTTGCTTTGCATCAAATTGGTATCAGAGCTCAAAGATCTGGGTAAGAAAGTTTTTGGATTTTATGTGCTATTTTTTTGTAGGTTGAAGGAAGAACCTAGATGCCAAAAGATTAGGCCAAGGGAAAAGAAAGAGACCTAAGGTGAGGTATCACAAAGACAAGAAGAAACAAGGTAAAAAATAATTGCTTGAGAAAGAAGAATGAAAATGTTGAGAAGATTTGTCTATGGAGACTTGTAGAGCAAGGAGGTACCAAACAAAAAATCAGTGATGAAAAAAGAGAGAATTGAGATAAAAAAGAAGGATGAGAGAAATAAAGAATGGATATTGAATAAGAGACTTGAGACAGGCTTTAGAGAAAATGAAAGAAATTCAAGAAAAAATGCAAGAGAGAATGAAACTTGAGATACAATAGTGTCTTAAGAAGGTAGAACAAACAAGTGGTTGGCGTTTTCCAATAAGAAAGAAAGTAAAGTGGCCTATCAAGAAGATCATTTAGAAGAGAAGAAGGCAAGAGAGGGAAAAAAAACCAGACATTTAAGAATCTTTGTTGATGAAGGAAGAGAAAAAACCATTTGAGAAAGAGGAAGAGGTAAGTAATACAATGGTGAGTAAGCTTAGAACTATTTTGACATTAACAAGCATTGAAGAGTTGCCTTGAGAAGTTTAGGAGGTATTGAAAGATAATGTAGACATAGTTGTGGATGAGTTTTCAAATTTATTATTTCCAATGCAAAGGATCCATCATTTATAGTTTTTTGAAGAAAGTGAATTTTATTTTAATGAGCAAGGTGAGCAAAATAAGTTGTTGGTAAACACAATGCATGGTTCAAATTTTCATTTATTTGAATGCAAGGACAAAGCTTTCCATTCAGTTCACCATGTTGGGCATATGTCATTTGAGTTTGAGAATGCAAGTAGATTTATATTTGTTAATAGGACAATAGAGAGGGTTGTAGATGGGAAAGAAAAAGTTGTTATTGTGGATTTGCAGACTAAGAAACTCCAGTCAGATGTTTCCATATTACAAGGGTCACCAAGAGAGTGTGAGAAGCAAAGCAAAGAAGGAATAATTGGTGATGGTGCTAAACAAGTAGTTACAGAGGACAATGTTACCATTGTTATCATCTAAGTGTAGGAGGAAGAGTATGAACAATTTTCTAGGGAGACTAATCAATTTCAACTGTCATTGCACAAGGTATCTTTGGAAGGTGAGTTGCAACATAGTTTATATAGTTGCCTTTGCCAAGTGTTTAAGAAATCTACAGTCAAGATGAAGCAAGCATGGGTCTGTTTCAAATAAGGTAATATTATGGGATCTAAATACAACATTCAATAGCTTTCAAACATGGTTCTCATGATGCTACCTTCTATTTAAGAGGAATTTGAATCTTTTCTTCCCCAGGTGTATGGTGTAGGAGCACTTAATGCTCAATTTTGTAATTTTTTATTTTTAAAATTTGAAGGGTCTGAGACGGTCAACAAGGTTGTTAATTATTGTTCCTAATGTTTTGAATTCATTTTGAATAGATTCTAGGCATGGTTTTTCAATTTTGAGTGGATTGGCAAAAAATTGTAAAAAATATTATTTTGAGTGTCATGCATTTTGAACAACTTGACAAAATGGTCAAAAAACATTAATGTAAGTGGGGAAAAATCTTGTAACTGATGGAAAAAATTGTAATAAGAATTTTTTATGCTTGCATGGTCAAAGATAGAAGATGGGTAGTGATTTTTGTGTTTGTGGGAAGAAATTGAAGAAGATTTTTCCATTTTTTTTGTGTTGCAGCAAATTCTTGGTCTTTGTACGACCTTGGTTAGGTAATGAAATTGATTGTATATTGAAGCATTGCGTTTCCTCTTTCATTTGGTGTTGGTTTCATGCATTTTCATGGTGATTTGAGAAAGATATTGAGATTTTACCAAAAACTGTCAAAACCCTAGCTGGAGTAGAAAGTGAGTTGAAAAAATGTGATAACTTTCTTTTTAGCTACCAAAATTCTTGAAATTTTGTCCAAAATTTTGTGTTGATCTATATTTTGATTTGGATTTGGTTTTATGTCTTCAAATAATCACGTTTGGAAGGAATCTTCACCAGTCTGCTTTAAGAACACAAAAAAAAAGAGTTTCTAATTCTGTAACAGTCCATTTTGACCTATTCTATACAAAATAACTCTAACCCATTTTCATATATGTGTTTTAATGGAAAAAATGGTATCCCAAAATGGCCTTACATTTTGAATCTCAATTTTGCATCAAAATTTATGACCAAAAAATCCAAATTGCTGCTCTTATGCTTTAGGTTCAAGAAATAGGACAGTCAATTTTAGAGGGTTTCCGTACAAAAGAACCTACCCTAGTTTTGAAGTATGTTGAGTAAGACCCAAATGGGTATATGAAACTATGTTTACCTTTTTGATATCATATATTTGCTAAAAGTTATGAAGGAAAAACCAGTTTGGGAAGGCTACAAGGAGAATGAGGGCTAATGAATGAAATCCCACCATTTGAATGCTTAGAGATTAAAAGTTTGCTTGTTTGAAGATAGTTTGAAGTTGTCCACCCATGCTCTACATCATTTATGGTGATTGTATATTTATTGTCATTTACCTCACATTATGGTCTTGACCTCCATGCATAGTGACATTTACACCCTGTTGTCCTTGGAAATTTGCTAATGACATGATTGTCCATTCTTAGTAAAGTGTCCCCTCTTTCTTATTACCACTTCCTTACAACTAGCACAACCTTTTATTACTCTCCACATAAATGTGTTTGTCAAAGTGAAGCTAAACAATAAACTTAAATGATGGAAAAGTGGTAGAGTCATTAAAAGTGTGTTTTTGCAATTAAAGTCAAAAGGTCAATGGAAAGGACTTTCAAGTGAATATTTCCAAGACACTTCATTTGAAGCAAAAAAATTTCCAAAATTTCCAAGGATTTACACGTGGTAATAATAAAATTTTAGTAATTTTTAGCTTATTTAGGTGAGGCACTAGGTTGGTCACACAATTTCAACATGCAATTAATTTTAATTGGCCAATCTACATCCACAAATTAGTCATATGGTATTCCTTTATGGTAGTTTTCAACTACTATTAATAAAAATTAAAAACTAAAAGTTATAGTTTTGATGTCAAGGGCTTTGAGATTGAAGTTATGACATTCATTAGTCATGTTACCGTGACACTTAGAAACTTCTTGTCTGAGCCTATGGGATTGCTTTGAGCCCCTGTAAAATAAACTCTCTTAGTTTTCGCTATCTCAAAGGTGTTTTCTCGTGGTAACAACTTTTCGTTTGAGAAAAAAGTTGTCAAATGCAAGTAGTGTAAAGTTGCAAAGTGGTGCAACTTTCATTTTACAACTTTTGTGACCAAATAGATTGTTCCAACATGTATAGATGGGTATGTTTACGCTAGACATGGTCCTCTTTTTCACTCAAACATGTCGAATCACTTTGAGCTACGTTCAACCGATTGAATCTCTTAAGAGTTCAAAGTGCAAAATGACTGCAATCTTTGATAGACTGTAACTCAAATACCATGATACTTAAAAAAATTTCTCTTGAGCCTACAATAACAATAACCTATAATAACCTCTCTCAGTTTTTACTATCTCGGAGGTGTTTTCCTATGGTGACAACTTTTCTCTTGAGGAAAAAGTTGCCAAATGTAATAAGTATAAAGTTGCAAAGTGGCGCAACTTTCATTCTGCAACTTGTGTGACCAAATGAATTGTTCCAACATATTCAGATGGGTACATTTATGTTAGACATGGTCCTCTTTTGTACCCAAACATGTCGAATCATTCCAAGCTACATTCAATTGGCTGAATTCCTTAAGAGTCCAAAGTGCAAAATGACTACAATCTTCAATAGGTTATTACTTGGATCCCGTGACACTTAAAAACTTGTCATCTGAGTCTATGAGATCGTATTAAGCCCCTATACAATAACCTCTCTTGTATTTTGCTATCTTGGAAGCTTGTTTTCGTCATGACAATTTTTTTCTTTAAAAAAAAGTTGTCAAATGCAAGTAGTGTAAAATTGCAAAGTGGTGCAACTTTTATTCTACAACTCGTGTGACCAAAAAAACTATTCCAACATGTGTATGAGTACATTTACACTAAGCATGGTCATTTTTGTACCCAAACACACTGAATTGCTTCAAGCTATGGTCAACCAGTTGAATCCCTTATGAGTCTAAAGTGTAAAATGACTGCAATCTTCGATGGACTATTACTCAGATACTATGATGCTTAGAAACTTCTTAGAAACTTCTCGTCTGAGTCTATAGTATTGCGATGAGCCCCTCTATAATAACCTCTCTTAGTTTTTTCCATCTTGAAGGCATTTTTTGTGGTGACATCTTTTCGCTTAAGGAAAAAGTTGTCAAATGCAAGCAGTGTAAAGTTACAAAGTGGTGCAATTTTTATTTTGCAACTCGTGTGACCAAACATACCATTCCAATGCATCTAGATGGGTATGTTTACTCTAGGCATGACCATTTTTTACACCCTAACATGCCGAATCATTCTGAGCTACATTCAATTGGTTGAATCCCTTAAGAGTCCAAAATGCAAAATGGATGCAATCTTCGACAGATTGTTATTCAGATACCATGATGCTTACAAACTTTTAATTTAATCCTATGAGATTGCATTGGGCCCCTCTACAATAATTTCTCTTAGTTTTTCTATCTCGGAGGCATTTTCCCGTGGTGGTGACTTTTTGCTTAAGGAAGTTGTCAAATACAAGTAGTGTAGAGTTGCAAAGTGGTGTAACTTTCATTCTACAACTCAAGTAATCGAAAAAACTATTCTAATGTATTTGGATGGATACGTTTACGCTAAGCATGGTATTTTTTTTACCCAAACATGTCGAATCGCTTCGAGCTATGTTCAACCGGTTGAATCCCTTAAGAGTCCAAAGTGCAAAATGACTGCAATCTTCGACAGACTATTGCTTAGATACCGTCACACTTAAATTTTTTTTGTCTAAGACTATGGGATCACATTATGCACCTCTACAATAACCTCTCTCAGTTTTTATTATCTCAAAGGTGTTTTCCCGTGGTGGCAATTTTTTGTTTTAGGAACAAGTTTTCAAATGCAAGTAACACTTGTAAAGTTGCAAAGTGGTACAAATTTCGTTCTACAACTTGTGTGATCAAATGGATCATTCCAACACATTCAGATGGATACATTTACACTAGGCATAGTCCTCTTTCGTACCCAAACACACTGAATCGGTCTGAGCTATGTTCAACCGGTTGGATCCCTTAAGAGTCCAAAGTGCTAAATGACTGCAATCTTTGATGGGCTGTTACTCGGATACCGTGATGCTTAGAAACTTCTCATCTGAGCTTATGGGATCTTGTTGGGTCATAATCTCTCTCAGTTTTTTCTATCTCAGATGCGTTTTCCTGTGGTGGTGACTTTTCACTAGAAGAAAAGTTGTCAAATACAAGTAGTATAAAATTGCAAAGTGGTGTAACTTTCGTTTTGCAATTTTTGTGACCAAATGAACTATTCAAACACATCTAGATAGGTATATTTATGCTAGAAATATTCTTCTTTCACACACAAACACGTGGAATCGCTCTGAGCTATGTTCAACCAGTAGAATACCCTAAGAGTCCAAAGTGCAAAATGGATGCAATATTTAATAGGATGTTACTCAGATATCATGATGCTTAGAAACTTCTCATCTGAGCCTATGAGATTGCATTGGACATCTCTACAATAACCTCTCTCAATTTTTTCTATCTTGGAAGTGTTTCCTTGTGGTGATGACTTTTCGCTTCAAAAAAAGTTGTCAAATGCAAGTAATGTAAAGTTGCAAAGTGGTGCAACTTTCATTTTGCAACTCATGTGATCAAAAGCGTTATTCTAACACATCTGAATGAGTACATTTATGTGAAGAATTGTCTTATTTTTCATCCAAACACTCCAAATCACTCTGAACTACGTTTAACTGGCTAAATCCCTCAAGAGCCCAAAGTGCAAAATGGTTGCAATCTTCGACAGGCTATTACTTGGATACTGTGATGCTTACAAACTTCTCGTCTGAGCTTATGGGATCTAGTTGGGCCCCTATACAATAACTTCTCTTGGTTATTTCTATCTTGGAGATGTTTTCCTGTGGTGGCAACTTTTCACTTGGAGAAAAAGTTGTTAAATGTAAGCAGTGTAAAGTTACAAAGTGGTGCAACTTTCATTTTGTAACTCATGTGACCAAACAAACTATTCCAACACATTTGAATGCATTTATGTTAGGAATGGTCCTTTTTCGCACCCAAACATGTCGAATCACTATGAGCTACGTTTAATCGGTTGAACCCTTTAAGAGTCCAAAGTGCAAAATGACTACAATCTTCAACAGACTATTACTCAAATATCACGATGCTTAGAAACTCCCCATCTAAGTCTATAGGATTGCGTTGGACCCCTCTACAATAAAATCTCTTAATTTTTTTTAATTTTTTTTTATCTCAGAGGCATTTTCCCATGGTGGAAACTTTTCACTTGGAGAAAAGTTATTAAATGCAAGCAGTGTAAAGTTACAAAGTGGTGCAACTTTTGTTTTGAAACTCGTGTGACCAGACAAAATATTCTAACCCATCAGTATGGGCATATTTATAGTAGACATGGTCTTTTTTCACACCCAAACACATCGAATCGCTCTGAGTTACGTTCAACTAGATGAATCCCTTAAGAGTCCAAAGTGCAAAATGGCTACAATCTTCGACAGTTTGTTATTCAAATACTGTGACACTTAGACACTTCTCATATGATCTTGTGAGATCACGTTGGGACCATCTACAATAATCTCTCTTAGTTTTCGCTATTTCAGAGGCATTTTTTCATCGTGATAACTTTTCGCTTGAAGAAAAAGTTATTAAATGCAAGTAGTGCAAAGTTGCAAGGTTATGCATATTTCATTTTGCAACTCGTGAGACTAAACAAACTATTCCAACGTGTTCAGATGGGTATGTTTACGCTAATAATAGTCTTCTCTCGCACCAAAACATGTCGAATTGCTCCAAGCTACATTCAACTGACTGGATCTCTTAAGAGTCCAAAGTACAAAATGACTGCAATCTTTGACAGGTTGTTACTTAGATACCATGATGTTTATAAATTTTTTGTTTGAGTCTATGGGATTGCGTTGGGCCCCTCTATAATAAAATCTCTTGGTTTTCACTATCTCGGAGGCGTTTTCTCGTGGTGGCAACTTTTCACTTGAGGAAAAAGTTATCAAATGTAAGTAGTGTAAAGTTGCAAAGTGGTGCAACTTTTATTCCACAACTCGTGTGACCAAACAAACTGTTCCAACACATCCAAATGTACAAATTTACACTAGGCATGATCCTCTTTTGCACCCAAACATGCCGAATTGCTCTGAGCTATGTTCAATTGGATGAATCCCTTAAGAGTCCAAAGTACAAAATGACTACAATATTTGATGAGCTGTTACTCAGATACCGTGATACTTAAAAACTTTTCATATGAGCCTATGGGATCACATTGATCCTCTCTACAATGTACTCTCTCATTTTTTTCTATCTTGAAGGTGTTTTCTCATGGTGGCGACTTTTCGCTTGATGAAAAAGTTTTCAAATGCAAGAAGTGTAAAGGTTCAAAGTGCTGCAACTTTCATTTTCAAACTCATGTGACAAAATGAACTATTCCAACACATCTGGATGGGTACGTTATACTAAGCATAGTCCTCTTTCACACCCAAACACATCGAATCACTCTGAGCTATGTTGAACCAACTGAATCCCTTACGAGTCTAAAGTGCAAAATGGCTGCAATCTTCGACGAGTTATTACTCAGATAATATGATGGTTAGAAACTTCTTATCTAAGCTTATGAGATCGCGTTAGACCCCTCTACAATAACCTCTCTTAATTTTTGCTATCTCGAAGACATTTTTCCATGGTGGTGAATTTTCTCTTGAGGAAAAAGTTGTCAAATACAAGCAATGTAAAGTTGCAAAGTAGTGTGACTTTTGTTATGCAACTAGTGTGACCAAATAGACTATTCCAACACATCTGGATGGGTACATTTACGCTAGGAATGGTCCTCTTTCACACCTAGACATGTCAAATCGCTTTGAGTTATATTCAACTGACTGGATCCCTTAAGAGTCCAAAGTGCAAAATGCCTGCAATCTTCGACGAGTTGTTACTCAGATATTGTGACACTTAGAAAATTCTCATTTTAGCTTATAGGATCATATTGGGCCTCTTTATAATAAACTATCATTTTTTGCTATCTCAGAGACATTTTCCTATGGTGGTGACTTTTCATTGGAGAAAAAAGTTTTCAAATGCAAGCAGTGTAAAGTGTCAAAGTGGTGTAACTTTCGTTCTACAACTTGTGCAAAATGGCTGCAATCTTCAACGGGTTGTTACTTGGATACCATGACACTTAGAAACTTCTCATTTTAGCCTATGGGATCATGTTGGGCCCCTCTATAATAAAATCTCTTGGTTTTCACTATCTTAGAGGCATTTTCCTATGGTGGCAACTTTTCACTAGAGGAAAAAGTTTTCAAATGCAAAAAGTGTAAAGTGTCAAAGTGTTGTAACTTTCGTTATGCAACTCGTGTGACCAAAAAAATTATTCCAACACATATAAATGGGTACATTTATGCTAGGAATAGTCCTTTTTTGCACTGAGACATGTGTAATTGCTCTGAGCTACATTCAACTGATAGAATCTTTTAAGAGTCCAAATTGTAAAATTGTTGCAATCTTCGACAAGATATTACTTAGATAACGTGACTTTAGAAACTTATCGTTTGAGTCTATGGGATCATGTTGGGCCCCTCTACAATAAATTTTTTCAATTTTTGCTATCTTAGAGGTGTTTTCTCATGGTGGCAACTTTTTGCTTGAGGAAAAAGTTATCAAATGCAAGCAATGTAAAGTTGCAAATTGGTGCAACTTTTGTTTTACTACTTGTGTGACAAAACAAACTATTCCAATGCATCCATATGGGTACATTTATGCTATTTATGGTCCTCTTTCACACCCAAACATGTTGAATCACTTTGAGCTACATTCGACTTGTTGAATCCCTTAAGAGTCCAAAGTGCAAAATAGTTACAATTTTTGATAGACTGCTATTCGGATACCGTGATGCTTAGAAACTTCTCATCTGAGCCTATGAGATTATGTTGGGCCCTTTTACAATAAACCTCTCTCAATTATTGCTATCTTAGAGGCATTTTCCTGTGGTGGTGACTTTTCACTTAGAGAAAAAATTGTCAAATGCGAGTAGTGTAAAGTTGCAAAGTGGTGCAACTTTCGTTCTATAATTCGTGTGACCAAGAAAACTATTCTAACACATCTTGATGGGTATTTTTACACTAGGAATGGTCCTCTTTCACACCCAAACATGCTAAATCATCCCAAACTATGTTCAACTGGCTGAATCCTTAAGAGTGTAAATTGCAAAATGACTGTAATATTCGATGGGTTGTTACTCGAATATCGTGATGTTTAGAAACTTCTCGTTTGAGCTATGGGATCACTTTGGGCCCCTCTATAATAACCTCTCTCAATTTTTTCTATCTTGGAGACATTTTCTCGTGGTGGTGAATTTTCACTTGGGAAAAAAATTGTCTAATGAAAGTAGTGTAAAGTTGCAAAGTGGTGCAACTTTCATTCTACAACTAGTGTGACTAAATAGATCGTTCCAACATTTCTAGATGGGTACTTTTACACTAGTCATGGTCTTCTTTCACACTCAAACATATTGAATCGTTCTGAGCTATGTTCAACTAACTGAATTCTTTAAGAGTCCAAAGTGCAAAATGACTACAATCTTTGATGAGCTGTTACTCAGATATTGTGATGCTTAGAAACTTTGTGTCTAAGCCTATGGGATCACATTAGGCCCCTCTACAATAACCTCAATTTTTTCTTTTTTGAAGGCATTTTTCTTGTGGTGGAGACTTTTCACTTGAGAAAAAAGTTGTCAAATGCAAGCAGTGTAAAGTTGCAAAGTGGTGCAACTTTCATTTTGCAACTCGTATGACCAAATGAACTGTTCCAACACATCCAGATGGGTACGTTTACTCTAAAAATGATATTTTTTTGCACCCAAACATACCAAATCACTTTGATCTATGTTCAACTTACTAAATCCCTTAAGAGTTTGAACTGCAATTGTTGTCACCGAATAGTGTACCCTTGCTGAGATACAAAACTCAGCCTACTAGTAAAACATTGAATGGAAATATTCAATATCCATGATGTATGGTTCTTCATGCTCTAGAGTTATAAAACATGATGTGGCGACGGTTATAGGACCATGTTTCCCAATGATTTGTCATGTTATTTCATGCATAGAAAATGGAAGGAGGTTTTTTAACTTATTTAAATGATGAATATGGGAGAAATGTGATAACTGCACATGGGTGATGCATCCAGAAATCAAGTTTATATTGTTATTATACACATATAATATCTTCAGAATATCATTATAACTAACTTGTACATTGATTTCATTTAATGAGAAGTCAAGTGTCATGATATTAGTAGATGCGAATACATTTTTTTGGTTGGATCAACAACTATCATGTGTTTTGATGTGCTCATACAAGTTCATAGAGGTATATATATGCCTGTTAGGTTTGAAACATCCACTTATTCTATAGATGCAAATGCAATGATTTCTAAGCTTTAGAATCATAACTATTAGTTGTTGGATGCCAACCTCAACCATGAATTAAAAGCAATACATTTTTCTATGACATTTTTTTTATGGGAAGGAGCTCTTACAGTTCATTTGAAACCTTTTGGTGTTGAAATCCTTGCCACTAGACAACAATAAAACTCAAGAAGCATGAAGCATACATGCAAATACATGAAGTATACACATGAATCATGAAGAATACATGTGAGTACATGAATTATACATTGGAAGCATGAAGAATACACATGAATACATGCAATATATACTTGAAGTATACATGTGAATAAGTGAAGCATACATGTGGACAAGTGAATCATAAGTAATGGAAGCATTGCAAAGGATACAAACCACCAGGAATGGAGCTTATTTACACAATATGCATTAGATGGAGCTTATTGAACGATTGATAGTAATTATTTAAGCATTAGATGTAAACAAAACCCATGAAAATTTACATAATACACATGATAACATCATTCAAGAATGATAGTAGTAAAATAAAATTTTCTTTTATCAAAAATTTGTAAGGCTATACAATGATATATGCTGATAAAAGTATATACAATATATCCATAAAAGCGATACAGGCTTACTACAAAAGAGCCATATGGACATAAAATGTCACATATATATCGATAGTATAAAACATATGTTCCAAAATGCCACATAGGCATACAACAAAAGACCCTAATACATAGTCATTTCCCTCTAGGGGAAGGAAAAAGATCCCGTGCTGCTTTCACCAATCAGCTGGATGGAGTGCCTGTTGGTTCTCTTGTCTTTGAAACACACTCACTAGTCCTCTCTTCACTCCTTTGGAGCTGCAACTGATACAATAAAAAGTATAGATGTTAATACATAGAAATTGAATTATGAAATGACATATAACAAAATATTGTCACTTACCACATACAAATAGTCATCATGCACATTTACAACATTACCACATCCATGATTTGGAGTGACAACCACCTATAGCAACCATCAAGATAGAAAATAAACTACATACAAGTATCATGAAAATTGTCAATAATAGACCATAAAAGAGCAAATATAATGTCAAATTGACTAATCTATTGCATACCTCTCTTAAAGGATCAAAACTAGCTATTCCTACAACAAATCCATGGTCAATCATGCCACCAACATCACTAGGTATGTTTGATGTCAAAACCTAAAAATGAAACAACACATCTGCTAGCCATATAAACAAGTTCAGGTAGTCCCTTTATAACTATCATAAATGAGCATCAAATGAAGATGAAAAGAGCAGCAAAATGACTATCATAAATGAGCAAAAATTAAAAATGTAAAAGTGTAGTAACTTCATAGATAAAAATGAAAAAAAATAATGCATCATGAGTGCAACAAATTTTGAAGGAAGCTAGTCAAGAATGGTGATATTGATAACAAAATCAATACAAGGTAAAGGACAATGACAGTTGAAAGAACTTGAAACACAATGTTAAGAAATCTTTAGGAAGTGATGGCAGTCTATGCAATAGTACAATTTCTATTGGTGGTAGTGATTTTGCATGAAAGAGTAAATGGTTGGTCTCAGTTGAGACTACAGTATAGTGCTTATAGATCACAGAATGGTGAAAGTACTAAGCTCACTAGGATAGTCCAAACTCTTGCAAATACAAAAGTTAAGTGATCATTGAGATTCAAATTGCATATGCTGATGAAGTAATGTTAATGAGGGTATGTTGTCAACATAGTGATAATGCCACAATGAAGTTCACATGAATGAAGTGAGGATTATTATGTTACTAACAACTTTCAAAGATATAATGGAACATACAATGAATTAGGACATGCCTAGGGTTTTGCTTTAGCACGTGAAGTTGGTTGTTGAGGTGTGCAATAGTAATGGAGAAGACAACTCTGGTCAATAATGAGGGGAAGGAAGGATTTATTGTAACAATACATGTGTATAGGATAAAATTTGGATGGAGGTGCTATAGCATAGATGGGATAAAGAAACAATACCAAGAGGGGATAATGGAACATATGGTGAAATAATAGAGGGTACAATGGGATGGGAGTCAAATGCGAGAATGAAACATAGAATGGACTAGTAGAGATTAGTGGGATGGTACAAGAGGGGATCGTAGAACATACGATGAACTATTTGAGGTTTATGGGATGGGATTAGGAGGGAATAAAGGAACATAGGGTGAATTAGGGGAAGATAATGGGACAAGACCAAGAGTGGATAATGAAACATACAGTGAAATAATATAGGGTAATGGGATGGGAATAGAAGGGGTTATTGGAACATAAGATTGACTAGAATAGATTAATTGGATGGGATAGGATGGGATAACAAAATATAGCGTGAACTATTAGAGGTTAATGGGATGGGATTAGGAGGGAACAAAGGAAAATAGGGCGAATTAGGAGAAGATAATGGGACAAGACCAAGAGGGGATAATGGAACATACGGTAAAATAAGAGAGGGTAATGGGATGGGAATATAAGGGGTTAATGTAATATAGGATGGACTAGTATAGATTGATGGGATGAGCTTGGATGGGATAAAAAAATATAGGGTGAAAAATTAGAGGTTAATGGGATGGGATTAGTAGGGAATCATGGAACATAGGCCGAATTAGGAGGTTTTTGAGCCCATTTGACTATAGTACATGAAGTGGGAACTTGACCTGTGTGTAGTAATAATAGAGAAGAATTATAGGATGAAATGTGGATAAAGATGGTATAACATAGAATGTATAAATAAACATAGGGTGGAACATAGGGGATGATGGAACATAGGGTGAAATAATAAAGGGTACAATAAGATGGGAGTAAAAGGGCACAATGAAACATAGGATGGACTAGTAGATATTAGTGGGATGGGCTAGGAGGGGATCTTGGAAAATAGGGTGAACTATTAAATGTTAATGGGATGGGATTAGGAAGGAATAAAGGAACAAAAAGTGAATTAAGAGAAGATAATGTGACACGATCAAGAGGGGATGATGGAACATAGAATGTACTAGTAGAGATTAATTGGATGAGCTAGGATGGGATAATAAAACATTTTTAAGGTGAACCATATTAGAGGTTAATGGGAAGTAATTAGGAGGGAATATTAGACCATAAAGTGAATTAGGCGATGTCTAAGGTTTAAATATAGGACATGAAGTGGGAACTTGAGGTGTGTAGTAATAATGTATAAGAGATTTGGTCAATAATGAGTAGAAGGAAAGGTTTCTTGTAACGATATGCGTATAAGATGAAATATGGAGGAAGGTGGTATAATATATAAGGTGTTAAAGATTAGGATATGCGATATAAAATGGTTAAAATATGTGTGATGATAGGAGTGGAAGAATGAGCTGGATATTGAATGGTAAATATAATTAGGATCTCATGAGACTAACCAATGTTTGTGTTTCTCATCAATTTTTTAGATTTGTATACACGAAATTACGAAAAGTAACTAACATTGTTTTACAACACCATTAATGAATAAAGGTTACTTGAGTGAAATTTGTTTGAGGACATGAATAGTGAGGTGTGGAGCTCGAAGGTCCACCAGGAAACTGTTTGACATCCAAAGCATGTTATGAGACAAACATTCAAATATAACATTCAACTTTTCAATTACAATAATAATATCTTTAATACTAGTTGCATACCTATGGACTCAACATCGAGAATGAATAAGGGTCTGTAGGAATGGATCACGTCTCATGAACAATCTGACCTTGAAATTTCATCATATTGATTCTACTAATTTAGTTATTCTTAAATTTAAAAATATAATTTAATCAATAGAATTAAATGAACTTGCTGAATTTTACTTGAGTATCAATGCCAAATGTATTATTCAACAATTCATTTGTCATAGCCATCACCTCTGCAACTGATGTAGGTTGTGTAGCTGCATCCCGAGCACTTTGATAATCGTACGTGCAAACAACACCACAAGCACCACAATGGTGGGGTGGAGCTCAGGGCCTACATGTCTCCTCCACATCAGGCTCTACTAGAGGCCTCACACACTGTATAATGGTCTAGGTGAGCGAGCTAATCGACTCTAGTGTGTCCATCTCTACATTGTCCTTAACAATGGAATGAATGATGACATGCTCCACCATGGGTTTGGCTAAGGGTCTCGGTGCCAACTATGGATTACGTCGTGCACCCAGTCTATCATGTGTGGAGCCCCCACCTCTACCCTAAAAGTCTAAGATGTCAAAATAAGTTGGCATCTTATTGAGGACAAACTCACAATAGAGTTTCCTCAAAAAGTACTGTGGTACCTCATGATTATTGCATGGAGGTTGGTCAAATACCATCCACCACCACTCCCAAAATTTATTTTTAATTAATTCATGTTTTCACCAATGAATAGGGAACATCTTGCATTCATGAGATAAAGGTGTGTTGGTTTTCAAGTTTGTAAATAGGGCACACAAGTCAGCTTTGCTAATTTTTTGTTTTTCACAGCTGCATATGACAAACCACTAGCATAAAAGTGTTTCAACTCATGCCTCTTATTTGACCAAAAAATTATTTTCTCGCTCATTTCTCCTACATGAGATACAATTGACTTCAATGATTCAACAATCCCTCTCCTATAAGGGTGTGTTTTAGCATGCTCGGTTAATCTTCCAATTAATTGTTCAATGTATCTTTTATTGTTTTTAATTTGATTTATGATATTTTCTTGTGTTCCTTGAGGATGCCTATGAACTGATGGAGGGGTTTGAGGTTGTTCTTGTATAAGACACTCTTCATAAGGGGGTGATTGTGAATTCTCAATGTTTGGAGGTGGAGATTCATTCCCTGAGAATGAGAACAATTTTTTATTAAAAAAACCTATTTCAATCTACATTCTTAATCAAATTCAAAATAAAAAATTAGAAATACATACCTCTTCACAATCTTTGACCTCTTTGACATGTTGGTGGCATCCTCGTGAAGAATTGCAAACTAAGAGTGTAAAAAATGGAAGAGATTTGGTGAGTGCAAGTTGCTAAGATGAAAAACTCCAAGCAAAGCCATAGGTTCAACATAAAATGAAGATAGGAATGTGCTTTTTTCTTTTTATTTACTTTTTCCATTTGGCGAGTGCCAAATTTAGCACATTTGGCGTGCGCCAAATGGTCTTTTTTGACATTTTTTTCAATTTGGCATAAAAATTGTGTCACAGATCCATGCACATACCCTGATGTGTAAGGAATAATAGTGTTTAAATTTATGTTGGAGAAATTATTAAAGTGTAAAGGTTCATACTCTTTGGTTAAATCCCTTGAAACACTAACTTTATGACCTTGTAGAAGTGTTGGTAGATATCAAGCAAGCATGTAATGGCCTGGATGTGAATTATTTAATGTAGTGGTGCTCTAAATTTATATGTTCCTAAGAATGCTACTTGTAATTACTTAGGATGTTTGAATGATCTAGGATGATTCTTGGATGTTTTTAACACTCAAATTAAGGTCTTTAATGATTAATACATAACAAGTATTCACACAAATATTTACCAAGTTTGTTTCCAATAACTAATAGAAAACTCAAGGGATTCACTTAGTAAATCAATGGCATAGCATGTGCATTTTTACTCACAAATAAACACCATTTAATTTTCACCAATTTTGAAACTTTAGAATTTTTCATCAATTATATAATTAAAAATTTCCCTAGATTTTTTTTTATAAGTTGGTTGTAGCTTAGGCTTCTTTGTATTAATTTGAAATAAAGATTACATAGTTTGTTTTTGTCTTTTACATTTCAAAATTTAGATATTATATGGACCTACCCCTTTTATCTACCTTCTATTTTTTGTCTATACTAGATACTATTGCTTCAAGCCTATACAAAATCTTGAGCATTACAAAACTACTTAGTTTGATTAAAAACAATTGCTATTTCGTTAGTTCTGCCTATTCACTTCCTCCTGAGTTTCATCGATGAACTTCTTTATCTAGTCAACACCATAAATTAGTTCCAGATTCATCATTGTTTTTTTATAAAAGAGCACCCTTTGTTGGCCTTATGTCTATGTTGCATAAGGGTATTGGTTCTAAAATTTGATAGAAATGGAAGCCATTGAACCCCTTCCTCATTCACTCTAGAAGCCTTGTGATGTCCTACAAATTTGGAATGTTCACATCAATCCTTGCCACTTGAATGATGCCATCAAGCCCTCCTAGGAAGTGCTTCTTAAAATTTTCTTACACTAGAGACCTCACTATTTCCTTAGCTTTTCCTAAGTCTAGAAGGGAAGCCACAAATCTTGAGGATATGTCAGTGTTTACTCTATCCACTTCTAGAAAATATTTTCCAAGAGTTCCCATTTCATCATCCCTAGAACTATACCATGGTGTACTTTGAACCATCTTTAGTTGTTGGTCTGTAATCTACCCTAAGAAAGCCATCTGCCTTCGAGCATTAACCAACCTTATTGGAGTATCCATCCCAATTTCGATAGATAATTTTTTCCAAAGATGATTATGATTTCCAATACTTTGCTACTAAAGTTTATAGCCCTCCAAATTCATATGCACAATCTAGGAGAATTACACATCCTCAAAATGATGTTGCCTACAATATGCCAACGCAAGTAATTAATATTTTTCTTTGATTCTTATTATGCCTCACTTGAAGGAAATTACATTTTTGGGTGTAGGCCTCAAAATTTAGCATTAGAAAATCCATCCCCACCAACTACCATCATATTACAATATCCACCTTGACTCTTTCATAATAGAAAACATGTGAGCTTGTGGTCCTTATCAAAGCATGATCTATTTCATCCTACCAAACTCCCATGAAAATGATTATTCCTTGTCTTGTCATGGGTTTTTTATAAAAAAAATTTCTTAATGCCATCAACCTCTTCATTGGTAAGTGAGTTAGCATCCTTGTTTTCCTCTTGGTATACATGGTTGGCTATGTAGTTCAAGAATTTGGTGATTGATTAGAGTGATAATTCAAGGAAAACTTTTAGTTTCTAATTATGTATTGATCTATTTCTAGTGGCATTTATTACAATTGTAGAATCTCCTTCAATTTATAATTCCTTTATTTTAAGCTTTAAGCATAGATTTAGATTGAATATAAGGGCTTGTATCTCGACCTCATTATTTATTACTTTGGGTAGGGGTTTTGAAGCCTTGAAAATTGTTTGGCCATTGAAATTCCTTATAATGCAGCCAACCCCCACAATACTTGTATTGCCTCTCAAGGAAGCATCAAAGTTCAACTTATTATTTGTGCTATGACAATTTCCACTTAGCTATGCTTTTTTATTATGGGATTGGACACCCTTAGGCCCATTGATGAGGGGAGGCCACAAACCATACCATTTCTTTAACATGTTGTTGTCCCAACCTATGAATGTGTATAATCTATTTTATCCCATAACTCTGCAAGTTTCCACTTCTACTCTTGTTGCTTCCATATAGTTTAAAAATGAGGGCATGCTTATTTCCTTTCCTTGAAATATCCTTCTATTTCATTTTTTCCATATTTCCCAAATTAGAATTGATGGGATTATGATCCATAGATAAGATAAGGGTTTTTTCTTATTCAAGGTTTCCCAAGCTTTGAAGAGACTCAAAATGTTATTGGCAAGGGCACTAACCTATTATAGCTTTGTACAAAGCCATTTCCAACATTTATGTGCAAATTGACATCCAAGCATTAGGTGTTCTATGTATTCTTCCTAGATTTTGCATGGCGTACATTTAGATAGTTTGTTGTATCCCATTTTAATAAAATTTTATGCTATCAAAATTTTCCTTTGAAGAGCTTCCTAAGAAAAATTTCCAGCCTTGAGAAGAAAATCGTTATCCCAACAAATATGTGTTGGAATCTCTATGGATCTTTCTCTAATGCCTAATTAACTTGGTTTGAATGATCATGCACACAACTCAACAAACTTGAGGATAAACTAAGCAGTTCATCATTCATAAGAGGGCTTCATTAAATCATCAACTAGGGAGTCGTAAAACTTTAGATAGTATTGGAAAAGTATATGCATTCATGGAATCTAAACATCCTACATCAACTGAGTATAGGAAAATAAACACATGCAAGTATAGTAAAAGCTTTAAATCAAAATAAACTACTAATTCTCAAACAGAGTAAAGGAATACAAATAAATAATTTTTATTGTGAGTACCTAATGCTTAAGACTGTAACTACTAACCTTTATATTACAATATGTACAAACTTAGTTAACCTCCAGAGGATGAAACAAAACATCAATATATAGATTCTAATATAGGAATTATAACATATTTATTCACAATCTCATAAATTAGAAACTATCAATTAAACTCACAATACATAATCTAATCTAAATAACTAAAATGGAAGTGGTTCAATAGTACCTCAAGTGGCTCTTGGTTGAGTTTTTGCTTCCACATAATCTTGTCAATCACTCACTTACTCATCAAAACATTTTATCAAATTAATTTTCCTTTATTACATTCTAAATACAAATTTTTTACACAAAATCTAATAGAAAATATTTATTCAATAACACATTTATGATCTACCATTCTACCATTGCTAGATATATTCCTTGTAGGGGATCCTATTATATAGGGCTCGTAAGGGAGTCTAATTAATCATGAATTGAATTTTTTTTTGAAGAACATATGTCAACTCTTCCTCAAGAATAAGAAGAGGACCAAGTCTCGATAGAGAAATTAATAACTACCAACACAAGAGTATGGAAATCAAAGAAGGAATCTATTCCTAACAAGTTTAACCGCTTGTAATAGAAAATGTGCTTATAAAAAAAAATCTGTAAAAATTCAGTCCTGTTGAGAATAGACTTCTTCTCCTAGTTGTCTTATTGAAAGATAAAAGTACTGCTCGATGATTCACGAACTTATCAGTAAATGATCACCTCCATCTTCCTTTGAAAGTGGACACACTACATTTAGTTAACTCCTTCAATTGCAACAAATTGTAATCCTTATGCTACGGGTTGAGAAGCCCATTGTTGTGGGTTAACAAATAGCTTGTTGTAAATGTTAGTCTTATTTCTTAAGGAATTATCATTATTAATGAAACAAAGAAAAATGAAGAACCCTAGGTCTAATGTGTAAACCTAGGATTCAAATTTTTGTTGTGTGGGTGGGTTTTTTTATTGTTTTAGATGAAGATCATCAAGGTGTTTAGATTGAATTTCAACCATGAATGTGAGGCAATCAAACCTAGATCTTCATCTTATTGAGCCTTCAAATGGATTGGAATTGATTTGCTATGATTAACCTAATTAGACTATGTGATCTAACATGCAAAATGCAAGATATTGATAATTAACAGACTAAAACAAAGAATTGCAAGCAGATCTGGGAAGGGAAGGGGACTGTGTACCTATCCTAAAAAGTTTTTGCTGGTCTAAATAAAGGGAAAGAGTCACCTAGGGGTGTATGGGTCCTTGTATACTTCTTCTACTCTATTTTTCCAGTCCTCTAATGGAAGATCCAAGACCTCTATTTCCACTTGCAAAGTTTTTGGGTCATTGTTAGATAATTCTGTAGGTGAGTTTTTGTGAGTAGATGTAGAACTTCAATTGCAACAATTAAAAATTTGTCTTTAAGATTCTTCCAATTGCCTCTAAACTTGAAATCTACAAATTTACAAAGAGAAGAAATGTTGTGCCATTTAGGGACTTGCCTTAGTCAAACCCTGTGTTAGTGTTTCCACTTCCACAATGGCAATGAAAATGATAAAAATAGATAAATGATAGGAATGAATTATGAATCAATAAAGTGCTACAACTCACCACCCTTCAATGGCTTCATTGAAGGATTGAATTCAATACACATCACTTCAAGGTCTTAGATCTTGCTTGCTTGATTGCTTGAATTTCTTGGAGACCTACAACAAGGATTGGCCTTCACAAACAATGATGAAATAAACACATATGAACTCACATAAGATTTGACATGATGCTAGGATCTTGAATTTCTGCAATAAAGCTCTGAAATGCTACTCTTGACTTGCTTGATCATTTTACTTCAATTTCAAATGATGCAATAACTAGGTATTTATAGGAATTTCTCTAAATTCCCAGAAATTAAATCCCTAAAGCCAAAATTCGCAACTTGAATTTTGAATGTTAAAATGTAGACACTGACATATCCAAAATTGGTCCTTGAAAAAATAGGGGGACCCATATGCCCTAGTGTGAATGGGTCTTGGCCATATTTTCCAGGAGATTAAGCATCAGGGGCAAAATATCAATTGGATGAATTTGTTCAATGATTTTAATTTCCTAGAAAATGGTACAAATGGGCTAAGGAATGCATAATTTAGGAAATTATGTGCTTAATTAGGCTCAATGATTTAGGGAAGATGAAATATAGAGCGAAATTGTCAAGGGTGACAATTTACAATGGTACATTTAGGCCCCACTTTAGTGAGAGTATGAACTTATGTCGAGAGGGGTATGATTGTCCAAATGTTGAAGAGATATGATGTCAAAGGATCTAAGTGGAGTGCACAAGCTCCTAGGATCCAAGATCCAATGGAAAACCAACATAAGCATGAAGGAACATGCACATGTATGAAATGCAATAAGACAACATACATAAATATACAATGTCAAAATAAAATAAAAAAGGAGGGTATGGATAATCACAGGCTAACAAGTTGTGTTATGCCAGGATCCATACCAAAGGAATTCATGACTCACACAATAGAAAATTCCAATATTTTCTAGGTGAATCATAAACAAGAAGGAAATACGAGCTCTAAGTGAAGTCCAATGTTCACTAGGTGAGCCCCTAGGACAAGGTAAAATGATAAACACACTAGGTATAGTGAAGTTCGATATTTACCAGGTGTGCACCCATTTCAACTATTCCAAGAGTTATACTCCTTGACAACTCTGATAAGGTGCTACAAAAATGATCAAGATGCTATGCCAACACATCACTAAGTTCAACTCTTGTGAACAAAGTGGGGCAAATAATGCCAATGTACGCCCCCACCTTAAAGAAATTGCTAAACACCATGCTGTGAGCAATTGCTTTAAGGTAGAAAAATGGTAAATTTCATGTGATAAAAGGTCATGAGAGCTTATTTAGAAAGCCTTGTGCCAATGATATGTTTCCAAATAAATCTACTTCATGATAAGGGGTTTCCCGCAAATGTAATGCAATAAACAACACAAAAGATGAACACATAAGGGATCCACAGATTTGGGGTCAGTATACATATTTGCTATAGTGATATAATAGATCTCAGAACTGACATCATTCCCTAAATACTCATGGAACAAAAAACACAATGGAGGAATGAAACATAGACAAAATATTTTTTTTTTTGGGTCAACATGGAAGAGACCTAAATTTCTTGACACCTTGCATCATCTCCAAAAGGAAAAAATAAGATAAAAATAAAATACAAAGTTGATTCCATATAGAAGAATGTCATGATAGATTCACTTTCTTTGTAACCTTATACCAATGGAGCAACAAGGATTATCCAAAGAAAAATCATAAACATAAAGACACACCAAGCAACATAACATGAGGGATAATATCACATGCAAGAAAACACACAAAAAACACATTAAACAAACATAAAGGAGTACCACACATGTAATATGATCTAAAGAAAATCTTGTGCATCCCAATCTTGTTCATCATATAGGGAAGAAAAAAAACTATCTAAAGGAACTGCAACAAGTGTTGTACTAGGAGAATCTCTAGGTTTAACACGTGGTGGGTCACTCTCATAAGGAGGATCATCACGGTTTCCCCTATCTAAATTCATTTTCTTTGAAAAAAAATATTAAGCTCATTATGCACTTGTTCATCAATTTTAGCAATTTCATCTTTATCATCCAAGTTAATCACAAAAGGAGGTTTTATGACAATAGCAGTTGTATGTTCTTGTTTAACTTCTTGTTTTAGTTCCATGTCTTTTTTTGGTGAAAGTTATAATTCTTCTTGAGTTGTTTGCATAGTTGTTTGATTGTCATATATTTTTTAATTCTTTTCTTCCAATTGACAAGCAATAGCATGATTCCTACGCCTATGCTCTTTAGCATTTTGGTTTCTTCTTGCACGGTTTCAACTTCTGATGGGGTAGGATCAGGTTTCTCAAACATTGGTCTCTTTTCTTCCTGTAAGGGAGGAACTGAAGGGATCATTGGGGATTGGGAAATCTTTGTCTCTTTAGGTCTATACACTTGTTTTACCTTTGAAGGTGAAAAATGAATCATTCGATTGTCTCTTGGTATTTTATATGAAATGGGTGGAGGAATTGCATCATATTTACCTTGGTTACTTGGAAGGGTCTTTGCTTTGGGCATGGGTTCATCCATAACCGGTGGAGGAGGAACAATCATAGTCTTATCATTTTCAATAATATTGGTAAGAGATAACTTTGCTATGCGTTTTTCCAAGTTAAATTTTGGTATGACCTAAAAAAGAAACTTGCATGAGGCTCAATAGGTTCCAAGGTTGAGGCCAAAATAAATCTAGTGAAAAGCTTCCATGGGAGGACAAAGGATTAAACCCACTATGATGCACTATAAAAATTTAGTTTTCAAATGGGAACTTTATGCACTTGTGAATAATTGACGGGATGACATTCATGGAGTGTAGCCATGGGTAGTCTAGCTTCATACATAATTGATCCGACATCGAGATTATGGAGAATGATACATCTAATTGTTTAAGCCCAACTTTAAGAGGAAGAGTGATCAAACCTATTGTAGGGAGAGCAAAACCATCACGATTTTTCAACCATGATTTTGATTGTTCATAAGAATCTTGATAAATTTCATGCAAAAATAAGAATTCCTCCGCGATCATATTCTCTACATACATGAGATCATGAGTATCCCAGCTGTAGGATTGTCATTAATACGCCTAGCGATATAGAGAGGACCATCAAGTGCATGTATGGATGCATCAATATGAGTGAAAGAAATGTCGAGTAACAAAATGGTTTGGCCCTTACAAGGTTGAAATTCTATGAGAGTGATCATATCTTGTAGGCCATCCTTATCATTACTCTTATTATCATCCTTATCATTTTCATATCATCAACTTTGACAATATTCATCTCATCATTCTTAACATCACAAGCTTACACAAAGTTGGATGAATGGTTTGGCATTGGAATGGTAAAAAATTGTAAGTTTTTGTTAGTTGGGGCAATAGACTTGTTTCCTTGATCATTAACACCGGCTAACTCCAAATGCGATTAGAATCAATGAGGTCTTGAACTTGATGTTTAAGATGCATGCATCATTTTGTATTATGTCTAGTTATGCAACGATATTGAAAAAAGGCATTTGGATTGTGACTTGGAGGTAGAGGCTTGGTTGTGTCCACATGCCTAATCAAAGGTAATCAGATTAAGTTCTTATTCAAAATTTGCAACATGATTAAATGGAGGGTATCAAGTAACTGGGTAAATTGTCTATCTCGCTATCTAAATTGGTATGGGGTTGAACTTATGGCAACAACTTGAGGGTCAATGTGATTGGTCGTTTGAGGTGTATGCAACTTGATAAAGTTTTTTTTTTGCTTCTTAAATGGTTGATATTTGTTTTGAGGTACAAATTTGGATTTCCCAATAGGAGTAGATGAAGATGCCTCTTCATAATGACCAACCAAACTCTGATAATCATGAAGGGTCGTAAACAAATGTATAAAGGATGGATATCTCATCAATAAAATTTTATCCCTTATGTATGGTTGTAAATTTTCAATGAACATTCTTTGAATATCTGCATCAAGGAGAGTGAGATTAATTTGTGAATACAATAGCTAATAGCGCCCTATAAAGTCTGTGACCTTTTCATTTTTATTTTGTTTGCATCTCACTAGATTAGTTAATATAATTTTAGGTCCAATGTTGACTTGGAAATGTTGGAGGAAGGCCTCAATAAGTTCATTGAAAGAGTGGATTGAGTTATTCAACAATGAACAAAACCATTCTAAATCCATGTCTTTCAATGACCTAGGAAAGAGTTTAGCTAGGAGTTTATCTTAAAAAATGAAGTCACTGCATAAGACTATATATGCTAATATATGATTGCTATGGTCTCCTTTACCATTGTACTTATCAAATTTGGGTGTTTTTTGGCATTGGTTTTTTCAATATTTCAAGTGACAATGGGCTTCTTTTAACATATTGCAATGGTTAACCATTTTGGTTTTGGTTCAAAGTTGATATTTTTTGTTGAAGTGAAGTTACATTTTGCAATAGTTGGCTGGTGACCGAGTCATTGGTTGACATGTTTTGGGAATGTGGAAAATATGGTGGGATTGTATATGTGCTTGGTTGAATACTATGTTATAAATTTATGAGAGGGGATGAAACTTGAGGTGTCACATGTGAGGATCCAAAACCATAAGGATTCCCAGTGGAAAGGATTAATGTTGGATTTATGCCAATGGTTGTAGGAAGGGAGACTTGATTTCCTCCTTGAATTTGAGTTTATCCCAAAGATTGAGTGCAACTAGGCATTATAGGTACATTAGCATCAACTATATGGGCTAGGCTACTCAAAACCTCTAATCCTTGATCATCATTAACCAGTTTCCTCATGTTATCTATTATAGGGACTGTTGTGTACTAGCTAGATACTCAATACTCACATAGTCTTTAAGTCTTTCTAAATCTTTGTCCAATTGTTTTAGTTTATCTTTGGGAACATGGGGAAAAATATTCAATATCTGTGAAAATGAGTGATTGTAAATTTGTCATTGGTATAGTAGCATTAGGGATAGAGTCCAAAATGGTTTGAGTATTGAAAACACTTTTGATGAAAGATTTGGAAGACGTTGGATCCAAAGTGGATGTAACAATAGTGTGGGATTCCATAAGTCTACAACTGCATCTCACTAAAGTATTATAAATATTAGGACACTAGGTCGTGAAGCTCATGTGATTTTCAAAACACTAGGTGTACCTAAGATGAACACTAAACTATCTAATAACCACAACACAATACTCAAAAACATAATTCAGACAACAAAAGTAGACATACAATACAAATAGAAAGATCTATGCAAAAGTTGGTTGAGCCAACTGTAGGAGGACAAAGGCGCCCAAGGATATCTATGTCTTGGGTAGGTTTTCCAAAAATTCAAAGTCTGACTATGTGTGATTCTACTTAAGGATTTTGGGTATGGTTTAAGATAGGTTTGACAGTGGATATTTTCCAGGATTTGCTTAATTTATGCCAATGCAAGTGTGTAACAATGTGTGAACAATAAATGATAATTTTGAATGCAAATTCTTTGATCTAAAATGAAAGAATTGACTAATTGTAAGATGCCTAAATCTGAAAATGATGGTTTTGATGTAATTTTGAAACAAAACAATGTAATTTTTTTCACTTTTTTTTCTTTTTTGAGCTATATGAAAGATGCCAAAATGAATGCAATTCAGAATTTTAAAACAGAGATCTGTAAACACAAACAAACTGGGGCCAAAGAGACATAGATGTGTGATTTTATTTTTGATGCAAGTGTAGGAGGACAGAGGCACCCAAGGGCATCTAAGTCCTTGATAGGGTGATTGAAAACTAAAAAATTGAATGTTTACTAGACTGTCTAAGGGCTCTATTTTTGTATGAAAATAGGTCTGTAACTGAGTATTTTTCTAGAATTTTCTCAAATAAAGACAATGTGATTCAAATTCTAATGTGTAGCAATGGAAATGATAATTAGGAAAGCAAATTTTAATGTGGATATGATCTAAGTAGTTGAAATGAACCCTAATGCAACCTATGATGCAAAATGATATATAATTTATAAAAAAATCATGTCTTTTATGATACAAAAGTGAAACCCTAAATGAGAAAAGCAAAACAATGCAAAAATTCAATCTAGGATGAAATTTTAGAAGGAATTTAATATTAACAAGTCAAGTTCACCAAAATGAAAGAAATAAAAGTAGAGAACCCTAGGTCTAATGTGTAAACCTAGGATTCAAATTTTTGTTGTGTTTGTGGTTTTTCTATTGTTTCATTATGATGGAGATCATCAAGGTGTTTAGATTGAATTTCAATCATGAAGGTGAGACAATCGGACTTGGATTTGTATCTTATTGAGCCTTCAAATGGATTGAAATTAATTTTCTATGACTAACCTAATTAGATTATGTGATCTACTATACAAAATGCAAGATACCAATAATTAACAAAGTGAAGAAGATAATTGTAGGAAGATCTGGGAAGGGTAGGGGATTGTGTACCTATCTTGAAAAGTTGTTGTTGGTTTGAATATAGGGACAAAGTCACCTAGGGGCGTATGGGTCCTTGTAGGATTCTTCTACTCTATTTTTGTAGTTCTTTTATGGTAGATCTAAGACCTTTGTTTATGCTTGCAAAGTTTTTGGATCACTATCGAATAATTCTATAGGTGAGTTTTCATGAGTTGACAAGATGTAGGGTTTCAATTGCAACAATGAAAAATCTATCTTCAAGCTTCTTCCAATCCTCTCTAAACCTAAAATTTGCATATTCACAAAGAGAAGAAATGTTGTGCCATTTAGGGGCTCGCCTTAGTCAAATCCTGTGTTAGTGTTTCCACTTCCACAATGGAAATTCTAATGATAAAATGGATAAATGATAGGAAGAAATGATGAATCATCAAAGTGATGCAAGTCACCACCCTTCAATGGCTTCCTTGAAGGATTGAAGTCATACACATCACTTCAAGGTCTTGTATCTTTCTTGCTTGATTGCTTGAATTGCTTGGAGACCTACAACAAGGGTTAGCCTTCAAAAAAAATAATAACTTAAACACATATGAAATCACATAAGATTTGACATGATGTTAGGATCTTGAATTTCTACAATAAAGCTCTAAAATGTTGCTCTTGACTTGCTTGATAGTGCTCTCAATGTTCACTTACTGAGCTTGATCATTTTACTTAGATTTCAAATGATGCAATAACTAGGCATTTATAGGCATTTATCTAATTTCCCAAAAATTAAATCCTAAAAGCTAACATTCACAACTTGAATTTTGAATGTTAAAATGTTGACATAGACATATCCAAAATTGGTCCCTGACAAAATAGTGGTACCCATACACCCTAGGGTGAATGGTTACTGACCTTATTTTCTAGGAAATTAAGTGTTAGAGGAAAAATATCAATTGGATGCATTTGTTCAATGCTTTCAATTTCTTAGACAATGGTACAAATGGGCTATAGAATGCATAATTAGGAAATTAGGTGCTTAATTAGGCTCAATAATTTAGGGGGGATAAAATATAGAGTAAAATTTTCAAGGGTGACAATTTATGACGGTACAATTAACAACCATAAATTAAACATAAAATCCTACTAAAATTCATAGACACTCATAAATCATGCATACATATATTAACATAACATTTTCCTATTCAAAACGGTTAAAACTACTTAATTACACTTACATAAGTTTACTTAGGCATTTAATTGTGTTCTTAGGTATCATTCACTAGATAGGTTATAATGGGGCCTTGACCTTTATTCACATGTTTGCTTAGGATATAATATTCCTTCTAGAAGCCTTATCTAGACTTCACATTATCCTAGGTAGGTAGTTAAAGTTAGTTGTCACATGTCATAGAATTATGACACATGTCAACATCATGTTCAATCCTACATCTCAACCTTCCCTAAATAACGAAGGTCATTGTACTCATTTGTATCATACTTCATACCTCATCATTTGATTGGTCTTAATATCAAGCAAGCTCATATTCTTGCATACTCTCTTGTAGAAGGTTTTCATTGCTTTTGTAGGTGGTCTTGGGTATTAAGCTAATCTTCAACTCTTACATAGTATCAAAGCATTCTATACCATCTCTTACACTAATATTATAATAATAATAAAAATATAATAGTAAAAATATAATAATAAAAATAATAATATAATAATAAAAAATATAAAAATATAATTAAAAATAATAATCGTATAATAATTAAAATATAATAATATAATAATAAAATCTAAAAGCGAGGATAAGATAAGTATGTAGATTATGTTTTTGCTTTACATGTGTACATGCATATAAAAAATATTATACTGTAAATAATAGTATAGTATAATGATATAATAACATAATAATAATAATATAATAAAAATAGTAATATAATAGTAAAAATATAATATAATAATAATATTAATATAAAAATATTATAATAAATAGTGTTAGTTATACACAATATTATTTTACCTTCTTTGTCAACTAAGGTTATTGTTCAACTAGGGTTAGGACCATGTTTAGGGTTAAGATTATCTTTCAATTATTGATTATAATAGGGCTTAATGAGGGTTATCATTACAGTTTAATTAGGGTTAGCATTAAGGCTCTATGAAACAGATTTAGGTTAGTGTTAGAATTAGTGTTATGACTCATTTACAATTAAGTTTTAGTTAAGGCTTCAATTAGGGTTGGGGTTACATAAATGGTTAGGGTTAGGGTTCAATTAGTGTTTGCTTAGGGTTAGGGTTAGTATTAGGGTTTAATTAGGGTTAGTGTTAGAATTAAAATTGGGGTTAGGATTCAATTAGGGTTAAGATTGGGATTATAGATCAACTAGGGTTTTTCCTTTCCTTTTATTATTTAAATATATAATATAATATAATATAGTATTATAAATATGATATTATATAATATAGGAAATAATATAAATATAATATAGTATAATATATATAAATATATAATATAATATAATATAATATAATGCAATAATATAAAAATATTAGTATTAATATAAGAATATTTTTAAACATACACCTTGAAAATGATCTCTAGGAATCTTCTACATAGATTTTTCTAAATATAGGTATGCTAGTTACATAATTATTTTTATCGAGCATGAAGATGGAATCCTAACCCCTTGTATAGTTGAAGTATTTTTTATTTGCACATAATCAAGTAAAATTGGGAAAAGAGAAGTTGTTATATAATATAAAGGAAGAATCATGGGCAATGAGGAGAGCAACAAAAGTCATATTAGAAATGAGAATCATATTGTAAGGGTTAGATATATAAATTGATATATTAGTTTGAAATATAAAGTAATTAACTAGTGTTGGGATTAAGGTGTCTCAACCTTAGAGTCCTACTATTGATTAATTTAATGTTTTATTGTATTTATTTGTATTATTTAATTTCCTATGGTGTCATGTCATAAATTGGGACCCACCGATTGGGTGGCATCCACGTTGGAGGTGACGGGATGATACATAATCATCCCAAGTGGACATAGGCATCCCACTTTGGAATCTATGACATATGAAAAATTATATGAAATGTCATAAGGCATCTTTTTGCATGGAGAAATTTGGCACCCAAGTTGGGTTACATGATAGGTTGTAAGAGAATCAAATATTTTGGTCAGTTATGACAGATCTTGTGGTAGATTTTATGGTAGATTTATGACAGATTTTATGACAGTTGTAAGGCATCTTTCATAAGCTATCATGAGCACATTTTGGGTGCCCAAGCTTGGAGAGAGAATATTGCATGTTGTGATGATTGTAATAGGTGTAAGGGAATATTGTACAAGTGTCCAAATGCATGTCTATGGTGTGGGATATTGTGCCATGTGTATTTAGATGCCCATACTCTTCTAGATGCTTCTCTTAGCTTGTATTCTCTATAAAATGTATGCCTTGCATTGTAGAATGCATAGTTTGTTTGTAGGTAACGAAGTGATGTTGGATTCACTCCAGAAATAGGTGTTTGTATCAAAGCACTTGTTGAAGAAGCTTTGTACTTGGAGCTGCATTGCAACCTTTGTTAAGATTCAGGTAGATTGAAGCAATAAAAATTAACAATTATATGCAGATTAAATAACGTAGAAATAACAATGAAGAATAAAAAAAAAAGAGATCAACACAAAAAATTAATGTGGTTAACCCAATATGGGCTACATCCACATAAACTCCTAGCCACCCAATGATTTTATTATCCAGTACAAAATAGATTACAATCTCGCAAATCACACCATACTGCAACATACATCCCAATCACTTATAACAAGCTTTTTGGAACCTTCTAGAATTAAGGTTTTACAAGGTCATTTTTCATTTGACGTGTTAATAGGAAAACCTTGATGTGTCAACAGGGAAAAACCTTTGATGTGTCAGTAGGAAAACCCCACGATACATTACAAGTGTACAATATTTGCATGATCAGTCACCACAAACCAACAATCTCCCACTTGGAGACTGATTCTAGATGACTAATTCTAGACGACACCGTTGTAGTTGTAGCTCCCACTGGATTACATGTTTGGCTGGTTTCTTATATCCACCATTATTAGTCATGAAAGCCAATGGAAATTGATGATGAAATCAGTTTTTCCCATACTAGACCTTTGTCAACATATCTGCAGGATTCTCACTTGTGTGAATTTTCTCTAGCTTCAATTGTCCATCCTCCAAAATTGACTAGATGAAGTGGTATTTGAGTTGTATGTGCTTAGTTTTTGAATGAAGAGCTGAGTTCTTAGCAAGATGAATGGCACTCTAGCTATCAGTGTACAAAGGGCTATCTTCTTGTCATTGGCCCAATTCCTTCAAAAAATGTTGTAACCAAATCATCTCCTTGCTAGCTTCCGTAGCAACAACATACTTAGCTGTAATGGTTGAAAGAACAACAACCTTTTGTAGTCTTGAAATCCAACTAACTGCAGTACCTCCTATTGTAAAAAACATACCCTGTAGTACTCCTCCTGTTATCAATATCACCCGCCAGATTAGAGTCAACATATCCTTTTAGAGCAAATTTTTTTCCTCCAAAACATAGTTTCTTTGAAGTAGTACCTCTTAAATATCAAAGAATCCATTTTACCACATTCTAATGTTCCATTCCTAGATTGCTCATATACTTTCTCACAACTCCCATTGCATGTACAATATCTGGCCTTGTGTATACCATTGCATACATCAATTTTCCAACTGTTGATGCATATGGTATCTTAGACATTTTGTCTTCCTCCTCTTGTGTCTTTGGACACATCTTCTTAGTCAACTTAAAATGACTAGGCAAAGGTGTACTAACTGCTTTCAACACCTTCTCTACATACTCAATTTGAGAAAAAAATAATTTTTTGTTTGTCCTATCTCAAGTGATCTTCATACCAAGGATTTGCTTTGCTACACCCAAATCCTTCATAGCAAATGAATTTCCTAATTTTTTCTTAAGTTTATTAATATGTTGCATGTTAGACCCAACAACAAGCATGTCATCAACATAAAGTAGTTCATGATAATATAGTTGCCATTTCCCAATTTATTAAAATAAACACAATAATTAGAATGACATCTTTTGTAACCTTTTTTAGCCATAAAACTATCAAATTTAAAATACCATTGTTGAGGTGCTTGCTTCAGGCCATACAAACTCTTCTTTAACCTGCACACAAATTCCTCCTTATCCTTCACCTCATATCCCTATGGTCATTGCATGTATATTTCCTCTTCCAAATCCCCATGGAGAAATGTTGTTTTCACATCTAGCTGTTCAAGATGCAAATCTTCCACAACCACAAGACTTAAAATAGTTCTAATAGAATTGATCTTTACAACCAGAGAAAATATTTCATCAAAATATATACCATTTTTTTGTGCAAAACCTTTTACCATGAGTCTGGCCTTATATATTTTCTTACCTCCATCCTCTTCCTCCAACCTACATAAACCCATTTATTTGGAAATGCTCTTTTACCCACAGGCAATTGGACTAAGTCCCAAGTCTGATTCTGCAACAAGGAATCCATTTCCTCTTTCATGCCTAGCTCCCACTACTTTTTGGTATCTACCTACATTGCTTCTTCATAACCTTCAGGTTCACCAGAATCTATTAATAATATAGAATATAATGATGGAAAGATATTTTTAGAGGTCTAGTTATCCTTGTAGAACATATAACACTTGCAAGAGTTTGTGGGAGAACTTGTTGTTGCTAACAATCAGGTACCACTGGCATTTTATTTTCTGGAATCTCATCTAGCACCACATATTCCTTTTTCGCCTGTTCATGCTTCTTTTCCTGTAGCTAATCCTTATACATAACATTCTCATTGAATATAGCATCTCTGCTCCTAATTATTTTATGATTTTCATAATCCCATAACCAATAAAACAAATTCAACTATTCCATATCCAATGAACGTACATTTTTTAGACTTAGCCTCAAGCTTGGTTCTATTTTCAATATCAACATGGACAAAAGCTTCACAACCAAAGGTTTTTAGAAATGAATAGTTTACCTTTTTACCCGTCTATGCCTCCTCTAGAATTCCACCATCCAAAGGATTTGAAGGTCCCATGTTTATTAAATAAACAACATTATGTACAACATCTGCCCAAAACTGTAAGGGTAGTCTGACATGCAATCTCATGCTGCTTGCATGCTCCATAATGGTCCTATTCATCCTCTCAGACACACCATTTTCTTATGGGGTTCCATGAACCATTTTTTTCCTATGGATTCCATTGTATGAACAGTAATTTTTAAATTATCTGCTGCAATACGCGCCTCCATTATCAGATCTGAGACACTTCAACTTTTTTCCTATCTCATTCTCAACCAAAGCTTTCCACTTTTTAAAAGTTTCAAATACTTTTGATTTTTGTTTTAGGAAATACACCCATTTTTTCCTAGTTGCATCATCAATAAAAGTAACATAATAGAAAGAGCCACCAAGAGAAGATACTCGAGCTAGTCCCCATACATTTGAATACACAAGCTCTAATTTCTCACTCTTCTTCTCTTTCCCAACTTTGAGAAATTAGACTCTTTTCTATTTTTCATAAACACAATTTTCGTAGAACTCCAAGTAAATCTACTTTAGACAGTGGTAGAAAATTTCTAGAGTGAAGGATCTTCATCCCGTTCGCACTCATGTGCCCAAGTCTATGGTGCCACAATTTTGTTTCTATCCTTGTAGCAAGTGCTATAACTATCTTAGTACAACAATTGTTTCTGTAGCAGCTAAGGTAAAGTATTACTAGTACACAACTACAATGTTCCTTCCTTTTCACCTTTAGCTACTACTAATGCACCTTTAGTGACCTTCCAGACTTTGTCTGGAAAGGTAACCATGCAGTCTTCACTACCCAGTTGTCCTGTAAAGATTAAATTCCTTCTCAAATTTGAATCATGCCTTACCTCTTGTATCAACCATTCATTTCCATTTTTCAACTTGATTTTTATTTTTTCTTTTCCAACAATTTGTCAGGGTTCATCATCACCCAAATATACCTATCCAAAATCACCTTGAACATAATCAACAAAATATTTCCTATGGGGCATGGCATGAAATGAAGCCCCCAAATCTATTACCTAGGAATCACTAGCATTATCTCAACACAAAATAAAAGTATCTTACAATTTATTACTTGCAACATTCGCTTCCTAACTATCATCATGCTGTCCATCTCCTTGTTTTCCCTTTCGAGACCAACAATCCTTCTTCAAACTGTGTCTTGGCTTTCCATGGTGCCAACAATCCATTCTTCCTCTGGATTTAGATCTGCCTTTCTTCAAGTTCCCTTGTGACTTCCCATGATTTTTAGGGATTTTTCCTCTCTCCTTTGTTCTTCCCCTATTCTCTACAATCAAAGCATTGCTCAATGTTGAATTCTCACCTGTGCTTTTCCATCACATTTCCTCGCCAAGGATAACACCAACAACATCATCAAATTTCAATGTATTTGAACCAAAGACAAAGTTACTTACAACCATTACCAAGCTATTTCAACTTTTTGGAAAAGAACATAAAACCAAGAGATCCACCACCTCTTCATCAAAATTCACTTTTACAGAAGTTAATTGATTGGTAATTGTATTAAACTCATTTAAATGATTTTTCACAAATCCACCTTCAATCATTTTCAAATTAGACAAACGCTTCATGAGAAATACCTTATTTTAGAGGCTGAGGGTTTTTCATACAATTTAGCCAAAGTTTCCATCAGATCCTTTGTTGTCTTTTCTTCTATTATATTAAACACCACAGATGGTGCTAGGCACAACCGAATGGTTCCCAATGCCTTTCTATCCATAATCTCCCATTCTTCATCAGACATTGTAGCCTCTTTCTTTGTTTTTCCTTGCAATGACCACCATAGATCCTTTTGATACAAATAATCTTCCATCTGCATCTTCCATAATTGATAATTTTGGTTGTTGAACTTCTCAACCTTGAATTTTCCTTCTTCCATTACTCCCACTCAAATCTAGAGGTTTACTACCAATCAATCGAAATACACACAAATATGATACTAGTTGTTAGTATTCAGGCAAACCGAAGCAATAAACATTAACAATTATATGCATATTAAATAACCTAGAAATAACAATGAAGAATAACACAAAAAGAGATCAACACAAAAATTTAACGTGGTTCACCCAATATGGGCTACATCCATAGAAACTCAACCACCTAATGATTTTATTATCTAGTGCAAAATAGATTACAATCTCGTGAATCACACCATACCGCAACATACATCCTAGCTACTTATAACAAGCTTTTTGGAACCTTCTAGAATTATGGTTTTACAAGGTCATTTTTTATTTGACATGTTAACAGGAAAAACTTGATGTGTCAACAGGGAAAGAAACTTGATGTGTTAGCAGGAAAACCCCATGTACATTACAAGTGTACAATATTTGCATGATCAGTCACCACAAACCAATGACCTCTATTTTATTTAATACAGTAGTACTATGCTTTTGGAGGGTGGGGTGTTTTACCTAAAAGGGTTTTCCCCACGTATATCTGGTGTTTGTTGTTTATGTGTTCTTATTGTTCTATCTCATTCTTTCTATGCGTTTCTCCTTACTGTAACTATATAAGGTGTTAAAAGGAAAATATTTGTAACTATCCCCTACTTAGATTAGTGTAGGAAGTTGTTTCCACTCACTCGACTTCCTTTCAATTAGGGTGGTCAAACAAATCTTCCAAGAATTAACATGGGAAAAGATGTATTGTAAAAAGAGGTGGGGAGAACTAAAATCAAAAATAAAAATAAATGAACCTCTAAGATACCCTATTTTTGAATTGGCTAGAGTTAGAAATAGACTATTTTAAAATGATGATAGATGTAGGAATAGTGTGAATTGGAATAAAATGGTTTCCATCTATGATTTGGACATCCATCCTTGATTTGGAAATCCATCCTAGAGGTGGAAAGAGAGTAAACCTGATGTAGACCCAATTTAATTGCTTAACAACAAGAAAATGCATGGACAAAAGGTAGGACTATTATCCATTTTCCTTTTATGCTCCATTGATAGTAATGCCATTAGAATTACCTAATAGTGTTGTAATTATTTAATCATTATTAAATAAAAAATTAATATGAAATAGAGATATTTTACCATGAATTATAAACTTGATCAAGTGAGTTTGTTCTATGTGGATGTATAGAATTTTCTCATATGAATATTGTGTTATTAAAACAATAGGAGAAAATGATTGGTAAGGACATATTTTCATTACAAGAATTAATGTTTTTTGAGGAAGGTGTTGGCCCCACAGTTGTCGTTGCACCAAAAGATCAACTTGTTAATGCTCGATACAACTGTCAGAGTTAATGGATCCACAAGAGGCGGTTAGTCCATGTCACGAATCCCAAGGGGAGCGCTGACCATCTACCAACAAACTCCCCCTCAACGTTACCCGAGGGGATTCGAACCTGGCACCTTTGGCTCTGATACCAATTGTTGGCCCCACAGTTGTCGTTGCACCAAAAGATCGACCTGTTAATGCCCGATACAACTGCCAAAGTTAATGGATCCACGGGAGGCGGTTAGTCCATATCACGAATCCCAAGGGGAGCACTGACCATCTGCCATCAAAAGGTGTTGCAATTTTACTTGTAGTAATAGTGGTTGAAAATATCTATTAAACAACCTAATCTTTAACACGAACTATATGAGCAAGAAGATTACATGGAAGTAGTTATGTTACTACTTAAATTCCTAAAAATAGCATGCACAATTGATCTATTCAACTAAAAAATAAATATAAGGGAACCCAACTAAGTCTTACCTTGCCACAGATAGAGAAAATAGACCCAGATTCCCCAGAGATCTCAATCCTGAAGACCAATACCTTTAAGCCGGACTGAGAGTTTCCTATTGATATCCTAGCTATTGCTAGAAATGGGGCAGTTGATTACTTCAAGATTATGAAGTGGGTTTTCCATGAGTTAAAAGACCTTAGCTTAAAAAACAAGGATCTCACTAGTAAGTTGGAAGATCTAGAAGCTAAAGGAGCCTCCCTTAATAATGTTGAGGATGTGTGGACTAAGGAAAAAATGAGGTTGGTGGCTGAGCACCTTCAACAAAATGTCGAGCACACAGACAAGATGAAGAGGGATAATGAGGCTAAGGTTAAGCTCTTGGAGGGAGAAATTAGAAAAATTAAGGACACTATGAAAACTATTATGGAGCATAACCACAAAATAGTTAAACAAAACGCAACTATCATGAGCACTATGGTTGAGAAACTGGAAAATACCCAACAAGGATCTCTGGTCGAGGATTTGGAAGTGGATAAGGAGAAAAGAAAGACTGAGGACGCTGACATCTCGACGAGGATGAGAGGATGTGCAAAGGTGGAGGCTACGCCCCAGGAGATACAGGCTCTGAAAAAGAGTACACCCAGGATATGTGCAACCTCAAAGCTGAGGTTGCTGAGACTTTAAAATCTTTAGGTTAGCCTTGGGTTTTTAGTTCTAGTTTCTTGTTGGCCTTTGCTAGCTCTAGGTTGGGGTTGTTGTCTTTTCTTGGCTTTTTCTATTTTGCATCCTTCTTGTTTTGGGGGCACTGTAATTTTTAATCTTTCTTTTTTTCAAGTAAAGTTTGTGGTTTCGGGTCCTTGTAAAACCCATTTTTCCCAATTTCAAAAACATTCATAGATTGTACCTATGTCAAAATTATATGCATAAAAAATAAAGACTTTGATCATTTGATGTAAATATAGGGCTAGAATACATTATGATATATATATTTTGATGAAATGAACTTGTACTTTTTTTAATAAAAATATATTATAATTGATTTAGTAAAGGATCTTTCAAGTTGCTATAACAAGGAGTGGGAAGGGACCCATTCACTACTCTATCTATGACTATTAGTGGTGTGCTATAAATTTTTATTGGTTATAAATTATTGCATGGTTTGACATTTTTCAATTATTATTTGAAATTTAGGAACTTGCAACAAATAAATTATTTTAGAATTATTCTCTTGTAGAAATGTGATTGTGTTATCTTACACTTGCAATAACATTATTTTAGTGGAGGTTTACTTGGAGGTTAGTTATTAATTGCTTCTTGTTAATTTATTTTATGATTATTGGTTTGCTTACCTGCAATAATTATATTAAGGT
This sequence comes from Sequoia sempervirens, assembly GCA_007258455.2. Lineage (NCBI taxonomy): Eukaryota > Viridiplantae > Streptophyta > Pinopsida > Cupressales > Cupressaceae > Sequoia > Sequoia sempervirens. The sequence continues at coordinate 239,766,524 of VDFB02358134.1, forward strand.
TGAATTTTATTTTATCTTTTAGTAAGGAAACTTATTGTATTCCCTTGTATTCATATTAGATACCTAATTCAATCATTTATTGCTCTTTTGCATATACTTTACCTTGAATGATCTCAAATGTACATCTCTAGATTGACGAATGATTTAGTTGATCACACTATTTAAGATGATAAAAAATAGTAGCAATAAGATAAAGGCTCAATGGAGATGGTTCCATCTAAATCACGTGTTAACCTCAACAAGTTGGAAACATCTTTCTTTGTTATTTACATAAGTCAATCTTGGGTGCTCTAATTAATAATTTCTTTATTTTTCAGGTCATAATTTTGAGCAAAAAGATACACAAATTCAAGGCAACAGAAACTTATGTATATAATCATTTATCCCAATTTACGCTTCCATAACATACTAGTAATCTATTATAAAACACTATATTTTGAGATTTATGAAAAGAAGATCTTTTGAAATGATTCTCTTCTAATGGTTCTAAACAGTTGATGACTATGTATATCATGATATTAAAGATTTTACGCAATCCTACATATGTGAAATATGTATCACTCCCTCCTTGATTAATCTAATTAATACATAAATTGATGCTTTTTTCCATAAAAAACAAAAAGAAAGAATAATATTGATGCTTTTTTCCATAAAAAACAAAAAGAAAGAATAATAGAAATTTAAGGTTCCGAAAAAAAACAAAAGATTTTGTTTGTACCTATAAAAATATTGAATACTTTACGAATCATCTATGGATGCACAATTCAACAATTTGAAATTCCTAAATTATTGATATTATTTTTTAATGAGTTATTGCTAACTCCACTTTCTAGACTAACATTTAATTCAACAATTTGAAATTATTAAATTATTGAATCTATTTTTAATGAAGTGCCTTATATATAATTGCTTTCTAGACTAACATTTAATTCAACAATTTGAAATTCTTAAATTATTGACATTATTTTTTAACGAGTTACCTTACATATAATTGCTAACTGACTAGACTAGCATTTTTTACTTTCCAGACTTCCGTGCTCTTTCAGCCATGGTAGAACCAGCTGGAGTGCAATTGTATGGTTGGCCCACATTGATAATCGATGGAAAATGAGCCACTTTATTTATTTATTTATTTATATATATATATATATTTTAAGGGCCAGCCTTTGTCGTTTTCAGCTGTGTCCCTGTACATCAACAGCACACATATGGTAACCATTTCAACCATGGCCTGTTATAAAAATCAGATTCGAAAGAGGGGAATGATAGAGAGAAAAGCCCTTTTGATCTTCTCTAACAACGAAGAAAAAGAGCACTTATATTTTCTTTCTTCTCTATTTTATTCCCTTAAGATGGCCGAAAATTTCTGTTCTTTATGCTGCTGTTCTTGCTGCGGTTTACTCTCCCCTTCACTTCCACAATCTCTTCAACAACAACCCATCTCTATCTCTTCACCACAAATACCTCCTCACCAACAAACCATTACTAGGCATTCCACCACCTTTTCGCCTTCACAACCTTTTGAACAAGAAGCCACTATGACTGATTTTAAGATTTTTCCACAGAAATTCAACGATATAAGCCAGATTCACGGCCTAATTCAGGTTTTAGAAGAGATATTTAAGATCGCAGTAAGTTATCTAAACATATGTTTTATATTGTTAGAAATACAATCTTGTTTAATAGGAATTTCTGCAATTCTACATTTTAGAATATCTTTTGCCTAGTAATTTACACTTTGCTACCCTGATCTATTCTTCGTTAGAATATATTGAATCTAAATGTAGTGTTGTTCAATACAGTCGGGAGAGAAGACTGATGGAGGATCTGATTCAGCAGTAGGTTCTTATATCAAAGATGGGCAAAGAATCCTGGAGATGTTAGATAAGCGCATTGGCAAGTGTTCTGTTGCGGTAAAATTTTCATTTCATAATTATAATATTAAATTAGTGTTGAGATTTCTGAATTGTAATTGTGTGTAATCTTTTTTTCATCAACGTTTCAGATCATACTCTATGATCCATCATAAAATGCTGAGCATAAAGAATAAGAAAATGAAAAATTTAAATATTCATTCAGTTCAATATCAAGAACAGTTCATTCGGTTCCATATCAAGAACAGTGCTGTGAAAATATATAAATGGACTGTTATATTCTGAATTCTTGCTTTTACCTTTCACATAATGTTACTACATTTACGTTACCCTAATTCTTCATTCTCAGCTCCACTGAAAAAAAATTATTTGTTCATGGTATTCCACCTTGTAGGGTAATATTCTCAGAGCTAAGAATATTTGATTAAAAGCCTCCACCATTCTCCTTTTCAGTTAAGTTTAATCTACAACATATTTCTTGTGGGTTATATGCTTAGTTTAATGTTAACTCAGTAAAACTTATAAATAAGTAATAATTAATTTAGAATGTTTAACAAAGTGAAAATTCAATTAATATAGATTATTTAATTAAAATTTCAAATTTGACTATTAATATATAAATCTAGAAAGTTTTTAATTTTATTATTCATAAATGTTTAGAAATTGTTGTAAATTTGAATTAGATAAGTTTTAGGATCAGGAATGGTAGATGATAAATTAGTATCTATTTTGGGATTAGAATATTTTATTGATTCTATGTACTGTGTTCAATAATTTAGATAATTCTAAACATTTGAGAAATAGATTAATATTAATTGGGCGTTCATTGTCATTAGACTTACATATTCTTGATATTTTTTGTACAGAAAAATTCAACAAATGGCACATTTGCAAAAATTGTTTTTTTTTTTTATAGAATTGCTCAAAGGTTCTGAGAAAATTCCCACTATAGGAATAGCACTTTCTATGTTGGGATATGTATTGGAGAAATTTAGTCGGATGCCTGATAACAAGAGTGAGTGCCTTGAAGTTTTGAGAAGAATGCTTAATCTTGGGAAGCAAATTTTACAGTTGAATGAGCAAATTTCATATCAGAAACAAAAACTAAATGAGGGAGTCCAGTGCATTGTTGAAGGAACCATCATGTGCATATCCCAACTTTCAAGGGCCACTACTTTTAGGTCAATTCAAACCTTCCTTCAATCGTTTTCGTTTCTTCTTTAGGAAAGAGATGGTTTTGTTTTCTCTTTTCATCAATTGATGGGATTTCAAGTTGCCCCTCTAGTTGCTTCTTTTCAACTATGTTCTCAAAAATTAATATGACTTCAATAAATATGGGGCCTCTAAATATCTTCATCTCTATTGTAGCTTCATCTCTAATATGGACAACTTCAACAATTGTAATATCTTTGGTAACCTCTAGTGATAAATTGTATTCGTCTTTATTCCAACCTTTAAATTTTTCTCCTCTTCAATTTTAATCATCAATATTTTTGTCTTCTCTAGAGTAAATAAATCAACATCTTCATCCCACTCATCCATCTCCTCTTGCTCAAAGTCTTTTTCAATCACATTTAAGTGCTTTACATCCACCAATAATTCTACTAACTCATGAAGGGAGTTATATTTTTTCCTTTTCTAACAATTCTATTCTTTGACTAATCCTAGATTCTATGACTCTCCTCTTTGAACAAAAATCTTTCTCACAAGATGCATATTTATTTTGACCATTCTTTTCACCTTCTCACAACACTTCAATGCCTCTACTACAGTTTCATTTTTCTTTGTTTCTTATTATAACATTTAGATCATATTGCTCCAATATCCACTATGATTCCCCCAACATTTAGATTATGCTAGTATTTTATTTTCCTTTACCTTTGTCTTTGTCTTGTTTCTTCTTTCAACTTGGTTATCCCCTTTTTCAAATCCTTACACAACTCCATAGCCATAGCTTCCCTCTAAACTATTTAGAACTCTTATCATGAATTCTCTACTTCCAAAATATTAGGATGCTCTAATATCAAGCTAAATCCAATGATATTTGTTGCTGCAATTTAGATACTCTATTCTAATAGTTAATGGGTCAAAACATAGCCTATAGGTGAAGAAGGAAAAAATACAATATACCAATAGTTGTAAGCATTACTTCTATTTTGTAGTCTATACTTTATTAATTTTCCATGAATATATAAACTAACGTGGATTAGGTAATGTTTATAATAGCAAAAGACTTGTAGTAGAAAATGATCCATCAAACAAAACATAGTAAAAATACATAAAGGAGGAACTTGCAATTAGCTATAACATATACACAATGAATGCATTTAATTTTTTAGAAAAGAATTGTTGACCAACTCTCCAATCTTTCTTCTCTCTTCCTTCAAGACTCAACCAATATGGATTTACATCTATATCATAAAGCATTGAACACTAACAAACTCCATTCTAACTTTCTAAGTCTAAAAATAGTTATTAGATGATGGCACTTCCCCTTGAATTCTCAACACTTAGTAATAGCTCTTGATTCAATGGTGAATTAGTGTACATCATTCTCCGCTTATTTTTGAAAATTTGAACCTCTTAGTTTGAAAATATATATTTTTAAGGAAAATTTAACTCCAAAAGAATTAAATATCAAGTAACTCAAGAATCTAATTATTACTATATATTTTAATATTTTTTTTTCTTGGAGATGTAAGTTTGATTTTTTCTTGGGATGTTATTGCATCAAAAATCTAGCTAAGAGATTGTGAACATAGTGCTTACATTTTTTGACTAGATGGTAGAACCATTCTTTTGACTTGAAGAACCATCCATGATGTTTATAAAAAAGAGATAATCCCAAGACAACTCTTCCTTTACATTGTCTTTTTTTCTTAGAATAAAAACAATCTTACAAATAACAACAATACACTATAACAAAAGATATGAATATTCCTAAATATAAAAAAATGATGTGGAATAGTAAATGATTACAATAGAAAAATAAACCAATAGCAGTGATAATGATCCTTCAAATAAAGAACTCATAGCAAGTTATAACAGATACATAACGACTGTCTTTTAATTTTTGGAAAGAAAAATCTTACACAAAGTCTCCAATCTATCCCCTCTCTCCCTCCAAGACTAAATCAACATGTATTTATATCCACTAAAATTCTCACCAAACTCAATAATACCCCTAATTTAATGGTGAATCCATTTACATCATTATTTGAATAGCTTTTTTCGAACTGTTGCATGACGAATTAATAGAAACCAAAAACTCAATTTTGTTTGATTTGAAAGGCTAAGAAGTAGCCTGGTACAATATAGTAAAAATGGATAAATTTAGATATAAGATTTCAACAGTCAAAGAGTAGCCAAACTTTTAAGCTCTTGTAAAGGTAATTTACGACCAATATGGATTTTAGTTAGAACTGACCCAAATAGCAGCAAGAAAAGCTGAAGAAGTGTTTATATTTATATAAATGCAAGTAAGGTTGAAGTCTCTTTACTTTTCTATGGAATCTCTTTACTTTTCTTTGGAATCACTTTATTTCAACGAACATATTTAATGTGAATCTAATGTTTGGATTGTGTGAAGGTTTCTTACTGCTTCAGTGAATGCTGATAGTATAAAGGATTTTCAATTCAAAATAGACCGCTTGTATACCGACATCCAATTGCAGACTGTTATTGACATAGGGGAAAGAGTGCCAAAGATTGCTTCACAATCACAGAAACTCTATGCATACCAACCGACAGGTAGCATATTTTTCAGCTTTAATTATATTTTTCAGCTTAGCGATATTTTTCAGTTACGTTTGTATTTTCCTCAAAATTTGATTGAGCTTTTCCATAAACTTTACAGTTGGAATTGAGAGTGGACGAGAAAGAGTAATTCAACTTCTTGATTTGAATGCACAAGATGCAAGACCCATTGTTGTGGTTGTCTATGGTTTTGGAGGGATTGGAAAGACAACACTTGCTGATGCTGTTTATGCACACCTAAACCTCCAATATTATAAGCATTGTAGAATTCAAATAGATCAAGATTGCACCAAGAATGATCTCAAGAGCCTCCAAGAGCAGATGTTGAAAGACCTGTTCAGAGAGAACTTGCAGTTGAAAAACTGTGATGAAGGTAGGGGAAGGCTGTGGTCATTTTTCAGAAAGAATCCTAATCAACCTTTATTTCTATACATTGACAATGGTCTCAAAAGTACAGATCTCGAGCAACTTCTACCTGAAGGCTTGGGTAGTTGCCTCCCACCGAAGAGTAGAGTACTTGTCACTACTCGAAATCTCTATGAGACAAACATATTTGTTGGCAGGAATATTCAATGTCGACAATATGATGTGAATCCTCTTCCATTGGCAGAGGCTAGAAAAATTTTGTTGAAGAAGGTATCAGACTACAATGATGAAAAGAATATACACAACCTCCTTGAGTTGTGTTGTGGTGTTCCGCTTTTATTGGAATTAGCTGGTTCACAATTGGCTATAAATACAGGAAATACAAAGAATATAGTTCTAGGGATGCTTAAAGAAGGAAAGAAGGTCAAAGAAAGAGATATAAGTGACCGTATGGTTGATTATGTATACGATAGATTGCTAGAACCTGTCCAAGTGGCCTTCCTAGATATTGCAACCTATGTTTATAAGAATTGGCCTAGTGAGACAGTGGCCAAGATAGTTGGAGAGGAGGAATTTAGAGCTCTAGAAGCTGCATTATTCGTCAAAACATCTGAAGATGGTTATGTAATTGTTCATGACATAGTTCGAGCAAGAGGGAAAAGGCTGTCAAAGCAAAACAGAATCAGAGACCCTGAGACTTTATCAGAGTTTTTGAAAGATGAAGAGGTATGTCATAATTATAATGTTTGTCATAAATATTATGAAAATACATTTGTCATTTACAATTCTAATGATGTTTAATTTTTTTGGTGCAAAAACTGAAGAATTTAAAAGGGATTTGTTTTACTAATGTATTTGAACATCCTTCAATTGAAATTAATCACGATCATCTTAATTGTATGAGCAAGTCATTAAGAATCCTATGTTATAGAGGATCAGAAATGACATTTCGAGAGAAATGTCATAAACCATTTGAACAACTTAGATTCATTAGAATGCCAATTAACATTCCTGATTTACCAATGGAGTTGGAGAAACTTGAGCATCTCACTTACTATGAGGGCCCATTGACTCAAGCCATGAGTTTGCATGAGGTAAGATCTACCTTCTCCAGACCATATTTATCATTTAAATTAGCTTTTATTAGATTATATAATAACACAGGTCTGACAATCATTTTCACAATTATTGTGTAAATATGTAGTTTCCTCCAAGCCTGCGCATTATGATCATTATGGATTCTTCTCAGAACAAAGTTGCATATTCTAAAATTCCTCTCAAGGTCACTCCAGCTTCTTCACTTGCAAAATTAAAGTTCTATGATTGTAAAAATATGCAAAGATTACCAGATGGAGTGGAAAAGCTTACAAAGCTAGAAGACTTAAGTTTAGATCGATGCTATCAGTTGAGAGAAATTCCTTCCAATTTCAGAGATCTCGGCAATCTAAAACAGATGACATTAAATGGTTGCAATGAATTGAAAGAGTTGCCTCCAAACTTTGGGCAACTTAGCAATTTGACAACTTTGAGTTTAGAAGACTGCCCTGCATTAAGTGCATTACCTTCCAGCTTTGGGAATCTAATTTCCTTAAAATATTTGTTTTTGATAAAATGTTCACATCTGAAAAGGTTACCTTCAAGCTTTGGACTGCTCAAAAATTTGGAACTTGGTTAAATTTGAGCTATTGTTATGGGTTAGAAGAGTTGCCTTCAAATTTTGGGCAACTTAAAAATTTACATGAATTAGATTTGAGCTATTGTTCTAAGTTAGAAAGATGGCCATTAAGCTTTGGGGATATGATAGAGATGAAGAAGATAGTTTTGAGGGGTTGTTCTTCGAAATTAAAAGATTCATTGCCCCACAATATTAAAGTATATTATTGTGATGACAAAGAAGAGTCAAATGAATTTGACTACAAAGAAGAATTAGAATGTGATTAAATAGTTCACCCCTCAATTGTTATTTAGAGACAACTTTTCATTATTTATAAAATTTGTAATATAAGGTTTGTGATTTTCCAATGACTTTCCACTTTGTTTTATTCAAATATTTTTTTCTATTGTATTTAATTTACTTCAAAATTAATATTTACTTTTTTATTAATCTAATTAAAAATTAGTTTAATCTTTTATTTTTAAAATTTTAAACAAGATTTATTAATAATATATATACTTTTAAAGTGTTTTATTTAAAATTTTAAAATAGGACATCTTGCTATATCATCAACTAAAAATATAATATATTGGATTTTTTTTACAAATAATATCTATATATATATATATAATATAACATCTTTAATAATTTAAATTTATATTATAATTAAGCAAATAAAACAATTATTTAAGTAAATAAAAATAATAAATTTGAAATAATTTTGAAATAAAAATAGCATTTCAATAAATAACGTAAATAAAATAAAGTAATTCTTAAATAGTTGTAAAGTAAAATAAAAATAATTTTTAAGTAAATAAAATATTTCAAGAATGATATTTGTTACTTTTTAGATAGAATATTTAAGATATCTATATTAATTTACATAATTACATTGATTTAATTGAAATTATATTTTATATGATAATTTATTTTTATATCTAATTTTATTTTATTTTTTGATAGGCAAGTGCTGTCATAGGGAACAATTTCCATTTTATTGATACCAAAAATCAAAATTACATAGCACTCTTACATACTTACATACTTATGCTTTCCATGCTTTTAGATGGCTCTAGGAAAAACCCGAAAAAATCACTACCAACAGCGTCAAGACAATTTCACTTCATGGAAAATTCACCAGAACAATTCATGATGGTGAATTTTTCATGAGATGAATTTGTCATGACGATGAATTTTCTCATAGTGAATTTTTCCGCCATGAATCGTTGGAAGTGAAAGTGAATTTGCCTGAAGCCCCTTTAGACAAATGAGACAATTAGCCAGTTCATTTGGCTAGACAGATTGCTCAGGCATAAGGAGACCTCCATAGTTGCCTTCTCTAAATAGTTGCAGTGCCTCAAAGTGATCAAATTTTTCCTTGCAGCAGTGGAGTCGAATATGTTGATGATCTTCTTTCCCCGTAGAAACACCTCCATTTGTTCGATATCCTTTAGTAGCAGTTGACAGCAATCCGATTTGATCAAGGTTAGAGCCAATCCAACAACCAGCTCACGGTCCCCCATTGCCTCCACAATTGTTCCAAAGAAGAGCTCATAAATCCTTTTATCATGGACATGCCCACCAGACTTGATGCTCGACCCAAGAATCCCCATGATGGCATTGATCTCGACATCATCGCTTATCTTGATATCACGATGCCTTTGAATACTATCACACAGAGATATTTACAGGGAATGGCATCTATGAAATATCCCAAGACAGAAGAAATCTTTTTCTGCATTAGCTTTTTTGTATGAAAAAAATACATCTTGACTTCTCCTTATTTATCTGTTGGCCTGAGATATCAACATATTCATCTAGGATTGTCCAGATTACCTCGACCTCCCTTAAGGTTGCCTCTCCATATAAAATCGTATCATCTACAAATTGTAGATGGGTGATGGGGGCAATATTCCTTGCTATTTGTAGTCCCATCGATTTCCCCTCGGATCAAGCTTTTTCAATGCACCTACTGAGAGATTCTACCATTATTACAAACAAAAATGGGGATATGAGGTCCCCTTGTCTAAGCCCATTGGAACACTCAAAAAAATCGTAGGGGGATCCATTGACCAAAACGGAGTATCTAATTGTGGATATGCAATAAAATACTATTTCTAAATTTGTTATTGAATTATGAGTTGCTCCAAGTAAAGGATCGTTAACCCTTAAATCTTATGGCATGCATATTTTATACTTGAGAATTGCTATCTATTTGAAACAACCGTTCTTTAAATATCTAACTTCTCAAAATGCATCTTATAGGATTATGATGATTTATTTGATGATATTTAATAGTGATTATCTAGTCTAACTAGACCTAATGAGCTATGAAGAATATGATTGTAATTCAAGAAAATAGTTGTATGCAGTTCAAATAGGCATTGTTGTTGAAGCCATGATGAAAAATGCAAAGGAAAATATAGAAAGAAAGTGAACACAAGAATGCCAAGAACATCCCCGCCATTTTCACTAGTATAAAAAATCACCCCCCAAATATTATAAGGTTTCCAATTTATAATTTAGTGTATTTATAAATCCTTTTCCAAGATACAATGCTCAATAGGCACAAAATAGCCAAAATTACAAATTCTGATACAAAATGAACCTAAGAAAAAATTTAGAAAAAAATAGACTTTTATCTATGTAGTACTCTTCACCATCTTTCCAATGCCTATTCATTTCTAAAAATTAGAGCACCGAGGTGAAAGTTATGGCATGTTGAAGAAATTAGCAACAAACAACTTCACACTGAAATATCTAGTAGAAAATGGAAAAAAAATATTTTCAATACCTCCATGGATGGAAAGTGCTCGTCTCCAAATTTTTGACAATATATCATTTTTGAAAATATGATATTGTGGTGAATATGCAAGTTTGTAAAAAAGACCCAATTTGGCCTATTGGAGGGCCTTGGTGGCACTCAGGGGGCGCTAATAGCAACGGACTAGTGGCACTACAACAAAGATCAGGTAGAGATTATTGGTGGTTTGGTGGCAGTTTGCTGACGTGGTTACAGTTTAAGCTTAGACCATTAGCGGTCTATACAAAGGTGTCATAGTTACGAGTGGGCAATTAATAAACCACAACTCGATTATGGTTTGGAGCAGCTTGTGGGCAGTTAAATTTCCATCGATGGCTTATGTGAGTGGCTTAAGCTATGTTTTCTGCTACCACCCAATGCTTAAAGCACTAGACTTAGCGCTAGGTGCTTAGCACCTGAAGACTAAACAGGTGCAAAAGGCACCTTATATATATATATATATATGCAATTTTTTAATCCGACCCTTGTATGACTACTACCTTGGGGGTCGTACGACTCCCCAAGAAATTTTTTTCCTCAACAGCTCCGAACACCAAATATGGGTGAATTATATGTTAAAATTTATTTCCTCATCCTTTTGAATGCAATGGCAAGGTTCTTTTTGGCCAAAAATGCTTTAATAAAAACCCATTCACTAGATTTGAGTTGCAAACCCTATTTGCAACTATGTCAAATGATCTCCAATTTGGATGAAGCAAAATCTAATCTTGACTTTCTCGAGCCACTTGAACACATTAGAACAGTAAAAAATACCACTAGTATAACCAAAAATACTGCAATCACCCATATCTCACAAAACACATATGCAATATAAAAGGGGTTATTAAATCTAAGTTGCAAACCCTTTTTGTTTCTCCAAATCATTCAAAATGCATGAGAAAAGCATACAAGAATTTACAAGATTTTTACATGAAAATCTCAATCTCTCAATTAGGAATCTATGAACTTAGATTTCTCAAACCAAAAAATTTGATACTATGTTAGAAATTTGAAATTGATTGAATAATCCAAGGAACTTTTTAAGACAAAATCAAAGTTACATAAACTGGAAAAACATAAATAATGCAAACTAGAACTCCAAAAGATTATGCAATTTCAAGATGATAGCATTGCATTAAGAGCTTCTAAGATGAAAAATAAAAGCTAGGTAGTGAGTTTATATAGAACTAAGGAGAAGATGAAGGTGGCAAACCAACCAATGAGAATTGACCAACAATAACCACCAACATTAAATAAAGTGATGAAAAAGTAAATATAGTTCCACCCTTAAAAGGCGCAAGATGATCTCCTAGTTATTAAATGATTAACTCACTTTATTATCCTAAGAAAGCTTAATAAATGTGTAGGAAAAACCTATAACTAAGGCAAAATTAAATATCCTAGTAGGAAAATAAAAACCTACACTAACATAATAGATAGTTTAATAGAAAAAATTTCCACGGTCCACCATAATATATTAACATATTGTTTCCTTATGAATTTTTTTGGGTAGGTTCTCATCACTATCAAATGATATAGCATTATGTTACTTGTGGAAAATAGACTATCAAATATGTAACTAATTATGGAGCAATGATAGACCCAAATTTAATTTTATCTAGAAGGATTTTTTAATTATATCTCTTTAAAATGTTATGTGAATACTAAGTACCAAAAAAATATTCTATTTGAATATTTTATAAATGTTTAGTGATATAAAACTCCTTTATTGTATATGTGATTTGAAACATAGGAGGTATATTAAGTGTAGTAGATGGTAAAATTAGTGGTGGTAAGTTAATGTTTTGTCCTCTTCCTTAGCTTTGATGTGTATGCCCCACTAAGTTATAAAGATGTGAAACAAAGGGAAATTGAAAGTAGGGATTAGAGTATGCATAATCTGTGTTAGTAAATAATGATTTATAATTGAAAGATAGATAGTGAAATGTTATTTATAAATTCATGATATCCTCTTATGATCTACAAATAGAAAAATATGCAATAAAAGAATGAGATAAATCCATAAAGGAATTGTAGATAAAATAAGATGGAGTAAACCATTACAAATCTCTAACATTCAAGTATAACTAAAACTCACTAATAAAAAACATTCCATCATCTAAGTGTCCATAATTAGTAATAATAATTTCACATGCAAGGATCATTGCTAGACCCTTCATAATTATTATGTATTTTTTCTTACTAAGGATCATAATATCATCATAGAATATAGGATAATTCAATGAGTATCAATGAATGATACAAAAATATAACAAAAACTCAAGTTATAAGCTATCATCGTGTAGGGTAGAATTGCATTAAAGGCTATCACGAGAATCCATAGATTCAACATGGGATCTAGAAAAATAAGCATTTATATAACCATCTTTATGTATGAAAGAAGATAATTAATTTAAGGAGCATGAATAGGTGCATAAGACTAACAAAAAATGTAAGATATATATCAACAAAGGGCATATACTAATGTCATGCATGGGTGAAGATATGTGGTATCATCTATGGTCATCATAGTAGGTATCTCACATGATAGATCCTTGCTCAAGATTACCATCACTACCTCAAGGTATAGGTTCATCATGGAGTACATGGATTAACAATATACAAATTTCTAATAGAAGATGATAAGCACTAACCAATAAAATTAAAGAAATAAAAGATAACACATGGTTAAACAAGGCCTTTATAGAAAACACATTTATGTCCAAGACATATAAATTCATTGGTATCCCAAAGATGGATGTTCCATGCCTTATGATTTAACATAAAAAACATGTTGAAATATGAAATAAATGTATGCAAAATAGCAAAGGAGAAACACCTAGAAGGATCCATATGGTAGAATATTCTAGGGTCCAAAAATGTAAATCAATATGTATAGAAACCTAATCAACTTGTGGATTTAAGCATATAAAGATAAAATGCTATTAAAAATATAAAAATATGTGATACAATCAATTTACTAATATTATATTTGAAATATCATAAACCAATGAATGCATAACCCTAAGGTCAAACCTTTGAGGGTGTAAGCATATATTAGTTCATAAAAAATGTAAAGGAAGATAAACTTTTCCTTAGCTTAGTCTTAGTATTAAATGGAACATATACACATAACCACTAATAAACCTAGATTAAATAAATGATAAGATATAAAATTGATGATTGAATAATTAAATACTAAGGTAGGAAATTAAATACAAAGGGATGACTTGGTACTACCTAACTCTAGCATGATGGAGGAGTAATAACTTTGATGTTGCATTGAATTCTACTTGTATTTGTGAATAAAAATGGTTCCCCTTTATCTACATGCCCTACCATGAAATTGGAATAGTTTATTAAATCTATTATGTGTCAAATTTGTATATTCAATTCCATTATGGAGGTGTAAATTGATTATGCAACTTACAAATTTGATCTAGCTAAATGTGTGCATCTACTTTTAAATGATTAATTTTCTACTGATCATTTAATGTCAAGATTAGAAATCTTTAGAAATTTCTAGGAGAGATTATTGAATCACAAGGGTTGTGTTCTCTTTGGTCAACTCCGTTGATAGTATTGACTTCATGGTCATGAGAATAATACAAGACATCAATCTTCAAACATATATATGCTCTATGATGATGTAATGCATGGTTAGATTCCTTTAGGTGTTCCAATTTAAACATTCCTAGCATGCTCATTTCTTAAATGTAGACATTTTTAAATGATGACTATGATAAATGAGTACACATTGAATGTCTTTAAAAACAATTGTATAGTAAAAAATCATTCCAAACACGTACCAAGTCAACTCGTGGTGGGGAAGAAATGGGTTGGGGTAGGCTAAAGTTTGAATTTTAATTTTAAAAATCAGGGTTCAAATTTATGGATGTGGGATTGGTCCCTTACTTGTGGGATTGATAGAAGACATGGAATTAATATTATCTATGCATGGAGTAAATGCTTGATCATGAGGGAATTAATAACCATAGAATGCCAAATTTATGAAAACATGTGTTAATGTGGATAAGACATATTTAAGTGTGAGAAAATATATAAATACGGCTGAATAATAGTAAAGGAGAATATACCCAACTTTACACAAAATTATATTATTTATCAATATATAATTATATTAAGATTGCATCAAAATAGACCCAAGACTAAATGAAAATTAATGTGGTCATGTAAATTTCACTTTTACAAAAATAACATGCTCCCTAAATCATATGATGATTTATCGTAATTTTCTTTATCACCATTAAAAAACCCTCTATTAGAACCATAAATAATTCACTAAATTTTATAATAAAATAAATGTTAAATGTTTAATATTCATCAACTTTAAAATATATTATAACATTAAAAAAAAGGGGCCCAAATCTCCACTTCTACCATATGAAAAGAAAATAAAAGAGGTCATTATTTTTATTTATAAGGTCACCTCTCACCCAATTGTTAATGTTACAAATTTGCAGCCATAAAAGGAAACACATAAACTAATCATTTATCATTTATAATGAAATCAAATTATTTTATAATATAAATCATGGGATTGTCGAATTAATTTCAATATGTTGATCGAACACAAAAAATAATCATTTAATTTTCTTTTTATTTTTAAATCATGTGAGAGTATGATTACACTATGCCCATATGAAATGGCTCCATGTGACTTTTTAAAGTTAATCATTATTAATGATGTTGTAGAAAGAATGCAATCAATATTATTATGGTTAGAAGAATCATAGTCTTTGAATTTTATGGATATTATGATTATCGTCATTCACATGACTTTTATATCTATTAGAAATGTGATTTTATGTGTAAATTGGATCATATTATTTTTTGTATTGTTGTTAAATATAATGTCCAAATTGTTGAGCATAAAGAGTTGATATATTATAATCAATGTGTTGTTTACAATAAGAATAAATTCTAATATAAAATCAGATACATATTATACTAAAACTAAATCATAACGCACAAACTTTAATATTAGTTTCACACATTAAAATCATCTGTTTAATAATTAATATAAAAAGATAATGTATAGTGCATGAATTTTGCGCACTTAAAAAAAGGAACATGAAAACTAATATGTCTACCTTCAAACCAAAAAACAAAAACAAATTACACATATAAAATATATAATAATATATAAATTAAATTTCATAAAATTATAAAAATTATATAATATTTAATGTTTAGAACTAATTAAAATAAAACATATAATAAACTTATTTTTTGTAATTTTATTGATGCTAATAAAAAGAGGTCATCATTAGAAAAGAGCTCAATCTTCTAACAATACTTTAGTATAAGTATAAGATGTCTATATTTCAACATATGACACTCATTTAAATAGTTCACTTTTACAAATCACATAAATAAAAATATATTGTTTTAAATTGAATCTTTAGAATATAAAATATATTTTATCTTGGTATTGTGTAGTATTTTAAATTATGAGGATTGATATTTACATGATTTTATTTTATTTTTAACTTAAATATTTAGGTTAAATAAATGCAATAAAATAATTAGTTTAGATAAAATAATTAAATTTAGATATATTGTACTAAAATATTTATATAAATAAAATTTTAATTAATAAAGAAGATTAAATTCTTTTAGCTTTATATTTATAGTAATAAATATTTTATCATATGTAAGCTACATTTTATGATTTGTGTTGGTATTCATATTATAATAATGATTACTATCTATTATAGTTCAAACCTATAGTACTAGTCCTAATCCTCACATTTTCAACCTTGAACCTAACATATGACCTTGAGTTCTATGTCTAATTTCTTTACAAATATATTTGTATGTAATAATCTAGATAAAGGGGCTTCACAAAAGCACTAATAGAGCTTACTCTCAAGAAAGGGGGAATCTATGCATGTTTTGATGGTAGTTAAAAGCTCAATAGAACAATTCAATGATTAAAGAGACACCGAGTATCATGTAATTGTCTAGATATATATTCTTACGAATGAAAATGCTAATGTTATCTCTTGGATATAAATAATAAATTTTAAATTATTTTAAATCCAAGCGCTTGATAATCTAAAATATGTTGGGAGATTGTCTTGTTATACAAAACCATGCCATACAAATTTAAATATTTTTATACTTGAATCACTCAGAAATGGCTAGTTAGAATCAAGTTATCTTAGAGTAATGATAATTTTTATTTTCAAAATCAAAGTATGGAGGAAAAATGACACCCCCCCATACTCAAAGGGTGATTTTTCCTCAACTAACGCAAGGGAAAAGCTCAAGTAACAAGGATGGAAGGACAAAGGATTTTTTGTTATATTTTTTGTTTTTATTGAACACCTAAAATACTGAGAGGGGGGGTGAATCAATATTCACTAAAATTCATCAACTTCATCAATTTAAACATCCCTTTAAAGCATCACATTAAACTTGTAGTAATGGAAAGGAACATATAAAGCATGCATCACATCAAGGAACACAAGAACACCATATTTACGTGAAAAAAACTTGAAAGGGAAAAACCACAATGATGATTAGCTCACAATATGTTATAATTGATTACAATAGAGATTACTTAAAGGTGGACTCATTTCCCAAGGACTCACTATCTAGAAAGAAATAATTTGGCTCACTTTCAGTGGCTCACTGCCCATAATAGAAAAAAGATAGAGGAAAGGGTGGCTCACTGCCAAAATGAATTGTTAATAATGCATTTGCAACATGTCAAAGATATAGGTCCAATTAAGCTCTGAAAACTGACTTAACACACTTCATACTTCACCACTACACCTTTCACACTTCACACTACATCAAATTTTGCATACACACTCTACACACACTCATGCCATACTTTGCACAATGAATCAACCTTGCATATATACTACAACCAACCAAAACATCAATTAGGTCATCTTAATTGCATGAACTGCGTACCACATAACTTGTCGGCTCAAAAATCCATTCCACATGCTTTCTAGCATAACCCAAAATGTGTACACCTCCAAAATAGGTTAGTATGACCTATAATCACTCCCATAAATTTGATCCTTACATACTTCAACTCTGCACGACCCCAAAACCCTTAGGTTAGCACCACATAACAAAATTGGTGAAGCAATAACTGAATGAACTAATTGCTCATTCACAACTTGAATGTGGACTAACAAATAACTCGCCACTTGGAGTACACATACTTTTGACATCTATAAACATTTTCTCAAAACCACATAGCACAATATTCATCCGTGGTGGAATGCGAAGCATTCCAATATGCACTTTGTACTTGTAATACTGCCATTACAAAGTCAATACTCTATCAACATTATCTTTAACTGTGGAAGACATATAACCTTGAAAATTTAGATTTGAATACCTTTGATTCACATTATCAACACCTCAAAACTGCATGACAAGATATTGCATAGCAGAGCAATGCGTCCACCACAAAATTGGTTCATTGTAACATTGAAATTGCACTCTAAGAAAACCAATTATCCACACCATTTGGTCTTCTCTAGACCAACACTTCTACATTTCTACAATGGGTTGACATCAATGAAAACACCCTACACCATCCATCATGCTCATTTTTCCAACAATATCCCCTTTTGTTAGGGTTAGAAGGTAGATATCTAATAGTTAAATGCAGATTTGATCAATAAAACACACAAAAAATTATAGCAGCAATAAGACAACACAAAGAATTTAACGTGGTTCACCCAACATGGGCTACATCCACAAAACTGCAGCCATCCAATGATTTTATTATTCAGTGCAAAACATATTACAATCTCATGAATAATGTCCTACTACAACTCCCATCCCAAGGTTCTGCTTATTACAAGCTTTTTGGAAGCTTCCAGAAATTAGGGTTTTACAAAGTCAGTTTTTATTTTGTTGGTGACAAAGCAAAAAAATAGGAGAAAAAAAATTTCTCAGGGTTTGTCGCCCCTGAACCCCGATGAGGATACATGAAGAGTGTACAGTATAGCATGATCAGTTGCCACATACCAACAATCTCCCACTTGGAGACTAATCAGGCTCAACACCAAACACCTTTTGTCATTGATGGAAATACACTCTCACAACTACTAAACTGCTCAAACTACTCCCTAAACATTCTCCTCCTTTGACATCAAGGGAACAGGGCTTACTATATCACACTCCCTAACTGATATGTATACATGAGAGTATCTCCCCATTATGCTTCTCTCCTACACTTGACATACTTCTCTAACAATCTCTCCTTTAGGAAACATTTACATCAAAGTACAGTCTCCCACTAACAATGTTTTTTACCCAAAAAAACCAAAAATGTACGTTCACCATCAACTACTTCTACATATATACATTGAAATAAAAAATGCATATACAAAACAAAAATGCACACCTTCAACTAGCAAAGGGTAAAATACCCTTGCAAGACACCTTTAGTTTGGGAAGAAGTGCCTCCTAGTCTCTCTTAGCTACCTCCCAATCCTTCTTGGAAAAGGAAAGCAAGGAATTATGACTTTCATACTACACATGGAGCTCTTCTCCTTCTTCCAGAGAACTAGGCACTAGATCCTTTTGTGTCACCTTCTCAACACTAGCTAAAACTCTAGTAAAAGATGTAAGCCAAGTGCACTTACCAAATCTCTAAGCTAGTTGTACTGTATTATGATCTTCTCTTTTTGTTCTTGTAGTAGGAAGAATTGACCATGCAGATTTTTAATTGTTGCCCTCGTTGCCCCATCTGCATTATTTGTCGGATCATATGTAACGGAGGCCTGAGCAATTTGTGACTCAATTGAGTCCATTTGATATTTTATGCTCCTTGTATAAATAGGCCATTTCAAGCAAAATTGAAACAATACTTTAGCATCTTCCAAGAATTTTTGTACTTCCTTCTAGTTACCTTGTAATTTTCC
Organism: Sequoia sempervirens; assembly: GCA_007258455.2. Taxonomy (NCBI): domain Eukaryota; kingdom Viridiplantae; phylum Streptophyta; class Pinopsida; order Cupressales; family Cupressaceae; genus Sequoia; species Sequoia sempervirens. The sequence goes on from VDFB02358134.1 coordinate 239,785,901, forward strand.
ATGTGTTGCACTGCATTTATTAGAAATAACAGTCAATCTCTTATCATTTACCTTCTTTGACATTTCCTTCTTCAATTTATCTTCCAAACCAGTAGACTATTCCTTAAAGGAATCTAACAAAAACTTCAAATTTTATACATTGGATAAGGAATTATCAATAGTTGCTCTGGGAATGCTATCTTGTAGCACCTTTACTACTTCTACTATTTCTACAATCTTTTGGTGTGTTTGAAGTATTTCCTTGCGGAGGCATGGAAAGCATCACCAAGCTATAATTTATGCAAGGGAGAGATCTTATCCATATCTACCTATCCTTGTTGCATTGGAATCTGCAACAATTGTGTAGAAACCAATAGTTCAAACTGTAGTTGTATGTCCAATAAATCTTTCAAAGAATCTCCAGGAGCTCTAGAGGATTCATCAATAGTTTTAGCACTTTCTCCTTATCTCCACTAGTAGAACATTCTTTGGCATTTTTTTCTTCTTTTGTGGATTTATCATCATCTAGAGGAGGCAAGTTTTCTTCTTTTTGTGCCTTTGTTTTCTCTAGGACATCTTGTTTATCTTCTTTTCTTTTCTCAACATCTTTATCCTTATCTGGAGGGGGAAAATTTTGATCATTTTGAGCTTCATCTTTCTTTGAGACATTAAGTTTATCATACTCATTTTCTTCTTCAATAAAATTCTTCACATCCAGAGGATTATCATCTATTGCCATGTCTTCTTGACCATCCTCATGCTTAGGTACATGCTCATGTTGTTCAATATTAGGTTCATTGCTTTCCAAGATAGATGTATCATATTACATTTTATTTTCACTATCTGGAGGGACTCCCAACCCTTTAGCAAGCTCTTCAACCTTTTGTAGTGTCTCTTTCCTCAACCTCTCAATATCTTCTTTTTCTCTACTCATAATAATGTTAGCTCTTTGTTTTGTCTTGAACTTCTTGTTACAACTTGGACAACTTGTGTCTATATTCTTGTGTCAAAGAAGAACCAATCTTCTCCAAGAAAAATGCCTTTATCTTTGCATCTTCTTCAATGGCATATTGCCTTCTTGTAGTAAACACATTCTTCAAATCATAATGCAATTAATCCACAATCTTATCTAGGTCAGTATCAAATGTTACCATGTACTTAACAATAGCTTCTTCTATTTTTACCTTATCTTCACCATTTGTTTCAAGAAACATTTTAGTAGTTTCCTTCAGCAACCCAAACTATACAATGTTACTGAACAATGCTTCAAACTTCATTGGACTATGCTCCCTAACCAAAGGGTCTTCTCTTTCTTCTTCCCTTTACCTTTAGGATATTTTTATCCTTCTGTTGAACTCTTTTCTCTTCTCTAAAAAACATAACCAAGTTCTTTTCTTTCTCTACTTCCTCTTCACTTTCAATATCAACTATATCAACTTTTGTTCAAGTTTTAAACTAGTCTCTTCCTAAGATACTTGAGATCTTCTTTTCTAGACCAACTCTTCTCCTTCTTCTTCATATCTGATATACTTCTCCCTAGTAGCCTTTTATTTTCTTCTCCTCTTAGGAGTCTTATGTGCTTCAGGCTTGCTAGATGTAGCTTTCTTCTTGGAACACCCTGCAGGTTGTGTTCCAGAGGACTTAGGAACACTTGGAGCTAGGGAAAAGGTCTTGATGAACCTTCTTATACTCAGAGTACCCTGTAGAGAAATGGTAGTGGCTTTGGACTTCTCCGCATAACCCTTGGATGGGTTCACCATCTCTTCCAACTAATATTTCATCTTCTCAACGTTCTTCTCAATATCTTTCTTCTTCTTTTCTAGATTCACTTGACTAGATTTCTCTACATATGTGCCAAATATGTCCACAGATAGATCTCTTGGTTTTCTCAACATAACTTTTGCAAAACCGGTAAGCTCTGCTTCAATTACCTCATAGCTAAGATCTAGAACCCAAACTATTTTGGGTTCAATTGCTTCCATAATGCAGTAATCCTTGTTAACCATGAAGGTTATATCACTCTTGTAATTTTCAAATACACTTGTCATAATTTTGTACCTTTCTTGCATTTTTCCCTAAAATTTCTTAAAGAAGTCCCACAACATAGAATTATGGGTTTCTAGGTTTCCCAACCTTCTCAGATGATCTCTTATTTGCAAAAAAATTGGAATATTATCTAATCATGCAATGTTCTTTGCTCTAGGAACTTCTCTAACAAAGTAAAATAACAAATAGATAAGTAGGGTACCATACTAGAAGGGGTAACTTGATTCTTTGGTCTTGTGTAGGTTCTCCATCAATTGTTGTCTTAGGAGCTCACCCAAATCAATGTCTTCACCTTTCTTCACCATCTAGTGAGCTATGTGGATTATAGTGGCCAACACCGAGTTCTCTTTGTTTGTATAGATTTTTTTTACCCAATCATCATAGATGCATACTTCGCTGCTAGATCATCTATATCATTCACCATTAGGGGTCATTTTTCAAACTTCGCTCTGATGAGCTTCATTACCACATCATTCTTCACAGTTTTCATGTTTAGAACTAGTCCATTTGAGCACAACCCTGTAACAACCCTAATTGCTTCCTTATTTATCATGTGTAGTATATCTTGTTGGATGTTGTGGATGTGTTTCTAATATGTGGTTGTCATTGATGTCAAAACCATTAGCATTAGGTGTACTAGAGGCTGTATATGTCGAGGATATTGAGAAATTGTAAAAGGAAGTGTTCTAGGTTCCCTGTGGAACTGTGCAAGTCATGAAGGTTCTCTATTCTATATGTTAAATATTAGATGATGTGGATTAAAGGGTTTATTTTTGAGTTTATCTAGATCATCTACCTGAAGTTTTAGAGGTTTGTGTGATGTTTTGAGTATGTTGTGGTCTGACAATGTTTTGCTAGTCTCTATGAGTGTTCCTGAATCAAGATTGTGTGATTCTGGTTATCTTGGATGGTGTGGATGTTTATTTGTTGTTTCTTGGTGCTCTCATATGTCTCTAGATCATTCTCTATCTTTTTGGTGTGTCCACATTAATCGATGAGCTCGTGGTTGAAGATCTTCTCTTGCGCATGTTCAATTTTTCATGTTTTCGGTTGACATGTTGGTAGTAGCGTGTTGTGGATCTTCAAGGTGAAATTAATTAAAGTCTTTTCATATTGGAGATGTTAATTTGGGTCTCCACTATGTTGTGGCTGACCTTGGTGGATTCGCATTAAAAGTTTATTTGTAAAATTGGGCCGACATTGCAAATATATTTTATTTACTTGGTCGACGAAGTTGTAATGAAATCCCATGTAGTGGATATATAAGAGCGATTGGTTGAGCGAAGTTAGTGTGTGCATAAGTGGGAATGTATGCCAAAGAAAGTGTAAATGTGTGAATTGTGTTTCTATCATTCAACTGAAGAGAAGAGAGTGAAGAAGGTTGAGCGAAGTGTTAAGAAGGTTTTCTGAGCTTGATTAGAACTATAATCAGGCTTGTGTAGAAGCTATCCTTTTAGTTCATACTCTATGGATCTAATCCATATTTCTGTTGGACAGTGAGTCCTCTTTGTATTTGAGCAGTGAGATCTAGGAGTGTGCCTGAATGCATGCACATTCCCCTTATTATTTCTCTTTATACTTCTAACAGGGTATAATCTTGTGGACTAACATCCACCATGGTTTTTCCCCTAACAGGGTTTCCACACAAAAAATCTTGGTGTTATCTGTCTCTCTGATGTGTTAATTGTTTATGGTTAATTTCTTATTCATTAGATCAAAGATTAAGTTAAGATAAGTAAGAAAAGTTTAAGTTTCTGCTACAACTAATTCAACCACCTCTCAGTTGTGTGTCCTTGTTTTCCAACAATTGGTATCAAATCATGTTCCTCTGAAGAAGTCTAATAGCTTGAGGTGATCTGAGATGGAAACATTCAAGAAGGACAGTCCTAGATTTGATGGCACTAACTATTCATTGTGGAAGATTAGGATGCAATGTCTTTTAAGGTGTATTGGTGAAGCTTTCTGGAAGATTAAAAAAGATCCATATGTTATTCCTCAGAATCTTTCCTCCACTCCTGATGAGATCAAAGATGCTGAAAGTAATATTAGGGCTATTGAAGCCTTGGTGAGTACCCTGACAGATTCAGAGATGGATAATGTGGTAGGTCTGCAAACAGCTCATGAGATTTGGACGAAATTGGAAACTTTGTATGAAGGAGATGCACAGGCGAAGATGGCTAAGCTACAAACCTTGAAAGGAAAGTATGAAAATATAAAGATGGGTGAAGATGAGAATATCACTTCTTTTATGCAGAGTAAATGAGATAGTAATGGGAATTAAATGCATTGGTGGTTCTGTGGATGAGGATGAAATTGTGGCTAAAGTTCTCAGATCCTTTCCTCCCTCCTACAAAATGAAGGTTCATGCTATTGAAGAGTTCAGATCAATAAACAAGATGACAAGAGATACGTTGATCGGGAAGCTTGTTTCCTTTGAGATAAGTGAATTTGATGAATCTACACCAAAGACTGAATCTACATTCAAGGCTACTGTATCCGGAAGTAACAGGCAAGATATAGTTTGGGAGAGAGTTCCAAAAAGATATCCAAGTATGATGAAGAATTGAAGCAACTTGAAGATAAAGAAAGAGAGGTAGAAGAACTAGAAGCACTGATTGCAAAGCAAGAAGGGAGAGGAAAAGGTAAGTATGAAGATGTATTACCTATTAAATGTTTCTCATGTAGTAAAATAGGTCATTTTGCATCAAGATGTCCTAAAAGAGTTCCTAGATCTAAGCCTAAGAAGTCTAGATTCCCAAAGAGATGCTACTTTGTTGAAGAATCAGTGATTGATGATGAGTTTGATAAAGATAATGGTAAAGAAGATGATTGGTATTTCATTGCTACCATTGAAGATAATCTTGTGGCTACTGAATCTACTAAAGATGAAAAAGCTCTTGCAGCCCAAGTTGAAGAAAAAGATGAATGTTTCATTGATAGTGGATGCTCACATCATATGACTAGTGATAAAAGAAAATTTGTGAGTCTAGAGAAGTATGACAGTGGGGTTGTAAGATTTGGAGATAACAATGCTGGTGTGATTCATGGTAGAGGATGTATTTTCCTTGGTGGTAAGGACAACACTGATGATGTCCTCTATGTTGAAGGCTTAAAGCACAACTTGTTGAGTGTTGGAAAGATGGTCCACAAGGGATATGATATTCAATTCAAAGATGGAAGATGCAAGATACGTGGAAGTTTTGGGAACATGATTGCAACAAGCAAGCAAACAAAAGGTAATATTTTTCACCTAAACATTGCTAGTGGAAGTTGTTTAATTGCTCAAGTAGATGAAAGATAGTTGTGGAATAGGAGATTGTGTCATGTAAACTTTGACAACATCATCAAGATAAGTTCTATTATGTCCTTGTTTTTCAACCACATCATGCTTCTCTTAATAGCACTACTAGATCATCATCAAGAGATTGTGTCCTTGTTTTCCAACATATCCAACCACATCAACTTGTCTTGAATTCAGCGCAACACATATTTAACCCACTCATCCTCATGGAAAAATTTGGGAAAGTCATTCCATACATCCAGTTTCTTCTTCGTTAAGCTCTCATATTTAGGTCTTAGTTCAAAATCATCTCCAATCAACACATTCACCCAATATTCCTCCATCTTCAAATGATCATACTCTTCCATCTTCATATGAATATAGATCCACACATCCTCTGTGTGCATCACACCATATGGAACCCTCACAAATGCACCTTCAAGATTCAATTCCATAGATTTGAATGGGTGCTTCATAAATTTAGATCTTGATCACTCCAAAATATCAATTACTTGGGGAGTAAACATTTTGAATCTTCACTGAACTAAGGTTTGCAAAAAAACTTGATAAATACCTCTGGAGTTCACTAGTAGGGTTTCAAACAACACTTTAGAATTTCTTTGAATTTCCTTTGCTCTGCTCTCCACTTTAATTTCTCAATTACAAATGACTTTAACATATGCAAAATTACATATAAAGCTTCTTCCAATGACCTAACATGCATTAAATGCACCTAATAAAATTAGGTCAAAAAAGTTGGAAAATTTTCATTGTGTCATCATAGGCACCTTTAATCACTTCACAAATCTTCACATCAAGATATTTCATAGTGGAGATACCATCAAAAAATCACCCATGTCAATCTACACATGTACTAGTATGTTAAAGGCACCAACACCACATCTTTTGTGGGGGTATTGAATGTGTTCTGTTAAAACTCCCCTTGAGCCAAAGCTCTTTATCTAGTTTCCAAAGGAAACATCTACACCAAGGGCTAGCATAGACTCACTCTTCACTTCACTCTCTTCCTTTTTCTTCCATGTCTTGATCATTTCCTTCTTCATCTCAACTAGATCAACCTTCTTTATTGGATTAGTCGTCTTATGTGTAATAAAGGGTTTCACATTCTTGCTTCTGCAAATCTTAGCTATGTGTCCTAACTTATTGCATTTATGACATATAGCACCTTTTTGTTGAATAGATCTACTTCTTTCCATTTTAGATCTACATTCAAAATCCTTATGCCCAAATCCATTGCATGTATAACATTAACCATTGAAATATTGAAACATCATACCATTATTGTAACCATTCATTGTCTGACTTTTGCATTTAGTAGCTTTATGACCAAATTACATGTAAAACACTGACCAAGAAAGGATTAAACATTTTGATTCATCTTGTTTCTACACTCTATAGATCTATTTCCTATGGTATAAACTAAGATCTCCAACAAGATTCACCCACCTACCTCAATGCACTTTATTTTTTGGTTCAATACGATGAGGTGTGGAAGAACAAAAAATTCCTATTAACATTGTTATGTTGCTCTTAAATGAGGTATTTTGCAAGAATACATTCATTGTTGGTATGGTCAAACACTCTGAAATTAAAAAATTTGAGATGTGATAGTATAAAGGGAATCAACATCCACCTAAAGCTGCAAACAAGGTATTCTTAGGTGACATAAATCAAGATAATAGGCAAGAAAAAGTTTGGCAATTTTTGCTCTTAGGGCTATTAAGAGATGTAGTTGTAACCTTGTATCTTGGAGAGATCAGAACATCTGGGGAAAAAATGGGGCCTCCCCTAGAATTCACCCACTCACCTCAAAAAAATCATATTCATTTCGGTCCAAAGAGTTGTACAACAAAAAAGGCTCTTGGAACCTTTATATTTCTCTCAAATGATGCATTTTCCAATCATTTGTTTGATCTTGTTATGGTCAAGCAATGTGAATTTGATGAAAACTAATATAATTTATTTTGGATGGACCCAGGATTTATCTATGTAGAGGGGATTCTTGACCCTCAAAATGATGGGGTCTCAAGGAGCAAATAGCCCTCAATTACCTCAAAGATCAAAGCTCAGGTGATGGGATAAATAATAAATAATGTCTAAAATCTAATCAATTAAACACTTAGATGCATAATGACCTATCTTTCCACAATTGAAATATTTGAAAGGCATCTTACCTCTGTATCTTATAGTACCCTTTTTCAATGTCCTCATAAAGTTTGATTCCACCTCATCAAGATCATCTGGATTTGATCCATCATCCTTTTTGTAACAACCCCAGTGTTCTACTTAGTAAAAATTTTAATGTGTTCACCTTAAGTGAATAAATCATGATTCCATGACATAGCAATAAAAAAAATTCTTCCCATAATGTAAATTACATGCATAATTAAATAACACTAATTCCAAATTGTCATTGCATTCTAATGTAATTTTACAAATCTTCAAAAAACATAGATATCATATTGAATGAACTCAAGTATATCATTCATGATTACATCCTTCCATATAAATGGGTACAATATACATATATAGCTCAACTGAGCTTCAAAGCAATAGTTATAGATGGTCTAGCATCCACCTTTCAGATATCTTGGTCTTTTGTTGCCTACTGAGGAGGAGAAGCATCACTCAAGCACTTTTTTGACAACCATAGACTCATATGCGGTCCCCCACACATCTATCATATCATAGATGGATCTTCCCTTCAATGAAGATATTGGTTGAGTAACCTCCTACAACAACCACAATGAGCTTAGTGTTCTTCCCTACATGACTAGAACTTGTAATCTGTACAATCTGCAACTAGCATGCACTACATAGACACAATGAACTGACAGTGGAGCCAAAGGAAATCACATTGCTTTATCCAAAGTTTCCTCACTCAGTATTTTGAGGGATGGTCATTATATTCACTTACAATTTATCAAGCTCTATTTGCCTTAAGGCCACTATAAACTATGCATAGGTATTCCCTCCAATGGGTAACCCTTAACCACAAAAATAACCTACTCCCTTTCTCCCAAATCACTATGGTATCTCTACAATTAAGCCTAAGCACAAGTTACCCCTTCATTAGATATTCCTATCCCTAGATTTAACATATAAGCTTATCTTTGCATAAACAAGTTATCTATGTCAAAAGACAATCAAGTCCAAAGTATAATTTTATAATATAGAATATAGCTACATAAGCCTCATTATAATCATAGATTAAATAATTGACTCCATTCAGTAAATTATCACATAATAAGTGATACTCATCAGGAGTATAACCTTATCAATGAATGACCCCCATTGGAGAATAACCATATCAATATATGATTCCATTCGAGAGCGTAATTCCCCTTAATTAAAAGTGTAAGCAAAGATTGAATTTAAGAGTGTAATGCCACTAATCAAGTAGTAGATCTACTCACTAGGTAATTCCCACCTACGCTCCAATCATCTGGAATTCCTTAAACTCAAATGAACTGGCTTAGTCACAAAGGTGATTTTTATCCTTGATAAATCCTGATCTTAGGATATAGTCACCTACCAATGACTAGTCCAATTATATAGGTTACTCTTACCCTATATGTTCCAATCAAGACCAATTGAACAACTCAATCAAATAGGCTATTCCCAACCATAGGTTTTAATGAGTAGTCAAGTATGAATCCCAACCTAGTAACTAAACTCTACCCAAGGTATTAATTCAAGTATGATCAAGTGATCATGCAATTATAGATTAGCAATGACTCATCCTATCATTTCTACCAAACTGTTGATGTACATCTAACATCTTAAGCCAATAGTATCAAGTCACTTCATGACATTGATATGTTTCACACTATGAATAGCCCATAAGCTATTCTTGTTTAATCATATCTAGTATAATCAATACCTATGACAAAAAATCCCTCCTATTATGAAGTAATTACAAGCACCTCACAAACAACACAACAACTTCTATTTTTCCTTTCAAAGAAAATACTATTTTTCTCTAATGCAAGTAATCTCAATAGACTAAATAAAGCATTCAAGAAACAATCTTTCATAAACTAATACAAATAAAGGAAAAGTATCCTCATGCATGTAACTCGCTTATCCAGTTGACTGAATGATGCACAACTTCCCAATTTCGGCCACTTAGCTTTACTTTGACTTCACAAGCAATATCTCTATAAAGAATTCCCTCAAGTTGATAATATACTTCACTCTAAATACTCAAATATCACTCACGATACTCAGAATAAACTTGCAGAATAAGGAAATTCAAAACTACAAAATAGAACGCCATAGAATGTGTATAAAATGTAGAGAAAAAGCCATCTAAAATGTAGAGAAAAATGTGTCCCCATCTAGAGAGATTGCTTTACTATTTATAAAAAAGAAAGGAGACTCCCTATCCTACAGAAAAGGCATGTAAGTTGACAACAACCTCCATGCAAATCAACTCACTCAACTTAGCTAAAAGGTGGTGCGCAAACAAAGAGCATGCTCAACATAGAATACCACAAATCAACCTCTTTATTTGACATCAATATATGACTATTTCAAACAACACATGATCAAAAGGTGACATTCAAATTGCTCTAAAAATGAACTTCTACAGCAAATAGAACTTCTTAATATGGCACCAATCAAGCAACCATCTCTCTATAACTCAGGCATGGCTTAACCCTTTGAATTAGTCTTTTCTTAAATTACAACACTTGCAAATAGTTGAGTAAGTCTATGATGAGTCACTATGTCTCATAAATCAGTTTTGACTAATTCATCGCCCTATTGTAACTTATCCTTTGATTACACATTTGCATTTACTTCTTGTTGGATATTTAATTCATGACAAGGTGTCCCAAGTTATTGTGGTTTAATAAGTCAAATATATTCCAACTTAAAGCATCAACTAAGTCTTACTATCCCAATCGACTTATTTGATGCACTATAAATGGCATATAGTCTGGTCTTTATTCATTGCCAATATACATTATATTCAACCTCTACATTGCCTATATCATCCTATATTCATTTAGATAAATAGGCCTCTAAGCATAGCTTATGTAAGTCAATCTCCAAGCATTTATTCAATGACTTCTATGTGTAAAACAAGCTCTATAATCTACACCTAAATCCATGTTTGGTACGCTATCAAGGTGGCTTAAACTATATAGGCTTCCATATATATATATATAGTGCCTTACTTTGTATATGTGCTAACTTATTTACATAACACTCATGCTATATAAACAACGTTGTATTCATTAATTCAAGCGCTTATATATAATATATATAAATACTCTTATATACACATAAATATATATATACATATATAAGTCAACAAATAGCTTTAATGCTATGTCCTTTATATATGTGTGTGTATATGCACATATATACACAAATATATATATATATTCCTAGTCAAACAAGTGTACATGCATTTGATATATAAATGAATATGATCACATTGATATTCATATAATTATAATATTATATATATATACACTCCTCTATTAAGCATTTACGCTTACGTGTGTATTTGTATATATATATATATACAAACATATATATATTAAATAGCAACATGGTAGTCAAGTGGTCCATTCAATATTCGAATGATTATGAATACATGATTATATTTATAATAGCATCATATTAAGCCTTTATATACATGTATGCATATTTATACTCATACCCTCAATGGACATCCCATTATATCCAAAGTACGCATATGTCGACATATGCCTATATATGCATATATGTATATATCCCAAATATTCATACAACCATACAATCAAGCATAGTAATATAAGGAAGGAATCATAAGTCCCAAACATATAAACATCATCCAAGCATGCATTCAATAGTAATCATGACCCTTACTAATGCAAACACTCATACTAAGGATGAATTACCATTTCCCCACATAACAACTTGACTCAGCCATTATACTGTGAGTGTGTGTGTAGCTCATATAGGTTTCATTTAGGGTTATCCAACCAATCACTTCTCCTGAGTGATACTTCCCCTCCACCTGGAGGAATGAACCTATCCCTACAACCAGCTCAACACATTTGCAATGGTAGTTAGACGTTCATAATAAATCCATATGCATCATAACTTTAGCATAACCATATAGCAATAAATGTAAACATATTTACTCTTTCAAAGACATATTAAGCATTTAACAATACTTTCACATAATACCTATTTTAGTATTCCATTCTTCTAGGAAGCATATCAAACTCATGATTTCATTTACCAATCTATTTACCCATGAAGGTAAAAGTAAATCAGTAACAACAAGACGAGGTGTAACACTTTTCCACTTTGTAGACTTTAAAATCAGTTTATTTGTTTGTAGTATCTTGACCAAACTCTCTCATTTCAAAATAATTTAAAGAACCAAACATCTAATCTCTAGAATAATTATCCAATTTTTGAGATTCCTAAATAGCAAAAACTTTATGACTATAAGCTTTAGGTAGAATTCTTAATACATTTTTCACAACTTCGTTTTCAAACAACTTTCCAACAAGACTATTGATGGAATTGACAAATTCATCAACTTTGAGCATGTAGGTAGTAATATCTTCATCTTTATACATCCTTAGGGTTTAAAATTTGGCTTTTTAGATCTGCATCTTCACTTGTTTGACCTTGTCATCTCTTTCATAGATTCCTTCGAGCTTTGTCCAAATATCTTTATCATACTTGTAGCTTATAACCTTCACAAGTTCTAAATCAGTAAGACCACTCAGGATTGTATTCCTTGCTTTACCATTGTTCTCATATCCCTCGATCCCATCATCAATTTATGGTCCATTTGTAGGCATAGTATAACCTCTTTCAATAGACTGCTAAACACCAAATCCAACAGAGACTAAGAAAGAGTCCATCCTAGATTTCTAGTAGGTAAAATTTATTCCATCAAACAAAGGAGCTTTAACACCTTTCATGTGCACCATCTGGATCTACCTCAAGAGGTTAAGCTTCTTCCTAGGAACCATGACTTTAATACCAATTGTTGTATGCATAGGACAAATGAGAGGGGGGGGAATCAGTTGTATACTTTTCAAACAACAGAAATGCCCATTAACATTCAGATATGCATTAGATTATAAATTCTTATTCTCCATTAAACCCTTAACATGCATTAACAAAATGTAAACATGTAAATTAGTAATGCAAACACATCAAACACATAAGAACACTAGATTTATGTGGAAAACCCAAGAAGGGAAAAACCATGGTGAGGATTAACTCACTAATATATGAATTGCAACATTGAATACAATAAGGTTCACTGACAAGGGCTCACTGCCCAAAAAATTTTAAAGAAAGGCTCACTGTCAGTGGCTCGTTACCAAAGGACTTACTATCCAGAAGAAAGAAAGAAGGGGTGGCTTGCTACCAATTTGAACTGCTAACAATGCATCTCATATTTTGAAGGTTCAATTCCATTGAAGCACAAACAACTCATCAAACATACTGAAATGTAGACACCTTCTACTCACTGCATTAGGAAGTAATAGGAATTAAGGCTCGCACTCAGATCAACACACTTTCTCACATTTGCATCTTTCACATCACTCTCTCTTCACACTTAATCCACACAACAATTCACCTTGCATTTATATCATTCACGACCTAAAATAATATCAATTAGATCGATCTTGATGAAACATATACACTTCAATTGTGTAACACCAAATAGGTCAACACTAAACACTTCCACAATATAAATAACTAAATTCAAACCACACCACTACTTAATTAGGACCCAAATCTATATCAATACACTTCTCAACACTTCCTCAATCAACAATTATCCTCTACAATTACCACTAGCATGCTAGATCGTCTAGACCTGCACTAACACTAACAAGGTTCACCAAACACACCTCTCAAGGTATGGAAACATCTCACGGACCACCTAGCAACACTACAAAATATTCATACATCTCAAATTATTCTAGCATCATCAGAATATTCTGCACAACTACTACAACCACCTAAAACTCAAGAACACCTTCATTGTGTGCAACCAGACATATTAGCATAGACACCCAACACATCAGACAATCTTGTAGAACAACTTAGCACCTAAAACTTCAAGGGAAGGTAGATACAAACATTATAAGCACATTCCTAGATCTGTAACACCATAAATTTCTCTGTAGAGAAATGCAGACCAATCTCATTTCTCCCAGACATCCTATTTCACCAAACAAATATACTCTCAAAGACATCTTCCACTGTAGAATGATCTAGAACCTAAAACTTTGGATATGGAATCTTTGAACACCTATGATCATCACATCCAAACTATATGGGTATATCTTCAAGCATAAAGAAATGCGGAGCAAAACACTAAACACCACTCTATCATACTAAACTCTCTTTTATTCAAATTTTCTCACAAGCACTTGGAAACAAAGTGAACCAACTTCATCAAAAACACTACTAACATCTCTACAACACATCTATAGCATCTGCATGATGCAATACTTTCCAACTACAACAATCTCCCCAAACACAATTCAAGGCAACAACCTCTACAACTATACTATAGTAGGACATCAATGACAACATCAGCAATGTGTTGGCATTAATACCAACAACTCCAAGCCTCCAATAACTCCAATGATAAGGGTTGACATTATCAAAATCAATAGCATTCTAGTACTCTCTTCATACAAGGGGTTGGCATTAATGACAACACCCAAGCAACTCACAAACAACTCAAGCTTCCAAAATTCCTACACTCAAGTCTTTTTGTTGTTGTTGCAACCTCTATAATTTCATCCTTCATATCTTCCAATAGACATTCCTTCAATTTAGGCTCATCATTTTTTTCATATTCATCATCTTCTTCTTTTGTGCCACATGCACGACACTCTATTGCATATTCTTTCTTTTCTACATTCAAAATATCATTAGAAAGATAATTACAATTACCTCCAACTCTCCTCTCTTCTTGTTTTATCCTTTTGACTTCTACCAAAGGGCTACAATACTTTTCTTTCTGATCTTCTCTTCGCTGTCCTCTTTTATGAGAACGTTCTTCTTCCCATATCTCTTATCCCATATTCTCATGTCCTCCTTAACCATCTTTTCCAATACGTCTAATTCAGCTTGGAGCTTTTCAAATTCTTCATGGTACTTCCTATTTTCCACTTCTTCCCAATATTGTTCCCAGAATAAAATTCTTATGAACCTCCTCAAGACCAATCCCATCCTCTAAATTGTTGAAACTTCCTCAACACACATCACATGCTCTACAATCTACAAAGACATTTCCTTCACGGCTTTCCAGCTCTCGATTTATCAAGGATTCTCTCTACTTGCAACAATACTCACATGATATTTTCAAACAACTCTACTACTTCACACTTACTTTTAGGTGAAAAATGCCTCAAGGTCAGCGATCTATTCACACAACTCAAATCCTCAACACTCTTTGGTTTTGTTGCAAACTAACTCACATTTGACGATCTGTTTACACACTCAAGAACCTCTACTCCACAAATCTTGTGTGTAGCTTCTCTTGCAAGTTGCACATACTCTTGGAACAAAAATCACACACACCCCACCATTAGGTCCTTGTGCAAACTTCCTTACATCGGTGCTTCTTCCTGCACACTTAGGAACTCCTGCTCCGATACCACTGATGAAGGAGGGATACTCTCCCTTCAAAACTGAAATCAAACACACACAAAGAGACTTGCAAGATGGTTGCAATATGCCTTTAAATTTCAAATTTAAAGAAAGAAAAATAGAAACATTTTATTTTTTGAAATCATAAAATGATTACATCAAATTAAAGCTTAAATTCTTCCTTACAATCTAGGCTTCATACATACTATAGACACATAAAAATGACCTAGGCCTACAAGCTCTATTTTTACCACTTTCATCCTAGCATAATTGTGACATTTAATTATGTCCTTGGTCCACATTTGACTATTAATTAAATAATTCATAATTATTTAATTAATTCATATATCTTTTATTCTTCATGATTATTAAATAAATAAATTACATTTATTTATTCAATATGTCACTAAGGGTCTATTGTCCTCTTACAATTAAATAAATTTCTTAATTTATTTAATTACCTTTATTCATTTATTCTTCCTGATTATTAAATAAATAAATTTTATTTATTTATTTAATATGTCACTAATTCTCATAATTAAATAAATTTATTAATTTATTTAATTATCGGTCATAATCCTCTAAATTAAATAATTATGTTTAATTATTTAATTACCTAATTTGACATTTCCCTCATTTTAAATAAATGAAATTATTTAAAATGATCTCTTTTCATTAACTATCACTTCATTTTAGTAAATAATCTGAAAATCGATTATTTATTGTCACACAAAATCCATATTTTGAATTAATTTAATTCAAAATGGTAATCTTCTTCCAAAAATCAAGTAATTGAACAAATTCTTGATTTTCCAAATTTGTTTTTTAGTTCAACCTTTATCCTTTTGATTTTTCGAATCTTACAAATCAAGCAGTCTTTATCTTCTTGATTTTTGAAAGTCTTTATCTTTTTGACTAATTATCACATTTATTCTCGACTACCAATTTGATTTTCTCAAATAACATCTTGGCCTCTCATTTAATAATTTTTCCCTAACCCTAATTAGGGATTGTCACATGAAATCTCGTCCACTGATTTTAGGCTTTGTCAACTTTCAATCTTGTCCATCCGTCCAAAATTGCATTTTCCATAAAATGCCAATTTTGCTCACATTTTGAGGGACACAGTTTCTTGATATTTCATTCTAGCATAATTGTTGAGTCTTAGGCAATCTTATAGTCTTGTCATTTGGTCATAGGCTCTATTTTGGCATAGTTTAGTCATATCCTAATGCTTATCATTCCCATGGTAGCATTATAATCATTTTAAAATCCTTCAAACCTTGCTTTGGACATTATCTTTGTCATAGTCATTGCTCACACACTCAAATATGAGGGCAACAATTACATTTGCAGCAAGTTAGAAGGGCTATGGAGGTGATTCGTGGAGGCTTCAAAGGCAATTTGGTATAATCATTTTGATTTAATTTAATTGTGTGCTTCATAGTTAATGTTGGATTTTATGATTTATGCTCTAATTGGCTAACCCCATAAAAATGCCTCGTTACATTGGTGAACCTGACATTCGTTTTTGCAGTTTTTATACAAAGTTGTTCGGCTTTTTTTGTACGTATAGGTACAAAACGACGCAATCGCAACATTCTGAGACGCAAACGTCCTGACGCAACGCATTCGCATTTGGAAACGTCATTTTCATTAACTTTAGTTTTCATTAGCTTTAGTTTTATTAGTTTAGATTAATTTCACTTAGATTAATTTAGAGTTAGATGTAAATTTAGATTTAAGATTTTTTAATTTTTCTAAGTTATTTTAAATTTAGCTTTTTAGATCTTAGATTTTTTTAGTTAATTTAGATTTTTAGATTTTTAGATTTTTTTTAATTAGCTTTTAAATTAGATTTTAGATTTTTTAATTAGCTTTTTAAATTAGATTTTTTAGATTTTTTTAATTAATCTTTTAATTAGATTTTTAGATTTTTAAATTAGTTTTTAATTAGATTTTTAGATTTTAAATTAGCTTTTAGTTAGTTTTTTTAGATTTTAAAATTAGATTTTTAGATTTTTTAATTAGATTTTTAAATTTTTAAATTAGCTTTTAGTTAGATTTTTTTTTAGATTTTTAAATTAGATTTTTAGTTTTTTAAATTAGATTTTTAGATCTTTAAATTAGCTTTTAGTTAGATTTTAGATTAGGATTTTATTAGATTTTAGATTTTAGATTAGATTTTAAATTAGATTTTTAAATTAGATTTTATTAGATTTTAGATTAGATTGTTAATTTAGATTTTATTTTATTTTATTTTATTTTGGGTTGGGGCCCTAGTTCGGTTGGCTAAATCATTCATGTTGCAGGAGGTTGGTCACAAGGTCTAGTCTCCCCCACCCCCATGGTACCGAAGGGCATGTCGTGCCAGCGCCGCCGGTCACGTTAAAAAGTTTACCAAGTGCACTGCAGTTTATAGGGGGTCGTGCTACCCGATTCTTGCAGTCGAAAAAAAAAAAGATTTTTTTTTTTTTAACTTTTTAATTTAGTTTAGATTTCTAATTTCTAATTTAATTTAGATTTTTAACTTTTTAATTTAGTTTAAATTTTTAATTTTTAATTTAGTTTATGATTTTAACAGATTGCATGTTTTAGATTAGAGATTTTTGGTTACTAATCCTTGTTGGTGGCGTGTGGCATTTACATTTTGTGGGTCCAAGACAACTTGATCAAACTTCTAACTTGTGATTTTGCAGGTTGTGTCCAAGACTATCACTTCTAAACATTTTGCTTGTAATTTTTTAGATTAGAAAACATTTCATTTGGTGCAATAAAATAAACATGCTTTCAAATATGTTTGACTGTATTTGAAAGTGGTAGGCGACTATGCTCTCACCTTGTGCAAACTAGGTGATCAGAAAGCCAAACCCATTTTGTTTCTGTGTAACCCTGATGCAATAATCATAGTATCTTCTCCCCTTGCACAATCACACAATCCTGGGTGTAAGAGAAACGATTATTGCCTCTAGAAATTGGGTCTGCTAGGGGATTTCATCACTTCTAGGTGACTCAAACCGACAACGAAGCTAAAGCCAAGCTACCCTTGACCAGTATATAAATGTGAATCTTAAGGGAAAACCTAAGATTATGAGTGCGGATGTGTCATACGGACCAAGTAGTACTCCTCAAAATCATGTTGAGCTTAACCTCTTCAAGTTGGAGTGCCTCCTAAACAGAGCTTAATCTTATGCCCCATGTATGGCCACTCGAATGGGGGTCCCAAATTAAACACCATTGTTTAGTAGCCAAAAACCTTCTATTTGCTAGTGCAACACCGGTCGGTGTGAAGGCATCCACATCTTCACAATCTGTAGTAGAGGTGATCAATCTGCCATGGGAGTTTCATGGGGGTTGGAAGCTTGGTTGGCCTGAGAAGAGAGTGCACTATAAGGGGGAGCCCGTGCAACCAAGCTTCTGAATTCACACGCTACTGATATGCGGCTAGGGAAACCCACGTGGAATTTAGCGAATATTGTCCTAGCTTAACCATAGGATTGTACTTGTTCTCTTTTGTGTTTGTCTACATTCAAAATCTCGTGCTTGCCAAGTGTTTTCTAGATACTGAAACAAAGCAAACAAGATTCACACATCTAGAAACAAACAATCAACTTCAAACAAATCAATTTTTTTTTTTTACCAAAACTTCAAGTCCAAACATTTTTAGCCTATTGTCAAACATCTTTTTTAGAATTCTTTGTCAGAAACTAGACTAGAAAATTTCTCAAATTTCCCATTTCTTGCACACTTTAGCTTGCATCTTACCATAAGGTCATCTTTGCAAATCTTAGTCTCATCATTAGGCCTCACCATTTTCATTTTCAATCATAAACCAACACCGAAGTCCTCATTTCACTTGCATGTTTTGGACAACCTTACCACACTTTATAAAAATCTTGACTTTCAAAAGTAGGTTATCATTGGACTTAGTCATCATTATCATCTTTAGTCATTATCCTTTTGTGAGATCTTTCCAACTCAAAATTCTAGTTAGGAAACCTCACTTGTCATTTTGTCCTTGTCATTTGGTCCTTTAAACAAGTCCTTTGATATTCTGAAATTGAGACATAGATCAAGCATAGGGTGGTTGGGAAACTTTCTTCCAAGTCATTTGGACCTTTGCATTTCCATACTTTAGACATTCAAGTCATCTTAGTCATCACCTTGCATAATTTATCCTTAAAAAGTCCAAAAATATTGTCATAACTTTCATCATAGTCCTCATTTGGCATCTAGACTTGGCATTGGTCATTTTCCTTAGTCAACATTTTCATATTAGTCTTCATTGTCACCTTGGCATTTGGCATCCTTTCTTGACAATTTTATCACCTTGCATTAGTCATTTTCCTTAGACAAACGTCATTATCACTTTGCATTTAACATCCTTTTTAAACAACATCATGACATCCACCACCTTGTCTTCCCTTCAACAAACTATTGATAGGCTTGCTAGTCAAGTTGAATACCAGTTACTCCATAGAGGTCAATACCAACAATCCTTAGACTTTAAGAGACAATTTATCCAAACCGAAAATCAATGTCCTTCATACCAACAACCCATCAGTCCAAGTCCTCCATCCATCAACCCTCACTATCAAGAATCACTTAACGAAAATCCTACCATTAATCTCCAACACATGTCCAGTTATTACCCTTATCCTAACCTTGTGTAATGAGCCTATCCCAAACTGACTCAAAAACTCTTTTTTGCTGCCCTTGAAATTTTGTCAAGCACTTCATAAACCAGCTTTGATACCACTGTAATGACCCTGTTCAAATCTGATTGAAAATTTCTAATTGAAGGCTCAAAGAATTTCGTCAAACACTTTGCATACAAGAGTCATATGACTGATATAACATTTCAGTTTGCTTTAATGACTCTTCCTTCACTTAACATCAATGAGAATGCTTGTAAGAAGACTCTAGATTGTCTAAACAATGACCTAACATGAATGTGCAACTTATTTTAGCAATATTCAATGCATATATGTGACTGAAACTACTTGCAATATGTAGCTACATCAACTAGTAATTATGACAAACACTTTGGATGCAACCTAAGATGGAATTTATGCCAAAAAGAGAACCTACAGCTGAAACTTATAACACCTAAAATGCAATGCTAACATGAATGATAAACAAAGGAACCTGGAGAAATGATGATGCCTTAGAAGAGAGCTGATGAAAGAATCAAGTTTCAAGCAAAATGAACTCCTCTTAGGCCCCAATCGAAGCTTCCACCCAACTGCCCCTGTTCTTGCCTGGAAATACTTTAGATAAATAAATGCAGCAATTAAACTTCACCCCTTGGCGCATGAAGTGATTGGTAGGACCAAAGGATTAAAATGCAACAATGCTCAGAACCATAGGATGCTTCAATGATGAGATATGAACAAAAATGTCTTGCCAGTGGTGCCCCTGTTATAGTATATCAGACCACTAAAATTATTTACTAGCAACCTGATAGCTACTCCAAAATACTCCAAAACAATTGCTAAGCTCTCCCAAGATGAATACTCAAATACCCACAAAGAAATAATGCACAAATGATGTCATACAAGCAAAAATATGAATATGATATGCAAGATCATGGATCCAATATGCAGACTTATATGACTAAAAATATTATATCAGAACTTTTGGCAATGACTGAATGAATGCAATCAACCTCCTCAATGCAAAATCGATGAAGACTATGAACTCCAAAATGTCTCCAACAATGCTCCAAATCAAGGCATACAAAAACTTGGCTAAAGGCCTCTAAGTTTTTACAATGAAGCTCAAATAGAAAGTCTGAAGTAACTTTCTCCCAGTTGCAATAATTTAAGTGATATTTCACACCCTCAAAATTGCTCACCAATTGAGAGTTTTCGTTCTCAATGGCCAAAGACAACTGTAGAAACCCTAGGCTCCACAACCATCAAACATCAAACATCAACAACAACAAATTTGGATGATTAGAATGAGGCCCATGATGTTTATTTATACTTTTTCCTCAAGAGGTTGGCCTCCTTCTAGAACTTTCCCAAGTCACCTTCTAGAAGGAATATTATTTTATTTTATTTTATTATTTTTCACTTTATAATAAAATAATTATTCATAACATAAAGTGAAAACATAACATTACTTTATAACATGAGGTTTCTAAAAATAGAAACATATCAAGAAATCATTAGAACATCTCCATATGTAGACTGAATCGCAAAATGAGCCAACCAATCAACTAGGTATCTGCCAAATGACCCTCTTATCAAACTCCATTAGCCTACGAGGATTAGGAATAGACTAATTCCTCCAAACTCCAATGCTCATGAAAAAGGGGACATTACACCTTGACAAGGGAATCCAACTGTCCAGTAGTCCATTACAAGTCTCCACTTCATTTGCTAGTCCTTCACCTATCAATCTCATCCAATTCTACATGCCTTATCAACTATCTACCAACTCATGTCAATTCCCCACATCATACCATATCGATCTGAACCAAGTCTCCACATCCTATTTTAATCAACCTTACACCAGTCCAGTCCAAGTCTCCATGTCATATCCTATGCCGTCACCAACTAGTCCAGTCCAAGTCTCCATATCATATCCTAGTCCTTCACATACTAGTCGAGTCCAAGTCCCCATGTCCTATCCTAGTCTTTCATCCATTAATCCTTTTCAATTCACTCCCTCACAAGCCACATCTAGTCATGAAAAAAATTTCATTACTCAAAGGCACATCCCATTGTCTAAACTTGAGGATACATGTCAAAACGAAAGCCCAAAGCATGACCTTATAATGTCACCCTCATGTCAAGAACAAGGTAGTCCATCCCATGACCCTATCTCAAAGTTCATTCAAGAAGTCCTTCAAAACAATCATGACATCCAAAATACACCTACCCTTGACAAAGATTTCAATCCGAATTATATCATCCATGACAACCCCATCTTTGACCAAGACCCTACCATTGACCAAGAAGTCCAAAATGATCCACTCCTTGAATTTTATGCCATTCATGATCAAACACTTGCTGACCCTATACAAGCCTCGACTATTGACACTTTCCAAAATGAGACACTTGCCTCCATGAAACACATAGACGATATTCCTCAAGAACAAGAGTCTTCCATTATGGACATATTTGCAAATGATCGAGCTATAGCTGCATTTACTGGACTCTATGACACTGATCATAATGATGGCTTCAACATTGACTTGGAAGCACCAATAGAATCATCTGGACCTAACATGTCACAAGATCAGACTAAAGATATCACTCATAAATATATCCAACATGTCATTGAACCTAAGACATCCTATCAATTAGGATCATCCACCTTTGTTAGAGCAGGATTTCTCGCAGATGAAAATATTCCAAGTAACAGTGTCAACATATATCATGATGGGCTAGCATCTTTCTTTCAAAACAATAAATACCCCATCGCAAGCAAAATCTATCAAAGCATGCATTATCAAGGCAAAGGACTAGGCATACATGAGCAAGGCATTCAAGAACCAATACAACTTCAAAAAAATTACAAACATCAAGGTCTTGGCTATTCTTCAGTCAGCAAATCTAATGATGTTAGTGGAACTTCCTCGATACTGGTGACAACCTTGTCAAATAAAAATGTCAAAATAGAGTCCATGAGAAATCATTGTCATAAGATTGCTTCCAACACCCCGTCTACCCACACCATAAACCGTCATTCTCAACATCTTAAACCTTAATTCCCTTTGGAACCAACAAAAACGAAAGTCATACAAATCAAAAGATCAAAATCAAATTTCAAAGGCCATTGAATTAAACAAAAAGACAAGTGGACAAATGAAATTAAAATGGATCCCAAGTGGATTAAGCAAAGAAAAATTCAATCACAATGTGGAGCCACAAGACAAGAAGACTCCCACATATAACACATGTTCGTCTCCTTCAAAATGGTCATCAAGCAAGGCATCTAAAGGTGTTGGTTCCAAATGCCATCCCTCCAAAATCCATCATCCACCATACCAAGTTTGGAAAATAAAAAGCGATTCATCCAAACGTCCAAACAACCTTTCCACATCTACCATCATCTGTCATAATCCTACATCTCGTCTAAAGTCCAAAGATACCATGTCACAAATCCATCGCATCATGGCAGCAACTCTTTATCACAAGGACCCTCATGGCACTCTATCACGATATGTGTATTTTGATAAGGCCAACTCTAGTGTTGACAAGGATCAAAATGGCATCAATCAATTGTATGCAAGCGCTATGATCCTGACACAACAATTGCTTTAGAAAGGTCATTATTGGCATACCATGACCCCAGTCTCTACATCAACACTGTCAATGGATTCAGAATAGCCAATGGTCATCTAAAGCATCAAGGCTATCCAGAAACATCAAAAAAAAATGATGAATGATAAAAAATTGTCACCTTGATGAAAACCTAGAAAACATGCGTCTTGGTGACACCAAAAAAAAAAATCAAAAAATCAAAAAAGGTCAAGAAATTAGTAAAGAGAAATTTTTTTTCCAACGGTGAAAACCTGGCAAACAGACACCCTGGATAAGTATCATGTTAAATACCTAGAAAACAGGTGTCATGTGTAAAATAAATTATCCATGTGGACTTTTACACTTGGGGGCAAGTCGTCTCATTTCCCATACCTTCCTCATGACATTTACATCCGTCCATCTCATCCCTATCATTTTCGTCCATCTGCCCACCTACCTTGGTCTTGACATAAAACTGGCACACATAAATCATGCTTTGGGAAAATTCTTCACATTTCTATCCTTCGCTCATATACGATTCACGAAATTTCATGTCATTACTTTCATAACCTCATTATCCTTATGCAACATAGTCCTTCAAAATCATATGACAATTCCTTTAGTCTCATGTCTCTTGTCCTTTACTAAGTCCACCTATCATCCTTTCATGTCTATCACCTATCTTGGCTTTCCCTTGTCAAACGGTCTAAGGATACTCCATCATCCCATTCAGTCCTAAAAAGATGTCATTCCAAATGCAATAAGTCTAATCTAGATAATCTTTCTCAACATCCTAGTGCATCATCCAAAACATTCCCTGAATTTGTTCCTAGCCTGGCTGCAAACCTTAATCCTTTTGTCACATTATCGTCATCCTCACGTTGTTTTGGGATGTGTCCTTCCCATGTCAAACAACGTTTTCATTACCTATCAATTGGTATTCAGCTTGACTAGGGGCACAATCATGTTTTTCCTTGGATTCTCATGCGTAAGCATCATTCACATGCATTTGTCATGGTCCTCGTAAAACGTCAAAATCCAAAAAAAAAGACAAACATCATAAAATGTCCTAAAGAAAGACCAAAAACATCGCAAAAAGTTTTGAGAAAAGACAAAATCATTACAAAACATCTTGAAAAAGACAAAAACATTACAAAAAGTCCTAAAAAAAAGACAAAAACATCACAAAATGTCCTGAAGAAAGACCAAAAACATTGTAAAATGTCCTTAAGAAAGACCTAAATATCGAAAAACATCCTAAAGAAATCCAAAAAAATCAAAACATGGCAAGAAACACAAAAAATCCAAATAACACTTCAAAATCCCAAAAACGGAGTCATTCCTTGTCAAGCCCATCAAATCAATTAGTCTTTTTCATTTGTCTGAACTACGTTGTCTCTGCACATTTGCTACATAGGCAAGACTCAATTTGAGTCCCCGAGACGTTAGGTCAGTCCTTTTAGGTTTGTCAAAATAAAATCATGATGCAATCTTTGGTCATCAAGACAAATTCATTGGTCGTGTCGAACTACGAGGTCTCTGAGTGTATGACATAGGCAAGGCCATCTGTCGATGAGCCCTCGAGGCCGCACTAGGTTAGTCCATTAGGGTTCATGACATTACACTGGCACACACATCAAAAAGTCTTCAATTCAAACAAGTCATCTCAAAATAAGCAAATTACTGCAACCAAATTATGGGGACCATTTATTCAACGTGACAATTACATTAGCATGACAACATCAGCATATGGTCGACGAAAGTCAATTCAGTTGACTTCAATCAAATATGGTCAAAACAAGTTACATTATCATAACCAGTCAAACTGTCAACTCTTGGTTATCTTTCAGATGTGTCCTTCTGAAGAATAGCCTCTGTCATTCATGCCTTAGGATGTGTCCTTCCTAGGCATCGTCACTGTCATCTGACATTTTAGAGGGATCCTCTTGACATTTAAGGATCACTCCTCTTGACATTAGTATACTTCATATGTGTCCTTCTGAAGAACAATCTCCATCATTCATGCCTTAGGATGTGTCCTTCCTAGGAATCGTCATTGTCATCCGACATTTTTGAGGGATCCTCTTGACATTTAAGAATCACTCCTCTCAACATCAGTATTCTTCAAATGTGTCCTTCTGAAGAACAATCTCTCTCATTCATGCCTTAGGATGTGTCCTTCCTAGGCATCGTCATTGTCATCCGACATTTTTGAGGGATCCTCTTGACATTTAAGGATCACTCCTCTCGACATTGGTATCTTTCAGATGTGTCATTCTGAAGAACAAACTCTGTCATTTATGCCTTAGGATGTGTCCTTCCTAGGCATCGGCACTATCACTATCATTGGCATTTTGAGGGATCCCTTTTGACATTTAGGGATCAATCCTCTCAACATCAACATTATTCAGGATGTGTCCTTCCTGATTTTGGCAATCCTCAACATTTGTCATCTTAGCATCGTTAGAACCTTAACACCCTGGCATCTCAACATCATCAAACCTAACATTTTGACATTAAAACACTTGGCATCCAAACATACTTGGAAAACGCTTGGCACTTGTCTTTGTCTTTTTCATCATGTTACTAGTTTTTCAGCGAGGTCCTGACAACAAGATTTAGAAAATCAGTGACTTATCATGATTGTCTTATCTTGTCTTTGGATTTTTCATCATGTTACTAGTTTTTCAGCGATGTCCTAACAACGTGATTTAGAAAAGCAGTGACATCTCATGATGATTGACTTGTCTCATCTTTTTCAAACTATCATGTTACTAGTTTCTCCGTGATGTCCTGACATCAGGATTTAGAGAAGCAGTGACATATCATGATGGTTGGTTTTATTTTTCATCATGCTACTAGTTTTTCGACGATGTCTTGGCAACAGGATTTAGAAAAGGAGCGACATATCATGATGATTGTCTCGTCTTATCTTTTTGGCAGTCATGTTGCTAGTTCCTCGAGGATGTCCTGACAACAAGATTTAGAGGAGCAACGATGTTTCATGACTTGTCTTGCTTGTCTTTTTATGCTCATGGTTGATTGTGACAAAAAGACTAGGGCAATTGCGCTCTTAGTATGAGTCATAATCGTCCTTGTCTATGACTATTAGTCTTATGTGATGGTACGACCTTGCACACCTTGATCTATGTCATATCATGGTGTTTGTTGGCCATTACAATAATCTGCCCAATGATGATTAAGAGCAATAACTATTAATGTCCTATGGTAATATGTTGAAGGATTTGGTCTAGGAACTAACATGCATCTCCTTTTGTCTTGTCATCTTCTCTCACCCATCTCATATAGGCATTACATCCATATCATCATCCATATCTTTTGCACTAACATTTCTTTGTCTCTTCGTATTCTAGTCTTCTCATCAATTTTGAGAGCACACCCGTGTTCTTGGAACCCGTCTGTCCTCTCGAGGGGGCATATTGCTACCCTCCTCGTCATTCTTCCTCATCTTATTTTGCACTGGGGCATATTTTTGACTTATTTTTTTTGTCACAATGCAACATGCTACATTATGACAAGAGTGGCAAAATGTAGACACATAAAAATGACCTAAGCTTGCA
The DNA here is from genome assembly GCA_007258455.2 of Sequoia sempervirens. Taxonomy (NCBI): domain Eukaryota; kingdom Viridiplantae; phylum Streptophyta; class Pinopsida; order Cupressales; family Cupressaceae; genus Sequoia; species Sequoia sempervirens. Next base: position 239,812,702 of record VDFB02358134.1, read on the forward strand.
AGCTCTATTCTTACCACTTTCATCCTAGCATAACTGTGACATTTAATTATGTCCTTTGTCCACATTTGACTATTAATTAAATAATTCATAACTATTTAATTAATTCATATCTCTTTTATTCTTCATGATTATTAAATAAATAAATTTTATTTATTTATTCAATACGTCACTAAGGGTCTATTGTCCTCTTACAATTAAATAAATTTCTTAATTTATTTAATTACCTTTATTCATTTATTCTTCCTGATTATTAAATAAATAAATTTTATTTATTTATTTAATGTCACTAATTCTCATAATTAAATGAATTTATTAATTTATTTAATTATCGATCATAATCTTCTAAATTAAATAATTATGTTTAATTATTTAATTACCTAATTTGACATTTCCCTCATTTTAAATAAATGAAATTATTTAAAATGATCTCTTTTCATTAACTATCACTTCATTTTAGTAAATAATCTGAAAATTGATTATTTATTCACACAAAATCCATATTTTGAATTAATTTAATTCAAAATGGTAATCTTCTTCCAAAAAATTGGTAATTGAGCAAATTCTTGGTTTTCCAAATCTGTTTTTCAGTTCAACCTTTATCCTCTTGATTTTTCGAATCTTACAAATCAAGCAGTCTTTATCTTCTTGGTTTTCAAAAATCTTTATCTTTTTGACTAATTATCACATCTATTCTCGACCACCAATTTGATTTTCGCAAATGACATCTTGACCTCTCATTTAATAATTTTTCCCTAACCCTAATTAGGGATTGTCACATGAAATCTCGTCCACTGATTTTAGGCTTTGTCAACTTTCATTCTTGTACGTCCGTCCAAAATTGCATTTTCTATAAAATGCCAATTTTGCTCACATTTTGAGGGACACAACTTCTTGATATTTCATTCTAGCATAATTGTTGAGTCTTAGGCAATCTTATAGTCTTGTCATTTGGTCATAGGCTCTATTTTGGCATAGTTTATTCATATCCTAATGCTTATCATTCGCATGGTAGCATTATAATCATTTTAAAATCCTTCAAACCTTGATTTGGACATTGTCTTTGTCATAGTCATTGCTCACACACTCAAATTTGAAGGCAACAATTACATTTGCAGCAAGTTAGAAGGGCTATGGAGGTGATTCATGGAGGCTTCAAAGGCGATTTGGTATAATCATTTTTATTTTATTTAATTGTCTTCCTTTGTGCTTCATAGTTAATGTTGGATTTTATGATTTATGCTCTAATCGGCTAACCCCATAAAAATGCATCGTTACACATACAAAAATCTGCAACATAATGTCTTCAATATTTTGGTTTCATTCTAGTAGCATCTTGGTATGCAACCACAAACTCTTCAAAAGCCCCCTTCTCCAAATGTTCAAACAAGCTTATCAATATATAGAGAATGTGTGAGGATTAAACTATCATTGGTTTCCAAAACAACCTGCAATTACCACCTTGAAATATCATGCCCCACTTTGAGGAGAGATAAAATATAAAATATAAAACAATTCATTGCTTACATGGCCCTCACATGGGTGCCTAACTCTAGGCCAATCATCTTGGTCAACTATGACACCCCCATTGATTCTCGGTGTCTCCGATGACTCCAAATATGGACATACAACAACATGCAAAGCTAATAGCCCCAACATGCAAATGCATGCAATTGAACATGCAAGAACATGCATACTAAGTGCCCCCCACCTAGAAATGGGATGCCCAAATGGAATATTCCCCTATTTATTCCTTTGAAGCATTTACCATAGCATAATTCGTCCAAAATTACATTTACAATTTTGCCACAAGGAAAATTACAAAGTTGAAAATTAAAAATATTTATTTTCATAACCCCTAAGCCCTTATTGAAAATAAACAAAAATAAAATAGCAATATTTTTGGTGATGCAAGATTGCTAGTACTCCTAGATGCTCCTGCATCACAAAGGCTTTAAGCTATTGTCAAATGTAAAAAATACCCACATAATCAAAAATAGCATCCACAATGCATTCTAATACATCCAACCATCCATACCTCATAGGTATCAACAACATCAATAGACTCATGCCAATAATATATACCCAACCCATAAACCGCAATCAAGCTCCATGTATCAAAACTATGAATAAAAAACATACATATCTAGGAACTCCCACGGCATGGGTAATATCAAATCTAAAACTAATCAAGGCATATCAACTCTACCAATCAAAACTTAACCAAGGTGTGAACAATGCTCAAAACAATATAATACCAAGAATAACCACAATGATCCACACATGCAACACTAATAGTTGCATACATTCTCACAACATGTCACCATAACTCTTCCAAATAATATGAACATGAACCTACATGAATTATCCATAGAGAAAAGAGAGAAAACATATAAATCATATCATGTCCTTTTACCAACACCTCAAATTTCTACATTGTGTCAAGTATGATCTCCTCACAACCCCAAATGAAAAGCCTCAACAACACCCAACCATTCAATCTTGTAGATCAAATGAAATATATGTATAATGCAATATCAACATGAATGTACAAGCCTCTCTAACCAAGGAAACCATACTCAAAATATCCATTCCCAAAAATAGGAAATCAAACCAGTAACATCTATTAAAACTTCGCCTTAATGGATGATAACATAAATAAACTCATATGTACAAGGATATAACCATGCTAACACTCCTCAAACATGAATCCTCCAAAGCTAAACAAAAAATTGTCGAGATTAATATCCATGAGAAGACAAAGCATAAATAAAAATACATCTAAAAATAGGATGGGAAATACCTATTAGAAGATAAATTCTTGAGTAGACAAAGAGTGGGGAATGAGGATGCTCCTCTAGGATAACCAAATCATCATGAATCGCTCCAAAAATAATCTCCTCTCAAGTCCACATCCAAGTGAAGGCTCCTTGATCTTCTTGCTAAAACCTCCAAAGGGTAACTATCTCAAGCAAATGTCTCTAAGCACAAGAGAACTCCAACATCACCGAAGTCTCCAAATATGCATGAGCACCTACAATCGATCAATCCATGCTAGGATCCAAATGCAACACCGCACTATCATGAATCTCCCAAGCACATGGCCAATATACTCGATATGAAGAGAACTTATCTAAATCACTATCAAAGCTCCAACTATAGAATTAGGAACCCAAACATGATATCATGATCTAACCATCTCCTCATAAGAGATCACATGTACAAATGCACACATATTGGTCTCAAGAGAACCTGTATCATGTCAACACTCAAAATAGTATCCAAAGTAAACTAATATACAATACCAAACACACTTTAAACCAAAATAAACATCTATAATCACATGAAGATAGTAATCTCCTAATAGTGAACTTGAAAATCATGTGAAAGAACTTTTCTGCAAAAACTCGACCTAAGAGGTCCTCCAAGACATCTACAAACACTAATAATTAACCTAGTGTTACAATACAACTTGCAAGTGGCCCCAAATAATAATCTAATGTAACTAAACACACCTCTTAGGTGCACCACACTAAATAATTATCTAATTACATTATTATAATAAATCAATTTTTGTAATGGTGTACAACACCAAATCCTAACAATTATTATTGTTTATGTTATAATGAGACTAATGATATGGGCAATATCTTGGACTTACAAGGGTATAGTGATTCATGTTGGGATGATGATTTGGATAGTAGGAGCTCCATGAGCACTTACATGCTTTCTTTGTTTGGAGGAGCTATTAGTTGGATGGGTGAAAGATAACATGTGCCTAAGAAAAGGCAATATTATTCAAGAGTTTGTGTTTAGGTATTGATTTTAATTGAATGGTTGTGAAAATCAAATGTGATAGTGTGTTATTTTTTTAACCATGAATCTTTAGTGACATGCTTGTACTAAGCGTATTGATGTACAATATTGCTTTGTTTGTGAGATGGCGAGAATGCTAAGGTTATTATTCAAAAGGTAGGTATCCTTGATAATGTTTTAAAATACCTTGTGATATCAATGAGCTTGGATAAGATATGTGGGTGTTGGGAGGCTATGAGCCTTTCCTTGTATTGTACTTTGATTGGTTATTTTTTCCTATTAGGTTATGGTAATGTATAATTTTAAGTGGGAGAATGACATAATTAAGTGTGATATTAATGTTGCAATCATATGTATCAATCTAACTATCTTATAGTGGGTACTTGGACATCCATGGGAGAGATGGGAGACAAATATTTATTTTTTATTATTCTTAGGAACTTGGAATATTGTTGTAATGGAATTAACAAGGGAGGCTATAGTTGGTACGGGTTATGGCCATCATAATCATAAGGGTTATTGAGCATATCTCTCTAATGTAGTGCTTTAGAGTTACATAGAGAATAGTGGAGCATCTTCATGATTATGGAAGGACCCTCATTAGCTACCATGTTCATAGTGGAGTGCTAGACTTGGGGATGTGTGCCTGCTAAAGTAATGAGATCAAAGTTAATTTTGTGAGTAGATATCTATCTTTAGTGCTATCATAATTACACATGGGGGTGTGGATTTTGCTTCTTCTTTTCCATTTATTCGAGATACCATTGGTGGTATCCTATTTATCATTCCTCTATAAAATGGATGCAATGGATAGAGGTTTCACAATGTGTTACAAGTGAAGTATTGTTATATTATTGGAATATTTTCAAAATAACAAGTTTGAGTAGATTATATTATTATAAAAATTTATTCTTGAGTACAACAAGCTTGGTTTCTCTTTGTTAGTGAACTTTTTCCCACAAGAGTTTTTCCATGTACATCTAGTGCAATTAGGAATTGTTAATTTATGTTTCTTCAATATAATTCGCATGGTACCTTAATTGGTTAATAAAATTTATTCATTATTTGTATATGCTTTCATTGTATTTATTTATCCTATTTCTCAACAATATCGATGATTTAGTATAGAAGGAGAAATGGTGTGCATATTGGTAAGGGTAGTGTCTAGTTCTTTCCAATTATGAAAAGTGTCACCAATTTCAAATTTTAGTAGTTGCTGAGATTCGACATGAAAATATTGATTTGAAGGACCAAATCATCACCAATTTCATAGATTGTGCACATCACAGATAAGGTTGTTACTAATGACTTTGTGTCAATGATGCATTCAAATAGTGGGAGATGACTTTATCAATCTTATTAAACCTTCAAATCAATTGCATGATGGATTATGGGTCCACCTATAAATGCTTGTTTCTCTTTTATTTCTACACTATATACAATGATTTGACTTTCTTTATTTCTTGAATATTCTTTCCATGTTGTGTATGTCTTCTTATTTTAGTTTCTTTGAATATCATATCATGTACTAGAATGAATGCTTCTTCTTCTTCTTTAATGATGTATGCTTATTTGTTATTGTCTTCTACAAATAATTTTGAGCTTCTAAACATGTTTATTTTATATATTTACCATATTTAAGTTGTTATTTACTTTATTAAAATAGAATAAATTATGTATTGATAGTTAATTAATCATACATATTTCTTTCATACAGTTAACAATTCATATCAAAAGGTTTAATGTGAGTTCTAACATCATTTTATATGATGATTTTTAAAATGAAGGTTTATTATGCTTGAGTTCCACTCCAAAAAGTTTCATATCTTTATTTAATTTTGATATAAATTTGTAACATATATTATAATTTTTGAAGTGGATGCAAGAACCACCTTGTAAGTATATTTTTAAAATGTGTATATTATATTTTTCTACATGTAGTGATTTTTTAGATCTATACTTAATTTAGATGAGATGTATAATAAGTGGTATTTAATGTTTAATTGTTCTAAATTTTGGTCTACTACGAGTCTTCGCATCCCATATAGCCCAAATAGAATTCAAAGGAGATGTGTAATTGTGTACTCAAGGAGATTTATCATTTATGTGGTGATGAAATTCATGCAAGTGTAAATAAGTGTATTGTGATTGAATTGCATGAAAATGTATAGATTATCACAAGAGTAGTTCAAATCAGATATAGTAGCATCATGATTGTCTTAGAATAAATTGTGATAATTAATGTTGGCTATGATTTGCAAAAGGCAATCATAATTGTAATAAAAACTTAGTTTAAATGATAATGATAAAATCAAAATTGTATAAAAAACATTATAAGCACCATTGACTCTATAATATATTCTTTGATAGTCTACAAATCTGGTTCAAACAAGTATTTGAGTCACTTATGAGCAACAACTTAGAAAGCTTACAAATATATGACTCTTAATAAGAAACCATGCCATTAATATGCTCAATAAAGTGAACATCCACATTGCTATTGATGGTGCATTTGATCTCTATATTATGGAGATAATTGTTTGGGGGCACATGTAAATGACAGAAACGTTAATCATTATCACCATCTCTCTCATGACAAGTAGCAAGATGATAATTCTATGGTCAAATGCATGAGGGATATGATAGCATGATTGTAAAGAGAATGTATGTTGGTGTCAGGTCATATATATTCTTTAAGGTAATAATTGGCATGCACCTTCCAATGATACAATTTTTGAGCATATAAGCTTGGGCATGGAATGTCTCAAATCTCCTATTGTAAAGGCTACTGTAATGAAGTCCATTGTTATGAGTCGCTTACAGACAACAACTTAGAAATTATTATTAGAGAAAGCCAAGAATATCATGAATGTCACTTTATAAGTTCAAGCCTGATTTGATGTAAAATTGATATAGTGACAATGTTACAGAATGCTGCCGGATTTACACAATGGTCTGTCTAGAAGTAGAAGTAGAAGTAGAGAGGGTATTCTCGTTGTCAAATGTTCACAATCTGAAAACACTAGTGTGTAAGTTGAAAACAGCAGTGGGGAAGATTTAATTTCAAGCCAAAGATGCTACATTTCCATATGGCTACATACAACCAGCAGTATAAATCAGTAGAAATATCAAAAAGGGGATCCAAAAGGGGGCAAAGAGACAGGGAGAACAACAACATTTACTTTTCCTGTTAAGCCAAAAGCCAGAAGTTCTTTTGGCGTTTGGTAGTGATAAGGTATCCTCCTGCTCTTCTGTTCTTCCTTCTCACAGCAACTGTCATGCATTCTGCATTCTGAATACAGTACTCCACCACTCCTTCCGCACTCCTTCCTCCTACCCACGTCATCAGCAGTCTGCAAACACTCACCACCATTAATTAATGTCTCATATTAGTTCATTTGTAAAGCTCGCATTATAAATGCTTTGTTTATTGAAATTGTTTAAACAGCCAACATTTATTTGTTATTTGGGGTTTCAGGTACTCCAAAATCAAACAATGCACCGGCTGTTTATTTTTAATCATGTTTATCACCTCCATAGAAGAGATGGCTTCCTCTGCCCAAGAATGAGAAGAGAAACTGCCTGCTTTCTGGCCTGAGAAACAATTGTTGGACCCTTTCCCTTTCCATCTTCCTCTGCAACTAACACCTCCACCTCCACCTGTTAAATGCCATTTGGTTAAACTGAGATTTTGCTATCTCCTAACTCACAACTGGCCTTACACAAAGTTTTACTTCAATCTAATAGCAAATGTAAAGTGAGGAGAAAGAACTTAAACATCCAGCACTTGTTTTCTATTTGGGTATCCCTCCAAACCATTAAAACTAAGAACCCAACAAAATAAAAGTAGATAAGTTATACCTCTGGTCTGCGCGTCTTAGAGAGCGCCTTCAAGGCATTAGGAACTTCATTATTCCTCGGAACAATCTGTTCTTTGGATTCTTCGCAGTTCCTTTTGTGATGAGGAGAATTGCTCCCTACATTGCATTGCATACATATTAGTATCTTCTCCTACATTTTCAGCAACAATTGATTGAAGTCACAGTATCACAACAATCAGTTTGTTTCAAGTAGATGTAAATGAAAAGAATAAAACCATAACTGTGTTTGAACACTTAACTGCAATCACAGAATAGGTGGAATTTACTCCATGTTTCCATTTATGGGTGGAGAGAATAGCGGTATTAAAGAACAAGAAATCTAATTTTAAATATGGAAAACCCAATTTTATACTTTCTTATGGAAGTTCTTCAGGGTGACAATGAGGGTCAGCACCACCAATCTTTGGTGAAGCAGGGATTCCCATGGCATCCAACAAATTCAGAGCATTTATCACAACCGGCTAAACAAACAAATTCCTCAAATTTTGCTTTGGTCTGATATCACAGACAATGGAAAAAAGGATTTAGTAGTATAAATCTACTTAGAATTACCAAATCTGAATATCTTATGCTAATTAGACTGGAAACCTACGATGGACAACATTTATATACTGTCCTGAGACAGATCTATAGGAATATAGAAATAGCTCTTGCTATAGGTGTCCAATGTGGGTCATTTCAATATAATATTTTTTCAACAGAGCAAGAGCAAAAAAATGGCTTGATTACATACAGGCAATTAATTGCTATTAGTCTTACCCCTGCAGTGGGTATTTTCAGAAGCGGTATATACCATGACAGGAAAGATTCTGGGTGGAATAAAGATACATTCTAAAAATTGTGCATCTTAGAATTGTTTCCAGAACTAAATAAGTAAGGCAATACTGGGTCTTTTCCAAATACCCTGTTTCTATGTGCTGCTTTGTTTATCTTGTAAATTGTGAAGCTTTATATTTGTGGTTTGCAGAGTGCTTTGGATGATTTTTTCTTTTTTGAAATTCTTAAATTCCATTATGACTGGTTCTCCAATGTTTCTCAGTCTAATGCTACATGGATCCGAGTTAATTACCACAATCTTATTCATTTGCTTTCCCTTATTCACTGTGTATTGTAAAATCAAATTTGAAATTTCTTGAATTCCAACAAAGGCCAGGATTTTAACAGCAGCAGTAAACCATATAACGTCTGAATTTTCAGATGACGATTTGGCCAGACATACATTAATTGATTTGTTCCGGTAGTTGTCTATACTGATTTTATTGCACTTGCCTCCAGGCTTTGTCTTTTAAGGGATTTCCGCACTGATGTACCTGTCGCACTTGAAAATGATCAAAGCCACAGATCATTAAATTTAAGGCCAAATCCATAATGATTTTTTAGATCATGAATTATCAAGAAATCAGATTTATGGCCATTATTATGCTGCAAATAATTTAAGATTTCTTAAGCCCCAAAATTATGTCCGAAGTACCAAACAGAATCATATAATAAAGCGAAGGGCTTGTGGTGTGAAATTCCTGTTATTTCTGGCCCTAAGATCCAACGATGGCAGCGAGCGATTGAGGAAGCTGCAAGTAGTGTTTTCGCAGTGAATTAATTTCTGTGATGAGGATTTAATTGTGTAATTTTGAGTCATTTTTTATTAGTTAATAATTTATAAGTAAAAGATTTACAGAACTCAGCACGCATAATAATTAAATTTGGATGTTTATAGTCATGAATTATTAGAAGAGGAAGTTCTGGTTGTTGATGGCTACGAGCATCTAAAATTCATTGTCAGAAGAAATGGATTCTTATGAACCAGTGACTTATGATTCTTTTCACATGAATCAAATTATGTGACGATTCATTTAGATTCAACTGTGTAATTTGAAGTCACTCTTCATTAACAGATATTTCATGAATACAGAGTTCACATGAACCCATCTCTCAATGAAATCGAAATACTTATAATCATTAACTGCCAAGACAGTGATCTATCAGAATATGAAAGATGAATGACAAAATCTTATTTGATTCATGAGTATGAAAAAGAATTCTTATAAACCACATGCAATATATGAGTTCTAAACAGTCAAATCCCAATAAGTCATCACATAATTGGAAAAAGCTAGAGTTAGATGCAGCTCTACTTCCTACTTACCAGGGTGGGAAAGAGGAACAAGATGCAGTAGAATGAGCGTGTCCTGATCCTGGACAGTGTGTGACAGACTCCACAACAGAGCTCGTTTAGCTTCCGGGCTAGAATCCACCACTACCATAATCTTCCTGCTTGCACACTTCCCCTCCGATTTGCTCCAACCTTCCTTCTCCTCATGCTCTTTATGATCGGCCTCTCTTGTATTGGCAAAGCCATCGGTGGACGTGACAAGGCCACGGGGACCCCCTGTAATGGGTCTTGCCTCACTAGGACTTCTGGCATGGGTGGCGATTCTATTCAAGCAAAATCTTGACAGCCTCCCTCCTCCCATTTTTACTTCCAATGCTCTATGCCTTTGCCCACAATACCATGTATAAATACCAAATATCCTCCTCAGAACTGCAGGGAATGAAATGAATAGAGCACTAAAAAGCTAATGCCCAGACTTGAATGCATTGAAAAAACCATAATGACTTGTAATTGAATACTAGATCGTTTGTAAGGCCGAGACTCCCACAAACCACTTGATCAAAAAGTTTGTTCATCAAAAGACGAAGCAGGGCTTTCATGGACGACCCACAAGGTCCCCCAACTTTCCTCCTCCCGTTCCCCTGATTTCACTCATCGTTAGAGAATGCTGAATCTTCCGAAAGTTGCGGGTTTTTTTTCCCTTCCGGCAATTATGCATCGTCTTTCTTCTTCCTTTTCCATAAAACACACAAGTCGCCATCAATTTTCATTCCCACCATTTCGTTGGATTCTCATTGCACGAATAATGGGATTCTTCTACAGCCCACAGAAACCATTTCTCCGTTCTAACGACACCTCCTACATCCCTGTGTGAAATGATATTAGGGCAGTTCTTATAATCAAAACAGAAAATTCTTCGTTTGACTGACATTATTTTATAAAGCAGCTTGGGTGATGGTTACCCGTCGTTTTCCACAAATAGGCCTAGCTGCTTTCATTTTCCTCGTGTAGATTGTCTCTTTACAAAATCCTATTCAGTGCCATTACGATGTATAATTTATTTTTTATTATATGTTTTGTTTTAATAAAAATAATTGAAATATATAGATATGAATATTTTGTGATGTATAATTTTGGAATAAATATTTGACAATATTTATGAGATGGTGATAATATAGATGGAGATTTATGAAATATATAACAAATTTGGGATGTACATATAATTAGTTTTCTTTGATAGAGAGTTAAGGATTAAAGTGTACTCATTTTGTCAAATTATATAAGATAATCTATCATATTCATCAAGGCTATCATCTCGTCTTCATCTTTTATGATTGAGAACTAAAGATTGAGGGATACCCAATCTCTCAAATTACTTTAGGCACTATCTGCCTTGCATCTTCATCCCTTGTGATCAAGAACCGAGATTTGAGGAGTATTAACTCTATAAAATCACAATCTCGTCCTTATCTATTATAGTGACCTAGACCAATGCAATCAACAAGATTAAGAGTCAAGGATTTAGGGGTATTTATTCCTCCAAATTCACCTAGGACATAATTTTGACTTCATCCTTTATGGTGTTGAGTCAATACATTGAACAAGACTAAAAGTCTAGGATTGAGGGGTTCTACACTCCATAAATTTTGCCTAGGGTACAATCTTGGCTTCGTCTCTTATGGTGTTAGGTCAATGCATTCAATAAGACTAAGAATCAAGGATCGAGGGGCATCCACTATTTCAAATTCCCCCAAACCATGATCTCGTCCTTATCTCTTATAGTATCAAAATGATGTCTACAACATTATTAAGAGCAAATATTTGAAGGGTATTCCATTCACCAAATTTACCTAGGCAAATCTTAGCATCATTTGTTATAATGTCACGTCGATATAATTAATAAGACAAAGACTAAAGGTCAATCTACTTTTCCCAAAATAGGCATCACACCCTCATCCTCTTATGATGTGAAGTCAATACATTTAAGGATCCTATCTCAAGTAAATTCATTATGAATTTCACTAATGATCCAAAACTACCTAACCACCTTCACCTTTTAATTTACTTCATCTCTTACGGTGTTAAGTAAATACATTTAAGTGTACAATCTTGGCTTCGTTTCTTATGGTGTTAGGTCAATGCATTCAACGAGATTAAGAATCAAAGATTGAGAGGCATCTACTATTTCAAATTCCCTCAAACCATGATCCCATCCTTATCTCTAATAGTGTCAAAAATGACGTATACAACATTATTAAGAGCAAATATTTGAAGGGTATCCCCTTCACCAAATTTACCTAGGCACAATCTTAGCATCATCTCTCATAATGTTAAATCAATATAATTGATAAGACAAAGACTAAAGGTCAATCTGCTTTTCCCAAAAAAAGCATCACACCCTCATCCTCTTATGATGCGAAGTCAATACATTTAAGGATCCTATCTCAAGTAAATTCATTATGAATTTCACTAATGATCCAAAAACTACCTAACCACCTTCACCTTTTAATTTGACAAGCTTGTCTCAAGTAAAACAACAATAATTGTAACATCTTTTCTTACGACGCACCTACAAATTGTTCAGTGTAAATTATCAGTACATTATAATCAATGTACTAACTATTTATGATAAGAACCACCCCCAACATAAAAACATTGTAACTTAAAAGCTATTACATTAAAAATCAATGCATACAACTTTTCACCCCAATAGAACTAATGATATGAAAGGCAGGTGAAATGGCAAACATTGATGGACAATTAGAAAATGAGATTGAGTTTTATAATAACAGCATGAGACTTCATAAATAAAAACATGAACCGATGCATAAACAAAAGGTGATGTGAAAAAGGTGTCCGCAAAGCGTGCAAATTTATATCATTTTAGAAAGAAATGTCCGCATCATTTGCGTTTATGATGTTTCAGATTTATAAATTAATTTTGGGGAGGGCCGACGCGTGTCAGTTTGTCTTTAATTTATAATTTTAAATTAAAAACTTTTCAGAAATATGCGTCATCAAAGATGATACTCCTTGTGGCCATATATATTTGTACATGGACGTGTGTTTTACAATTATTTAATTCTATTTATAAATGGAAGAAACCAGTTAAAAAAGAAAATCATTATTTAATTCTATTTATTAATGGGAGCAAAAGTTAAAAAGAAAAGCAATCAACCGGTACCTTTTTTATTGATTATAGTTGGGGAGGTACCTCAGCCTCAATTTTTTTTTAAGAAAATTGGAACTCTCTATAAAATATATTTATGGATATTTAATACATATATATTTATTATTATGTATGTATTTTAATTATGTTTGGTTGATAAAAAAAACTTAAAATATTATTTATTTTAATAAATAAATGAGTTATTGAATATTATTATTGTCTATGGAGTAGAGTTGATCGACACATGTGTTAATAAAATATAAGTTACATGTTTAAATCACATTTTTTTTGTAAATTATGTATTGGCAAGTATTTTGTAAGTGATACAATTGTCATAGGAGTATTTTGTCAAGAGAACAATCATTAGGTGTTTAAATTTGGGTGATTTGTAGTCGCATTGTATGTTTATAATAGTTGATATTTTTGTTATAAAAAAATAATGTATATGGGTAATGGTGAAAATCACGTATCTATGCCCTTTTTTTGTGTTTTGGATCTAGAATGACTAGATTATCCTTATACATTGACTAGTTTATCCTTATCTTATCCACATTCTATCTCTCACGTCTTGAGATTTTTAACTCACTTATTGAATATATAATTCAACACCTTGGTTTAGATCTATGGGTGTAGAATTAGCCAAGTCAATTTTGTATTTGTGGCCCTAAACGCTAAACTTTTAAATTTTAATTTTTAAATTGGACCCACAATTCCCTCCTATACTAATCATGCTAGGATGGTGTATCTACAAACTAGCCTTGGTTCATTTGAATCATTTAGAAATTATATAGGAATCTATTGAGCATATTATAAATCAATTATAAAAGGCAAGTAGTGATACATCAACATCCTAGGAGCATGTTGCATGGTTGTCAATTATCTATAACCCTCATTCATCATCATTGAATTGGCTTGCCTAAGGTCTTGACCAAGGAAAAATAAATCATTTATCTAATAAGCTCCAAATGGTGTTTGTAAACACCACGTTGGTAGGATAGAGCCACACCACTCCCATTAGGTTGAAAACCTAAAAGAGTACTAGTCCAATAGAGGCTAATGGTGAAAATCCACAAAGGGCACCAAAGGTTGGTAGTATGAAGAACTCACTCCAAACAAGATATAGGGAGGTAAAGACACTACAAGTCAAATCTAGTACAAACAACCAATCTACAACACATATATAGAAGCATACCAGAAAAGAGGGACACATCCATGTGCTTAACAATGCACATATATGTACTACATGTATGATATGTAGAACAAAATAAGGAGAAAAAGAGAGAATGGGAGCTTATATATAAGAAAGAGAGAGAATGGCATAAATCTAAAGCAAAACATGAGATGTGATTTGTAATTGAGAGGGTAATATTACATAAAGAGTAAATATGTATTAAGATATTGATCATTATATATCACATGCTAATATGATAAATGTGTATGTGTATATTTGATTTGTTAGGAAAAGTTGTGTTGTACACCTTGCATAATGTTATAATGTAAATTAATATTATTTTTGGTACACCTAAGGGATCTAAGGATATTTGCATCACATGGGTTAGACATTCTTAGGGATATTTTATGTGTTGTATGAAGAATTGGGATAAATATTTAATGTAGGTTTGCACATTGAGAAAATATTTAATATTAGGAAAACTTAGTACCAAAACTTAAATGAGGGGGAAATGGTTTGTAAACTGTGGTATTAGTTACATGGTTTATGTAATACCACTTGGTGGTTTTGCGCAAGCTTATGTCTATAAAAGAAAGCGCATGTGTAGTTGTTAAGGTTGGCTTGGCTAAGGTTGGGTTATGTGAGCATCTCTTGTAGGTTGCACATGTGAGAGTTTGAAGCATGGCATGGGATGTGTGGATACATGCTTATTCACATGTAGTGCATGTAGAGAGATTGATGTTTCAAATGTATTCATGGAGACTTTGCAAATTTATTTTAATATTTTCTAATGACATAATACATTAAGGATGGATAATTTTGGAGGTTGGGATTTTCCCTCTTTAGGGTTTTTCTAGGGTATATCTTGTGTCATTATTGATGCCATGTTGTCTATTATTTTATATGTAGATTTTGAATACTTGTTTGCATGAATTTCTCTCATTGGGTTATGTGGAAATAGTCCTATATGGCTGCCAATTTTCCTTCATTTGATATCAGAGCTTGGTTGCTAGGTTATGGGAGGAGATCTCCTTGTTATTTTCAACCCTTGGAAGGAGTAGTTTTTTGTGCATAGTTGAATCCATGATTTGTAGGAAAATAATGAAGTCATTGCAAGGTATGAGGGTTTTGTGTAAGTTGTTTTACAGATTTGGGGTTTTGAGGTTACAAATTTTTGGTTATTTTTTATAGATCTAAGGTTTGAATCTAAGTTTGGAAAAATGGGTATTTTATAGGTGATCACCATGAGGGCTTTGT
This sequence comes from Sequoia sempervirens, assembly GCA_007258455.2. NCBI lineage: Eukaryota > Viridiplantae > Streptophyta > Pinopsida > Cupressales > Cupressaceae > Sequoia > Sequoia sempervirens. The sequence goes on from VDFB02358134.1 coordinate 239,828,103, forward strand.
AGGGGAAGTTTCACAAATGGCCCCTTGGACAAAATAGACCTCACCATTGGATCCAAGAGACTTGAGAGATGAAGACTGAAATAAAATTTGACTTATTGTGGTCACTAGAAAAAATAAAAATAAAAATAAATCTCACTCTATTCTATCAGATGGTTGTATAGTTTTTGTAGGATGAAAAAATAAAAATGCATGCCCATAAAATATTTAATTAGAAAATAATAATAATTTTTTTTAATGGGAGGGGAGGTGTCCACAAACCCCCTGTACCTTATGGTATATTGACACCAGCCAATAGTAGTGGCTAATATGGGGGTGTCAACCCCCATTGACAAACTTGTCAATCACTGGGAAAAGGGTCGTGTCAGTGGGCTTAGCCCTCGATCCCAAGCCCCTAATCATGAGAGTTTCCACCCAACCCTCTATGGGATTTAAACAAATAAAAATTTAAAAATATTTCAAATCTATCACTGCCTCATTGCTTGAGTGTCGCCCATTTGTCATTGTCACCGTTGGGCCATCTTGCAACCACCTATAGCTAAATTGGCATTTTTTTTTCAAAGAGGCACAACTTTCACCCCAGGTGTCAAATTTTTAACTTTCAATAGTCATTGGAAAGATATTTCCAAGCACTACACTATGCCATTAGTGATTTTTCTATATTTTTATTTTTGATATAAAAATGTTAGTGATAACAAATTTCCACAATCCATGAAGATTATTGTTGAGATGCTTATGGCTTAGATTGTGTTGTATTTTTCCATCAACATTTCGGATCACACTCCATGATCCATCATCAGGATATAAGAGAGTATAAGGAGTAAAATGAAAGGTTGTAGACCAAGAATTGAATAAAAAGGAAGAGGGACGGGGTGATAAAGAATGGCACAAGAACCAAGGAGAAGAAAGAAAGTGTTAAACTTACAACCACTCAAAGGAGAATAATAGAAAACAAAAATTAACCAAAAAAAACAATGGTAAAAAATCAAGCAAACAATATATATATATATAACAAGAAAACATTCAAGGAAAATTAAAAGTTATGCATATAAAGAAAACAAAACACAAGCAAGAAAATATAAAAAGGTACAATGGTAGATTTTAAGGAAAATATTAAAAAACCAAAGGCCCACATTAAAAATTACTTAGCGACACAATAACATGATAATGACAAGAATAATTCCAAAGATAAAAATTCTAGAATGTGTGTATATTACATAGTGACACATTCATAATAAAGTTACATAGTAACTCATCAATGAATATGTGAACCTATGAAATATAGTGACACCATCATGAATGAAAAGAAACCTAATTAAAAAGTTAATAGAAAGAACAAGCAAACTCGAATGAAAAAACTATACAAGAAAGTGCAATTAAAATAAACATTCGAGCAAGAAATAAAGAAAGAGAATAAAATAAAATACATAGAGATATATTCATAGTTCGAGTTACATAGTAACTCAATAATGAATATAATATCGATCCAAAAAAGAGACACCCTCAAGAAAGAAAATAGAAACATAATAATAAACAGTAACAAAAAAACAAAACAAAGAAACACAATCAAGGAACAAATAAAATAAGGGAACAAGGAAACTTGGCCAAGAAAATAACTTAAGAAAAAGAGACAAAAAACCCAAGAAGAAAGGAGACACAACAATAAATTGAAAAGGAAGGACAATAAGGAGAGACACAAATACAAAAGAAACAACACAATGGCTTTGAAAGGAAAACAAAAGACAAATAAGAAACACGACTTAAACTAAAAAAGAAAATAAAGGGAACAAATAAGGAAACCAAAACACAACCAAGACACAATAATAAGGAACAAAGAAAGAACTACAGGAAAAAAATAAAAGAAAGGCCCACATAAAATGACTCAGACACAATAACAATTAATGAAAAGAATAAATCCAATGATAAAAATTCAAGAATGTGAGTATATTACATAGTGACACATTCAAGTAAAGTTACATAGTAACTCAACAATGAATATTTTAACTATGAAATATAGAGACACAAACATGAACGAAAATAAACCCAGTTAAAATATAATAGAAAGAACAATTAAACTGGAATGAAAAAATTCAACAAGAAAGTGCAGATAAAATAAATATTCAAGCAAGAAGACAGGAAAGAGAATAAAATAAAATACATAGAGATGCAATCAAAATTCAAGAAGAAAAGTAACACACAATAATGAAAATAATATCTAACCAAAAAAGGGGGACACCCTCAAGAAAGAAAATAGAACCATAATAATAATAATTAGGAATGAAAGAACAAAAATAAAGAAAGACAATCAAGGAAGAACAAAAATAAGGATACAAAGAAACTTGACCAAGAAAATAACTTAAGAATAAAGAGACAAAACCCAAGAAGAAAAGGAGACACAAAAATAAATTGAAAAGAAAAGACACAAAAGGAGAGACACAAATATAAGAGAAAACAACCCCATTGGAATTAAAAAGAAGATAAAAAACAATTAAGAAATAAGACTAGACTAAAAAGTGAGAAATTACCTAAACTGAAATAACCAACAAATAAAGGCAAGAAGGGAACATATGAATGAGGAAATAAAGGAAACAAAGGACACGAGAGGGGAAAACAGGGGAGATGAGAAAGGAGAAGGAAAAGAAGCAAGGGGAAGAAAGGAAAGAGGGGACACAACCGATCAAGGAGGGGAGGGGGGAAATGAACAAAGGTGGGAGAGAAAGGAGAAGGAGCAACACAAGGGGGGGGGAAGAAGGACACAAACTAGAGGTGAGAAGTATGATGTTGGGTTCTCAGGTTGGAAAGAAACATCTGCCAAGAAAAACTTAAACTCCAACCCTCGTCGTGTTTAAGGTTTAACTGATGATGGTTGATTTCAATAGCTTCTTTAAGCTTCCTCTTGAAGAAATTGTCTTCTTTGGAGAAGATTTGGGTACTCTCAAGACAAATGTGATGCTTGGAATAAGAAGAGTGTTTGGCTAGGGCTGATTTGGAGGTGTGGTCATGCCTAATGTCAACACTATGCTCTTTGATTTTGGTGCTAAAGGAATGACCAATTTCACCTATGTAAGGAATACCACAAGAAAAAAAAAATTGTAGACACCAAAGTCAAGGAATATGTCCCTGGAGTCTTTGAGGGAAGAGATACAATTCTCAAGGTAGAGTGGGGCTTAAAAGCACAACAAATGCCTTTTTTGAGAAGGATCTTAGATATTTTTTGGGAGATACCATCAACAAAAGGAAGAGAAACATTAAGAGGGGGGAAGAAGCAGCGGGAATAGACCTAGAAAGGAACCTAGATTTGTCTTGGTTAAAAGCCCTAGAGATTTTCTTGCTTGAATAACCATTTAATGCGAAGACTTAACGAAGGTGAGTCAACTCGTGCATTAAGTTTTTGTTATCACAAATATGGTAGGCTCTCCACACAAGGGTTTTATGAACACCAAATTGTTGACTAGGATGGTGATGAGAAGATGAGTGGAGGTAGAGATTAGTATGGGTATCCTTGCAGAAAACCTTACGACCTCTAGAACCATTAGGCTTTTTGAGAAGTAGAATATCAAGAAAGGGGAGCTGGTTGTTGGATTCAATTTCTTCAGTGAAGGAAATGCACGAGACTAGGATGTTGAGATGGTTGTGGAATTCTTCTAACTAGGCCATGCGGCCAACATACATTAGTGTCATCCACATACCGCTTCCACCAACTAGGTTTGAGAAGGAAAGAATGAAGAGCCATTTCTTCAAAATATTCCATGTACAAGTTGGCAATGAGGGGGAAAAGGGGGAACCCATAGCCACCGCGTTTAACTGCTCATAAATGACATTTTGAAAGGAGAAAAAAGTGGATCTTAAGAGAAAAGTTAACTAAAATTCAACTTTACTTTTCAAACTTTAAGAGGCAATAACTTGTGCATAAAAATTTATATTTTGGACTTCTTATAAATCAAGTTTTGAGATGGTTTTATGTGATTTGTTCACAAGTATTTTATTTGATCATTTATAGATTCTTGTGACTATGGTACTTTGTCAGTTTGTTGAAACTCAAATATGAGGTGGTTTGATGTTTATGTCATTGGAAAGTTGCATGCATATCTCTGATTATCCCTTTTTGACATGGTTACCAATATATTATTGAATTTGCATGTTACATTGTGAGATCTATGAGTTGTGCAATGTTATAGGTTGTCTATACTTATAGGTTGTTTATATGATTCGTATGTGGATTGTTTGTACCCATAGATGTTTCAATGTGGATGTATATTCCAATTTTTTTCCTAGTTTGGTCACATTTTTCATTGGTTTGATTGTCACTATGAGGTAGAGAGATGGTGTTACCTAATATAGTATATTGTGGAACCTATACTTATTAACTATGTGATGCAAACATGTCTGACTTACTAGGAGTTTGATTTTGGTACATTTGGTGGTGATCATCGTGTCATGGATTTTTTTGAACTTTGGGACTTTGGTATGACATGATTATTTATGCAAGTGCATTGTTTGTGGTGTTGGATTGATTCCTGATTGTTTATGGTGTTGTATCTTCTTATTTGAGTATCATAGTTTTACTTTTCCCTTAGGGAGCTCTTGGTGTTGTAGTTGAGCTATTTGATTGTGTGAGGTTCATTGATGATCTTCATTGAGGATATGATTATCCTATTCTCATGGATAGCTTGTTCACATTATTTAGTGGGAGCTTGTGATAGTGATAGTTTGGTGGTGTTATATCTTCTTAGTTTAGAGATTGTGGTTAACTTTACCCTTTGGGAGCTCTTCTTGTTTAGCTATTTGATTGTTTTATGGGTCATGGAGGATCTTCAATTAGTATATGTTTATCAAGATGCCATGTGTAGCTTGATATCATGGTTAGTGAAAGCTTTTGATAATGATGTGAATTCATCATTTGGTGATGGATGGTCATCTATAGTGGTTGTTGGTTTCATGGAGGGGCTCTTGTATTTTGTTTCTTATATGCAATGAGAGTTCATTAACATATTTTTTTCTATTGATAAAAGATGGTATCTCCATGTGATTTAGAGATGTTGATATATTGGTACCATATAGGACTCTTGGAGTCTTTGGTTGAGGTATTGTTTATGGTTTGTCAATTTGATAGGTGGTCCTTTTTTATAGGATGGTTGTTATTGTGCCATGGTGTACTCTTGGTTACTAGTTTAGGGTCTTGGCATTATGCAAGTGACCTTAGGAGAAAATATGTACACTTGGAGCATATGATCTTGTTTTGAGGAGATGTGATATCATGATGTCACATAGAGTTTCTAATTATCGATATTGGAGCTTTGACATCGATCTAGATATTTTTTTTTGTATTAAGTATATTGGTCATGTCCTTGGAAGCTTCATGACACAATGTTTTGTTGCATTTGGAGCTTAACATGGATTGATCAATTACAAGTGCTCATAGATACTTGGAGAGTTTGGGTAATGCTAGGACATCTCTTATTTTTGGAGATCATACTTGTTGAGATTATTACTCTTTGATGAGGTTTTAACTAGAAGAATGATGATCCTACAACTAGGTTGGATATGATTTCAACATGGACCTATAAAAGAGATTTTATCCTGGAGTGAGTTATGATGGCTTGGTTATCTTGGAAGAGAATTCTCATTCCCCACTCTTCGTCTACTCAATGGATAGTCATGTGAGAGGTATTTCCCATTCTTGTTTTTGGGTGCACTATGTTTTTTGCTTTGTCTTCTCATAGATATAAATCTTGAGCTATGGTTACACTAGTTCTATAAGATTCATTTGAGGGATGATTGGAATGTTTATTTGCTTGTGCATATGAGTTCATTTATGATTTCATTCATTGATGAGGAGTTTAGGAGATGTTATTCCAGGTTTATTTCCTAATTTTAGGAATGGATTATTGGTTTGGTCTTCCTTTTTTTGAGAGGTATACATCTTGGTTATGGTTAGATTTGGATAATTATTCTCTTTGGGGTTTAATGAATGAGATCATACTTATCACGCCTATATTTTTTAGAGGTGTGTGTAGAGGGACATGCTACATGTTTTGATTTGTAGCATTACTTCCACCTTCAATATGGATGAGGTTTTTGCCTCATTATTATCTAAGGAGATTCAAAGGAAGTCTTTTGAGATGGTCAAGGAGGCCCTTGCAGTCTATGGAAGACCAAAAGAGAGAAGCAAAAAGAAAGATAAGAAATCTAAGTCAAAGTCTCCTGGTAAGAAGTCCAAGGAAAAATGTTGGAATTATGGTGAAACTGGTCACATTTAGAAAAATTGCAAGGAGAAGAAGAAGAAAAATAAGTCTTTCTATGATTTTGAATCTAAGAAATCATCCCAACATGAAAAAGAAGCATTTATTACAACCTTGGGATCCCATGCATTAGATGATGTGTGGTTGAGAGATTTAGGTGCATCCTTTCACATGACTTCTCACAGAGATTTGTTCTTGAAGTATGAGGAGTTTGATGGTGGAGAGGTGTACCTGGGTGATGACTCACACCTGAAGATTTTTGGTTGTGGAAGAGTCAAAATCAGATTTCCTGATGGAAGAGTGAAAGGGATTAATGGTGTCTTGCATATCTCGAGTTTAGCATGAAACCTACTTTTTGTAAGTAAACTAAATGATTCAAGAGTGCAAGTTGTTTTCTCTAATAGAGGATGCAAGATCACTAGAGGAGCTATGGTGTTAGCTAAGGGGGTTCGTATTGGGACTCTGTTTCAGCTGGATGCATGCATTGTGCAGTGCAATAGTTATTATGATGTACCAAAGAAGAGACCTTTGGATTCTTAATCCTCACCATCTGATTATGTAGAGAAGAAGCATGTTGCAGCTTCATCTGATGGTTGTGCATTTTGGGTACCTAAGGGTGCTCATTCCATGGAAATGAAGCTTCCTGCAAAGAAGATAATGTTATGGCACCAACGACTTGGTCACATTGGTGAGAAGAGTCTTAAAGCCTTGTTGAAGGCCTTGATGATTGTAATCTTGAGTCGAATTTTGCAAACATTGTGTATATGGATAACAACACTGTGTTTCTTTCTACTCTAGTTCTCATAAGTCTTATAGGGTCTTGGATTATGTACATTCAAATGTTTTTGGTCTTGTAAATGCTCCTTTGTTATCAAAATTTGTATATTTTGTCTCTTTCATAGATGATTACAGTAGAAGGACATTGTTTTATTTCCTCAGAAGTAAAGCTAAAGTCTTTAGTCAGTTTAAGGAGTTTAAGGCCTTGGTAGAAAATCAGAGTAGCAGAAAGATAAGTGTTTGAGGACTTGATGAGCTTGAAATATGCTCATAATTTGAATATTATAATGTACTTTTAATACCCTTACTCTTATTGTTGATGGTTGTTTAACTCTTTGATTAAAGACTTTTTATTCAAAATCGGGTAGAATCCTGTAGCTACACAATCCTATATTCCTGTAGCTTAATATCCATGTGTCTATATTAATTACCCTGTTTGACCTCTCGAATGACTGATATAATGCATGTGGTTTTTTGGATAATGAAATAGATTTAATGTGTGATTAATGAATATATCATGTTGTTTTCCATGCATTCCTTCTTTTTGCTTATGTTGCCTTGTACATCGCAGGTTGTTGAAGGAAGCATGAACGAGTCAAGCGTAGCGGATCTCGACCCTGCAGTAAAGTCCACTTCCAGCATGGTGTCGAGGAAGTTGTTCCAGCGAAGACTCACTGACTGGGTCGTTGGGAAGAAATCTGAATGATCATTAATCTAGGAAGAGTGAAATGCTAAATTCTCTTTGGGTCGTGTTGAACAGTTATGCCTTCATGAGAAATATGTCCCTCGATTTCAGGATGTATTCATGTCCACGTCTTTCTCTATTAGAGTTAGGTAGTTAGTTGTTTTTCAAATATAAATAAGTGTTCCTCCTGCACGAGTGAACAAGATTGTGTGTGTGTAAGAATTAGTATTATAATAAGAACAATGCTATGTTAGTTTTTCTTACAGGCAGAATAATCAGTGTATGTAATTCCCAGTTTATGAATAAAAGCTTATGAAGTTTTGAGTTCAATATTTGCATAAATTAATTGATGCTTGCTAAGGGGGCCCACTTATTAAGTATCTGTAGTTAGTTGTTTATTTCTTGTTAATTATAAGTTAGATTTTATTTTTAAAAGTTTCATCGCAAACTTAGTCTTATATTGTTCCTACAGCATTGGGAATCCATCCATGTGTTTGTTCCTGCAACATAAGGCCAGTTCATAGTTTGTTCCGTAGAAATAGTTGACTTGATTTCTGTTTTGTTTAAGTTATGAAGACTTTGCATTACATTGTTGCAGCATAGGTAGAATTCCTTTCAAGTATTTATTTATGGTAAATCGTGACTGAAACTAGTTCTTAGTGCACATACATTTCCACTCCATTTCAAGTATACGTTCCCTGGTTTGACAAAGTAAATGAATGAACATAAGATGTTAGTCGCATGTTGGAATGTCTAATTCCCAGGTTAGGATTTACCATGACTTTATATCCTTTTGTGGGTCCAAGCATTTTTGGCATCGTTGTTGGGGATGGTGTCAAGCTAAGAGCCTGTTACAGTCATTGCTAGAAGTAGTTTAGTGTGTTTATTCAAGCATTTCCAAATTTCCTTCAATATATGGTTAATACCATTGCATGCATAGAAGAAGAGATGTGTTGGGAAGATTCCTCACTAACCTTCCATTGATTGATAACAATTCTGAGCTAGCTTATAATCTGTTTGAGGAAGGAGGAGATCAAGATATCAATCCATTTGCTGAAAACCTATTTGTTGAATTGCCATTTTCCCCATCTGACGAAGAACCTAAAGAAAATCCATTTGCTTTGATACTTAATCAAGCAAACATGGCACGCAATCCACCTAATCAACCTCTAGCTTTTGAATTCCCTATCATTACTCAGCAAAACAATGATAACCTTAAAAATATTCCTTCTTCATTACTTCCTAAGTTCTATGGACTAGTTATAGAGGACCCAGACACCTTGTTTGAGTTTGAAATCCTCTGTCGTAGCTATGAATACACTTCAGACGCTCACAAGCTGAAGTTGTTTCCAGCTACTTTAAAGGAGGGAGCTCTTAGATGGTTTATGAGTTTGGGAAGAGATGTTGTTGATAGTTAGGCAGTCATCTAAATAAAATTTCTTGAGAAATACAACGAATATTGTAAGAGTGGTAGTAAGGGTGATGATATATTCATAATTCAACAAAAGGAGGATGAAACCCTGGAAGACTATATCTCAAGATTCTTATTTTCCCTAAAAAAGAATTCAGACCATACTCTCAATGAAGAATCTCAAAAACTAATTTTTCTAAGGGGAATCAATGACACCTGTATAGATGCTCTAGATCTGATGGTAGGAGGAGATATAATCCAAGTGCCTTGGGATGATATCAAGACTATATGCTGCAACTACTCTCGAGCAACTATTAAGAAGGGTAGAGGTCATCAAGCCACATTGGGAAAATCTGCAACTAATGAAGTTTCACGGATGGAGATCACAATTTTTTTGTCTGATTTCAAGCAGGATATCATAAATAACATGGCTACATAGTTGGATACCATGCAAGCTCAAAAGAAACATAAGGAAGCTGAAGCAATCTTGGTTGAGTTCTATCCACATTACAAATAGAAGAAACGTGACTGTAGATGCAAGATGGTGGCTAACTTGGAGGCTAAGCAATTACCTACTAATTTCAAGATGGTGGAGGGTGATGATGACCAAGTATTCTTCGTTGCACAAAGGAAACCATGGAGACAAGGTATGCCTCAAGACCCTTTGACTTTTGGTAATCCTGACTCTACTTACAATAACCAATGGCAACCTACATATGGCCCATCACCACCTTGGAATACTCCTCAAACCCATTGGCCTAACTATCAGAGTCCTCAATGGCAATTTCTTCAAGGAGGTTGGCAGTAGCCACAAGGACAATGGACTCCACCCCAAGGTAATTGGAAACCGAATCCTCAATGGAGAGGTCCTCAACAATGGTAGAACCAATCCCCTAGATCCCTATAGCCTCAACAGCCACAACCTCCGGCCCTTATGCCACCTCCTGCAGCACCTGCAGTAAATCCTAGCCCTCCAAAACAAACCCCTATGCCTGCTCAACCATTGCCAAATCCTAATAATAAGCAGTAGCAACAACCTATGTATTGTGCAGAGCCCAATCAGTATCCAGCTTATGCCTTGGATATTCATGATATCCATCTCAGGTATGGAACCACTCTCCTAGCTCCACAACCGCCTATAATTACAGAGATTACAGACTCTACCTCTGAACAACCTACTGATCCTGCAAAAAATGTACCTGTATCAGATACTGCCTCTAAGGAGCCTATCCTACAGCATAAGGCCAGTAGATAGTTTGTTCTGTAGAAATAGTTGACATGATTTATGTTTTGTTTAAGTTATGAAGACTTTGCATTGCATTCTCGTAGCATAGGTATAATTACTTTCAAGTATTTATTTATGGTAAATCGTGATTGAAACTAGTTCTTAGTGCACATACAGTTCCGCTCCATTTCAAGTATATGTTCCCTAGTTTGACAAAGTAAATGAATGACCATAAGAAGATGTTAGTCACCTATTGGAATGTCCAATTCCCAGGTTAGGATTTGCCATGACTTTATATCCTTTTGTGGGTCCAACCAGGACTGATAATGGTGGTGAGTTTTGTTCCATAGAGTTTTACAAGTTCTACAAAAGAGTGTAGGATTGAGAGACATAAGACAAATCCCTACACTCCACATCAAAATGGAGTTACATATAGGATGAACAGAACGTTGATGGAGAGGGCTAGGAATATGTTGAGTGGTGCTAACCTTGAAAAAAAAAAATTGGGCTGAAGTGGTAGCCACTGCATGTTATTTGATCAATAGATCTCCTACATTAGTGTCTATTGGAAAGACACCCATGGAGGCATGGTTTGGTAAAAATCCTTCGATGATACATCTTAGAGTATTTGGTTGTGAAGCTTACACTCATGTTTTGATTGAGAAGAGGTCTAAGTTGGATAATAAGGTTGTTAAGTGTATCTTTATCGGCTATGGTGTCGATGTGAAAGGGTACAAGCTTTGGGATCCAAAAGCACAGAAGGTTCTCTACAATAGAAATGTGATCTTTAGAGAGATGAAACCTTCCTCTATTGAGCTACAACCAGAGAAAGAGGACAAACAAAAGAAGGTGGTTCAGATTCCACCTACTCTGAAGAAAGAAGAACAAGTAATCCTAATGGACCTGATGATGAGGAGAGCTCAAGTAGCTCTAAAAGTTCTGAAGAAGAAGGAGAACCTCAACCTTTGAGGAGGTCTACATGATTTAGGTGGTAGCCAGAAAGGTTTGGATATTCTTTATTGGATTCTAGTTGCATATTTTCCTTGATTACTAATACCTATGAGCTAGGATGGTTAGAGAGGCATTGGGTATGAATGATTCGGATTCCTAGATGCAAGCCATGGATGAAGAGATGGCTTCATTGAAGAAAAACAAGACTTGGGATTTGGTACCTTTGTCTGCTGGACATAAAATTGTTGTTTGTAAATGTGGTTTCAAAAAAAAGTGTGGTCTTTATGGTAGTATTGAGAAGTATAAGGCATGGTTGGTTGCTAAGGGGTATTCCCAGGTGGAGGGAATTGATTATGGGGAGATATTCTCTCCTGTAGCGAAGCTAACATCTATCTAGCTTCTATTGTCACTTGTAGCAACATATGACTTAGAAGTGGAATAGATGGATGTGAAGACAACATTCCTTCATGGTGATTTGGAGGAAGAGATATACATGTCACAGCCAAAGCATTTCATTGAAAAAGAAAAAGAAAAATTGGTTTGCAAACTGAAGAAGTCTCTTTATGATTTGAAATAGTCTCCTAGAATGTGGTATCAAAATTTTGATACCTATGTGTTGTCAATAGGATTTCAGAGATCTAAATATAACCATTGTGTATACTTTAAAACTGATAATGGTTGTATTCTCATTATTGTCTTATACGTAGATGATATGTTGCTTATTGGGAATGGTAAAAGTATGATTTTAGATTTGAAGTTTCAGTTGTCAGCACAATTTGAAATGAAAGACCTAGGTGCAGCTAGGTACATTCTAGGAATGGAAATCATGAGAGATAGAGTTAATAAAAATATTTGGTTAAGCCAAAGCAAGTATGTGAGCTTTGTGTTGGAGAGATTCAAGATGGTAGATTGCAGACAGTTAGTTGCTCCTATGATGTAAGGGACAAAGATTTTTGTGAATGATTGTCCAAAGTCTCCTACTGAGATGGAGGACATGACCAAAGTACCATATGTAAGTGCAGTTGGAAGTCTAATGTATGTGATGGTGTGTATGAGACCATACATTGCCCAAGTAGTGGGAGTCCGTATCCATTTTATGGCTAATCCTAGACGAGTGCATTGGAATGTTGTTGAGAGAGTGTTTAGATATTTACAAGGTACTTCTGAGTATGCCTTGTTTTTTCATGGTTATCCTACTAGACATAAACATTCCATGAGCATTTGAGGATATGTGGATTCAGATTGGGTAGGTGACATTGATAGCAAAAGATCCACTAGTGTTTAAATGTATTTATGATGTTTGGTGGTGCTATCAGTTGGATGAGTAAGCGACAAGTTGCAGTCGCATTGTGCACAACAAAGGCAGAGTATATGGCAGCCACTCATGCGTGTAAGGAAACCATTTGGCTTAAGAGATTGTGTTATGATATTGGTTTAGATGCAAACATATTATTGTTTGTTGTGACATTCAAAGTGTAATTTTGCTAGCAAAGAATCTTACCTTCTATGCCAAAACAAAGCACATTGATGTTCAATATCACTTTGTTCATGATATGGTAGAAGGTGGAAAGGTGAACCCAGAGAAATTTGACACTTTGGTGAATGTTGCAGATGAATTGACAAAACTAGTTAGCACAGAAAAGTTCAAATGGTATTCTAATTCCATGGGCCTTGTGGCCCTGAGCAGATGATTTTGTATGACTCTTGGTAGGTCTTCGACGAGTGGGAGAATGTTGGGATTATGATGTCTCAACCTTAGAGTCCTAACATTAATTTATTTGATGTAACTTAATGTATTTATTTGTATTATTTAAATGCCTATGGTGTCATGTCACTAATTGGGACCCATCAGTTGGGTGGCATCCTTGTTGGAGGTCACTAGATGACACATCATCATCCCAAGTGGACATAGGCATCCCACTTTGGAATCTATGACATATGACATATTCTATGACACTTCATAAGGCATCTTTGAGTGCATGGGTGGAAGTTGGCGCCCAAGTTGGGTTATGACAGGTTGTAAGAGAATCAACTATTCTTAGCCACTTATGACAGATTCTCTTACAATTGTAAGTGTTGTCAGCTATGAAAAATTCTATGACAATTTCAAGATGTGTAAGGCATCTATCATAAGCTATTTTTAGCATGTTTTGGGTGCCCAAGCTTGGAAGAAGACTATTTTCATGTTTGACAAGTGTATGGGGTGTAAGAGAATTTTTTACATGTGTCCAAATGCATGTCTAAGGCGTTGGAAATTGTGCCTTTTGGATTTGGACACCCCTCACCTTCTAGATGCCTCTTGAAGATTGTATCACTCTATTTATTGAGTGCCTTGAGTTGTACAATGCATAGTTTGTTTTCAAAGTAACGAAGTGTTGCCAGTACTACTCCAGAATAGGTGTTTGTGTTGAAGTACTTGTTGAAGAAGCTTGTACTTGGTGATATCTTGTATTCATTATTTGAAATAATATAGTACTGTGCTTCTGGAGGGTGGGGTTTTTTACCCAAAAGGGTTTTCCCCACATATATTTTGGTGTCACTATTTTATGCTTTCTTGTTGTTCTACTTTCATTATTCTATGTATGTGCTTCTCTTATTGTAAAAGTAAAAGGTGTTAAAAAGATTTTTTTGGTAACTCTCCCCTGATTAGATTAGTGTAGGAAGTTGTTTTTGCTCACCTGACTTCCTTTCAACTTTGAGCTACATTCAATTAGTGTGATCCCTTATGATGGCATGCAAAACAAAGGAAAAGAGTAAGATTCTCATTATAGTTGACAAGTCTGAGTTTTCCACACCAAAAGCATATGATTGCATGAAAGAGGTAAAACATTTGGGTGTCAAAATAATTGAGGAAAGCCTAAACCTTTTCATTCTTGAAGGGCTTATGATCCAATTACTATGTGGATCTCATACTTACATTGAATTGATTATTATTAATATTAGTATTGAGGTAAATTTATGATTCCTTTTATGGCTCTAATCACAAATGAGAAGGCTACATGACTCTTAAAATATTGTATGATAATCCTCAAATCTAGCAAGGGAAAGACATTTTTTAATTATCCTCCTTGCCCTTGCAACAATATGGTTGTTACAAAGAGGAAAATTTTCAAGATTGCAAAAAAAATTTGAAAGATTTATAGCTAAACCTAATCATAGATCAATTGAAATATGAGCCCACATGGTGGCTTATGACCTAGCTAAAGAGAATCAAGAACAATGACATTAATAAGTTCACACTAGAGCCTCGACATAAGTAGAAGCTAAAAATAGCCCAAAGAAGAGATATAAATATATGTTGATACATGAGATATTACAACCCTTATTCCTATTCCTTCACAATCATATCAAATTTTCTAGAAGAAATTTGTTGCATATCACCTATAATTAAAAAATGCATTCTTTGAAGAAGCTAGGTTGAGTGAATATAGAATAAGTAATTGGTGAAAATATCATGGGAAATAAGTTGGACACATGGTGGACAAACCAAGTCACTTTCCCTTGGGTAATAAATGGGATGACATATATGAGAAGGATTATTTAAATCCTACCTCTTCCTTCACTCCAAAAAATCCTCAAATCCAAGTAAGTGAAATAAGAATAATATCATTTGGTGATGAAAAAGGAGTAAAAATCAAAACCTCCAAGTTTCCAAACCATGCAGCTAATTACATAGGTAGATTTGGTGCTAGAACAATTCACAACCTATGCATCTACTCAACCATTTATTTCATTTAAAATTATCCTCACCCCACTCCAATGAGTATTTCAAAGAAAACAAAAGAAACAATTAGCTCTAGCTCTTATTGAAGAGGAATCTACCTAAAATGTCCTACTGCAAAGAATGAGAGGTTCCATAATACATTGTAACCAACCAAGAAATAACAAAATCATCCAAGACAACTAAGGGGAAAACTAATGACTTCTTTGAATCTTAGTAGGTGCCCACCACAAACTAGAGCTTATTTTGGAATACCACTAGTGGAGGTGAGGACCTAGAAGAGAAGGAAAAAAATTGAGAGAAGTGATGATCCACCTATGAAAATGGAATATGAAAAGTAGAAAATGGAATAGAAAAGCATACAAGAGCCACTAGAGGTTTGTACAGAGAAGGTACAATAGGTTAAACTATAAATATCTATCTTCCCTCTCCTCCTAGCTTTATCCCTTTTAAATTCTTCCTCGGATTCCATATTGAATTAGCACATAAGTAAATGATAAATCATTGGTGAAACATTTTTGGAAACATTGAAGTTGTTTAGAATCAACTAATAAAGTTTTTTAGCATCAATTAATAAATATTCAAGACAAACCATGAAGGACAATAATGAGATATGCTAGGGCTAACCAATTAATAAGTATACATGTGAATAAGTGAAGTATGCATGTGAATAAGTGAAGCATGCATGTGAATAAGTGAAGCAAAAAAGCCTTTAAGTATACACATGAATACATAGCATACACATTAATAAAAAGTATATACATGAATACAAGGTATGCGCATGAAAACATGTAAGTCAAAAAGTATACATTGGAATACACGCAAGTCACAAAACATACACGTAAGTTGTAAAGTATACACTTGAATACATGTAATTCATATCTATTGAAGCGTCGATTTGTAATACAAATATGGAAACAATCAATAAAAAATATTTGTATAGCCATGTAGGTATGTACATAAATATATGTTCATATAAGTATACAATATATACAAAATAGCCATATAGGCATACAATTTCAAATATATGCAATACAAAATAGTCCAAAAATTCCATATAGGCATACAACAAAGGACCCTAGAATCAAAATTCATTGCCCTCTAGGATCTCAAAACAAACTCTTGCTCTTTGTTGGTCGACTGGATGGTGATAAGTTTGTCACTTGTTTACTTTGAGGTTGAGGGGTGCTCCTGGTGCTCCTCCTAGGGTTTAGTTCCTCATCAAGCCTCATTTGTTACAATAACAAGTAAAGACATTAATATATAGAAATTACGTTATAAAAAATGATATATTTAACAAAATAATCAGTTACCGCCACTAGAAAATCACTCTCCCCAAGGGAAATATTCACATTCCCATCCAAAGAGAAATTAAACTACAAATCAATAATCGTTTGATTTTTCACTAACTAACAACTATAACAACAAATATAATTTGAAATTTAGTAATCTACCTCATAACCCCATCAGAGGCATCGGTGATTCTATAACAAAAGAAACACCAAGCTTCATTTCCCTATGAACATCTAGATGTGTTTCCACTTGCAACATCTAAAAAGAAAACAATAAATTATTCAATCACAAAAACTACAATAGTGATGCAAGTCATGGCTTATAATGTATGAGATAATGAACAAAATATTGAGTACTTATTGAACTATATATTTCTTACTATCATGCTTATTAATTGCCCTATCCATAACTTGTTTGAAAGCACTTGTTTTAGGCTTTTATCCATAGCAGCAAGGTGGTGAACCGTTTGATAAAATGCTTTGGTAGACATGTACGAAAAATGTGGTAGCATAGAGAAGGTAGTGAATTTTTTGAAAAAATGCCTCAAAGAAATGTAGTCTCATGATGATGGAATTCCATGACACAAATGCCATGACAAAAAAATGTGTCATGGAATTCCATCACCATGAGACTGCATTTCTTTTAGGCATTTTTTCAAACAGTTCATTGCCTTTTCTATGGTATTATGTTGGGATGGGGTGGATGGTATAGTGTGGTCTTGGTTATAATATGGAAGGGGATCATGACATGAAGAGGGAGGGGTGGGGATATGAACAAGTGGAATAAGAGGTGGAATCTTCCATGGATTAGTAAATTAAGGATGAGGATGAGGACCTTGAAAAGGATTTGCAAGGAAATTTTGGCAAAAGGCTTGGTTTCTATTCTTGAGGTACTGAGTTGTTTGAAAATATACCTCAAAGAAAAATGTGGTCTCATGGTGATGGAATTCCATTCCATCACCATGAAACCACATTTTAGTGAGGCATTTTTTCAAACAACTCACTGCCTTTTCTATGGTATTGCTTATTATTATGCTTTGATAAATTTTTCCAAGCATCCATAGTTTGTTAGAAAGCACCTGTTTTAGTCTTTTAGCCATAGCAGCAAGGAAGTGAACAATTTGATAAAATGCTTTGATAGACATGTATGGAAAATGTGGTAGCATAGACAAGGCGATGATCTGTTTGAAAAAATGCCTCAAAGAAATTGGGTCTCATGGTTTTGGACATCACCATGAGACCCAATTTCTTTGAGGCATTTTTTCAAACAACTCATTGCCTTGTCTATGCTATTGCTTACTATTATGCTTTCATAGATTTTTTCCAAGCATCTATAGCATAGAACAGGTATTGAACTATTTGAAAAAAATCCTCAATAAAATGTGGTCTCATAGAATGCCATGACAAGAAAATGCAATTGGTAGTTGATCCTAGTTATTACTTATGCTATGTGAAGTAATTGCATCTCTACTTATGTTAACTTTCTAAAAAACTATATTGTAATTGAAATTTGGTCATCTATCAACATCTAGCTATTAGTTATGTAATGTGAAGTAATGCTTTGAGTTTGAAAGATGTGCAATGCAATGTAATCAACAATGTGAATATAAACTAGAAAAATCTATTAAGTACAATTCATTAGTTAAACTTTTTATTCTATTACTTGTGTGAAGGTTTGTACACCACTAGCATTGGGAGGTGTTACCATGAAACCTCCAATATTAACCTATTCAACATCCAAAATCATTTATTAGAATGCCATTCATATAACAATGTTATTTACATGTAATATTTATAATTGTTTACTAGTTAGATACCTTAGCAGTAGATGCAATGGGGTAAAAAACAGGTGGAGGGTCAGTGTAAACAGTATCAACCCTATGACCCTAAATTTTTATTACAAGCATTAAACTAAATTAGTTAATCTTGAATTTCAAAAATGAAATTTAATAAATTAAATTCAATGAGCATGCTAACATTTACCTGAGTGTCGAGGCCGAAATCATCATTCAACATGGCATCTGTCATTTCCAACTGAGCAAACACAAATGTATCTTGCGCACTAGCCTCCTGACTGTCTATGGGGTCACATGTACAAGCCAACCTACAAACCTAACAAGAATGGGATGGAACCCTACCCCTCAAACTCTCCCTTGGTTGACGGTGTACTATAGGATTGGCATGTTGGATGATACTCTGGGTTAAAGAGCTAATAGACTCTAGAGTGTCCACCTCAACACTCTCCTTCACAATGGAAGGGATAGCAACATGCTCATAAGCCAACCTAGCGAATGCTAATCTCCCTTTCCATTGAGGATCCTAACATGCACCTGGTCTATCCTGTTTCGACCCACCACCTCTCCCTTGAAAGTCCCACATATCAAAATAGTTGGGGATTTTTTTTAGGATGAACTCACATTAGAGTTTCCTCAAGAAATATTGGGGGACCTTGTTATTGTTGCATGGTGAATGGTCAGAAACCATCCACCACCTCTTCCAAAAAAAATTCCTAATCCCTTGGTGGTTGCACCAATGGATAGGAAACATCTTGCTATTAAGGTCAAGAGTTTGATTTGTACGTGGGTTAGTGAATAGTGAGCAAAAATCATATTTTGTAATTTTTTCATCTTTTACTTCTTTGTATGATAATTTATCTGCATAAAAAATCTTACACTCCTGCCACTTATCTGCCCAACCACTTAATTGGTTGCTAATTGCATCTACATGTGTTAACATGGCTTGAAGTGAATTTGCAAGTGTGTTGCTTTCCAAGGTTGAACTTACAGGATCATTCAACCTCACGATTAGTACCAAGAGGATGTTGAGGAATCGTTGGAGGATTTTTTTGGTGTGGTTGTTCAATATTTTGTTCATGTGCTTGTTCATGGGGAGAAGGATTTTGAGGAGGAATTTCAAGTTGATTTTCAACTCCTATACATTAAATAAATGAACATAAAAGACAATCTAAATTTACTTATTTAACAATAAATTCACAAAAAAAAAAATGCTTACTCATTTGACCTCCCTATTGATGTGGCAACATCCTAGCAAAGAAATTGCAAAGACTCGATGAAGAAATTATAGGATTTGACCTCTCTAGAACATGAGTGAGCAATGACAAGGTTTGTTGGTTGCAAGCTAAGAAATTTTGACAATTCAAAATGGAATGAGTTCGATTTGCTTTTTTTGGTTATAATAGACTATAATGTGCTTGCATTATAACACGAGCATGTTATAGGCTTAGTGTGACTAAGCCTTAGGCTTAGTCACACCAAGCTATAACACGAGCACATTATAATGTGCTCGTGTTATAGCCTTTTTATTTTAAAAACAAAAATTGGCCACTTTTTGGCCCCCCAACTTTTTGCACTTGCCTTTCTATCCACCCTTGCTTCCATGTACTCCTTATCAAGATGTCAAATTTTCCTCTCTCATCATGCCACCCCTCCTCAATCTGATTCTATTTACTCTTTTCACCTCATTGAACTTCCCTCTCCCTAAGTAACTTCTCCTAATCATCCCTAAACTTTAACCCATAACAATTAAAAAGTCCCATGTTTTTCATCATTTGACTTCCCCTACCTCCATATACCCTTAGAAAATCACTTTTTGACTAGGTTTGGTCTCATAATTTCCCTATTTAGGTTCTCTCTTGTCCACAAAACTACTATTCATCTAAAGGGGCATGTATTTTCTTTTTATTTGTAACAATAGGGAATAAATGACCTAAAAAACTATAAAATCAATCCAATAGAGCTTTGCAACTATCAAATTGAATCAAATTATGCTCAAAACATATTTCTTAATCATGCATATGTAAATTCGAGAGGATTAGATGATAGGGTTGGCCCATGTTTCATTTATTGTGGTCATTGGATTTTTTTGGCCTATTTTCTTCATGTCATCCCTTGGTGACATCTATAAAGGATTTTTTGGCTCATCCATGACCTAACTTGCTTGATCTAAGGATGAAATTAATGAAAATTGGATTTGTAGAGTAGTAATATGTTCTCTTGTGCCTCTTGCATATATTTCAACATTTTTTGGAATATCACTATCAAAGATATGAAAACTATGAACAAGATGTTGGTGGGTTTCTTTGCATTGTTAATATTTTTCATCTTGAGGCTCCCATAATAGTTGAGCTTAATGAGATAAATAATCTATTAAAACTAGTTGGATATTCATATATAGGGTTGTTTCCAAACCAAATTTAGGTTCTATTTAAGTTTGTAGGTTGTCCTAGGGCATCAAATCTTGAAAATATAAATTGTAAATTAACACATTTATCTTGTAGAGTTTAGAAAGGATTACAAACATACATATCTATATTGGTATGTCTCCATGATGGTTTTAAGTGATTTAAGGGATTGTATAGTCATATCTATATAGTTCCTCTCACCATATATGTTGGTGTAAATGTAACTAGTGTTTGATGCATGTGTAGCAACCCCTAATGTATTGCAAGTGGTTTATAATAACTATTTATTTGTTCCATGTGGGTCATTGCACTTCTATAATGGATTATTAAGTATGTCCATTATATGTTTTTTTCTTTTTCTTTTCTTTTTTTTTATAAATACATATCTAATTTTGTTGATACTCTACTTGATTGAATTTATTTCCTATTTTATACTCATAACTCTATTTCCTAATGAAGTAGGCATCAATACTTATTGGTTTGAGATTAAACACTTTAATTTAATAAATATCTTTGTCCTAGTTAGATGTAGGTTTACATTAAGTTTTATGTGTGTTGTTTAGTATAGTTTTATGAACTAGGGATAAATATTAAGTAGAATATAAAAATTAAATTATTAGAGAGTTCAAATAGTATGTTTGCATCTTTCCAATGTGTAAACAATAAAAAAGAAACCATTTTAATGGATTAAAAAACTATTTTTATATATAGGTACATGTGCATGGTGTGTGATTAGCTATATTGAGGTCTTTTGCAACCAATTACACTTAATCTAGTGACAAAAATTGGGGTTAGGTGTATAGGTGGGTATGACTACTAGTTGTTTTATCCATTGTTACATTTTAATTGATGTAAAAATATTATTAAGGATACCTTTTGGAATAACCTCCTAGCTTGAAGTTGAGCTTGAAGAGAATGAGAGATTAACCACTCTTATTCCAGGTCTTCAATCATCCTTAATTTATAAATAAACCTCTCTTTACCTCCTTGATGACAAACCCCTAGCCTTTAAGGTGAAGAAAAGATTTGAGATTTTGGACCTATATTTTTGGGACCTAAAAAATCATGAGTATGTACATGAAAGCTTAATGTTGTTGTAATCATCAGAGTTGCAAACTATTTTAATGTAATTTAGTCTTTTAATTATTGTTTTTTTATTAGAATGTGATGATGATAATGTGTAAACAATAAACTAAATCTAAGTTATTTAATATTTAATGTGAATAGTAGAACTTGGTGTCATTGCTTCAACTAATAAGCATTTATAGAATGTTAAAAATTGGATTTGATTGAGTATTTTGACCAAACAATTATACTTTTTTATTCCCCAAAATCTCTAAATAAAGATTTTTCTGAAAGAAACACAACACAAAAGAACTCAAATGAACTAAATAAGTTGTTTTAATTTAAAATCTACTTCTATTGAATATTTTCCTAATACCCATCTAGAAGAAGTTCACTATAAGATTTCTACAGAGGTTCTTAAAAAGGTCCTACAAGGAAACGTCTACAAAATCTAGGATGATAATTTTTAATTTGTTCAATAATATGAATACCCCTTTGTGTTAAAACAATATAATTTTTTGATAAATATAAAAGTATCTACCTAATATAGAAAGGTTGCATTCAATGAATGGGAGTATGGGGATTGGATCCTGAATTGACCAATCCTAAACCTCTAGATCCTTTAGGATTCTAATGTTTAGCTATGGCACAGTTTTGAAACTATAACTTAAATAGATCAAGCTAATATAAAGAAAGCAATTTGAATTTTCTATAAAAAAAACTTTTCATCTAAAAACCTAGAAAAGAAAATTAATATATCTCTATCAAAAAATGATAATTTACACTAGTTCAAATAAAAAAATCTACTCTAAATGAAAAAAAAAATCCGATTTTTAATTAAAAAACTATATAAAAAAAATCACATCTAGAGTTGAATGTTGTAGATGTGAGGTAGATTTAGTGTTGGTTGTGTGTTGTTCTTAGCTCCCATATCTATTCTTTATGCATTCCTCCTCATGAAAAAATATTTGGGGGCGTGTCTTCAAGGTATGGACAAATAGAATGGGGAACTTGAATGTTGGGAAGGACATTGACTATGATTGGCTTGGTTAGACTAGCCAAATTATTTGTACGAAATTTTTTGGTAGAGTATGGGCTATCTATGCGATAATCCTTGCACACTTGTAAATTACTTAGTTTTTCTATTTTGTATGAGAAGGCTTGTTGGGAAATACAAACATTGATTACTAATCTACTCTAGATGGAACAAAAGAGGAAACACAAGAGGAAAGTTCATGTTATGGAACTAATTCACTCAGAAATAAACTCGATGAATTCACCAATTTACTTGATCATTGCTTTTAGCAGTGCCCATGGAAAATGTGAAATATCCAGCATGAAAATTATTTTTCCACCTATTCAAAGTGGCAATTTTTTCATAATATAAAATGATTTTTTATGTAAAATTGAAAGTAGATGAAGACACTAAAGTACAAGTGAAGGTTGCTGATAAGGGTGTGGTTCGATGGTCAAGTCGCTTGTTTGTAGTGACGGCCACCAAGGTTCAAACCCTCACTGGGACAACATGCTTGTAGGCCTTGTGCATTTGTTGGGCCATTGTGCTTGCGGGTTTGGCTATTTCTTGTGGTTTCTTGTTCCCGGTTCATAGCTTCAGTCAAAAGCGTTTACCCCTAATAATATGGGTGCATTGCACCTTTTTAAAAAAAAAATACAAATAAAGATTATCAAAGATAGTTAGAAGGTCTCAAATGTAATTTTACATTAAAGACATATGCTAATTTTCACATCTTTCTTTGCATGTTCCGTATTATATTTTTAGAAAAAAATGTATCATCGTTAGACATGCCACACTGGCTTGGATATATTTTTTGGTGCTTATAATACCCATAAGAGTTGTTATCTTAATGTCTATGTACCTACACTTTTGGATACTTAATGGTATTGAGGAGCACCATAAGAAC
This sequence comes from Sequoia sempervirens, assembly GCA_007258455.2. NCBI lineage: Eukaryota > Viridiplantae > Streptophyta > Pinopsida > Cupressales > Cupressaceae > Sequoia > Sequoia sempervirens. The sequence continues at coordinate 239,851,592 of VDFB02358134.1, forward strand.
TTTTTAGGCAATAGGAAATCATTAAGATGTCCTTGATTATAGTCGGATCATGATGTTCGATTATTCACTAATTTTATGATAAATTGGAAGGCACAACAAGCTTTGTATGTTACAAATATGTAAGTAGATAATAATGTGGTACAATTATCCAATGAAGCTTCATACCTGATGTAATAAATGAAGTGCAATGAATGCAAGTGTCTTAAACTAAGTGCATGGGAACTAGGGTTTTGATAATGCCAATGTAAGAGCTAATGTTTAATTAATGTGATTGATGTAAAGATAAAACTACATAAGGCTATTTGAATGATGATGCTTAATGATCCAAATGACTTATACGTGATGTCCTTTTTTATAAGTTCTAGGCATAAAATTTGAATTTATGATATGCATGTCAATTGGTAAAAGTAACATTAAGTTGATCGATTTGAAAAAAAAAACATAATCCATAATTGAGACTAATTTAAATAGAAGTAAAATAATATCGATGTGATAAAACAAAATTTGGGATCAATAAGGAAATCAAATCAATCAAAATTATGTACTAAGATAAATACTTAGAATACTTGAAACACTTAAAATTATGTACTAAGACAAATACTTAGAATGGTTAGCAAAAAATAACATAAAATGAATAATAAAAAATTAAGATATATACTTTTCACTGCTACATTTTATATCATTTTTATTTTGTTTATAATAAACAATAAACATAAACATGAATTTACACATCTTATACATTAATCTAACCACAATTAAATATTACTTGATTATAATCATTTTAAACAATTACTATCATAAAAAAATCAATATAATAAATATTTTGATACAAAATATTTTTAAAAAAATTAAAAATACAGGTACACACCAAAATGGTTTTCTATATCATTTAACTATTAGTTAATACTATACACTAATCTTAGATTGTGTGTGTGTGTGATTTTATATATTATTAAATAAAATAATTAATTTTAGGAAATTAAAGATATCAAGTTTCCACAATCCATCTTGTTGTTACAATATAGTTTCTAGATTTGATTGTGCTTTTGTTTTTCATCAACGTTTCAAATCACCCTCTCATCAAGATAAGAGATAGTTAAAGAGATAAAAAGAAACGAGGCGAATAGGAAGGAAGACCAAAGTTCGAAGTCAAGGGATGACAAAAGTTTTTGATAAATAAAATAATTAATTTTAGGAAAGTTTTTAATAAATATTCAAAAGTTGAATTATTAAAAGTAATTTTAATAGGATGGTTGTAGTTGAATTGGTTGAGTTCAATTGGTGAGGATGATGGTATGATCTTTAATTAATCATCTACCAAAGTTCAGATTCCTTGGAGGTGTACGATTAAACCAAATTAAACATCATCAATCTAATGGTCAAATATCAATTCTAACCACTAAAAAAAGAATAAATATTGATCACTTTTTGATGTGAATTAGGTGTAAAATTACTTTTAATTGATTGATAAATTAGATGATATTTAAATAAGGTAAGTTTGATCTTAAATAAAATAATACAATTATTCCTAAAAATAGAACAACTATCTATCACTTTTATACATAAATAAAATATAAAATTATTTATCAACATTAACTATATTAAACACTTTTAAAACAATGGTTTTGCATTGTATGATTCTCTAACCACTTTACTTATTTATCTTCTAACGATAATAACGTGTTTGTGGGGCATAAGATCTGGTCCCCAACTGACATGTCCTTGAAAGATGGTTCTTAAAAGTCATATTCAGCTGACATTGAATGGTAGTTGGGAAAGGTAGTTACAATTACCAAAATAGCTATGTATTCCTCACCTGGCCGAGGGCATTTCAGTTATAAATCTAGAAAGAAAATTGCGCAACTTTCTTCAGTCGTAAGGAGGAAAAGGCAGAGAGCAGTGAAGATGATATTTAAGAACAGAAAGAGCCTGTGAAGACCATGGAAGAGCAGCCAAGCTGAATTTTTTATCTGGGCAGATGGCTGTGTATGTTATTCTCTTGTGTTTTGTAGGGTTGATACTGCGTTTCTACCGCCACAACTTTCAGAAGGAACTTATTTCTGCCATTTGTGTCTCTTAGACTTCTGTCTCTGCACTATGCTTCTATATGGAATTGCTGTGAGAGTCAAAGAGGCCAGATACCCTACAAAATAATGTCTTTTTGGGTCAGATACCCTACAAAATAATGTATTTTTAGGGCAGATACCCTACAAAATGATGTCTTTTTGGGCCAGATACCCTACAAAATAATGTATTTTTAGTGTGTCACTGGTTTGAGTTAAAATTATAGTTTTTTAAATCTATTTTATTTGTTATTTTATGTGTATGTATTTTTTGTATTGAAGAAATTGGATTAGTTTAATATGGTATTAATTGTTTATAATTATTTTATTGGGTGTTTAGTAGTTGAAGTTTAATTTTGGTTATTAAACTAGTTTTTTTCATTTTTGATATTGATAAAATATAAAAAAATTATTGGGCGTGCAATTATTTAAATAGAATGTTTTATTAGAATTCAAAATATTATTACTATTCATTTTTAAAATATATCAATAAATTATATCTATTTTGAATTTGTACATGCAAATTACACATACTTAACAATTACTTAACTTTTGAACTTCATCAAAATCTTTCTTATAACCTAGGCTCTCTCACTTGTAACTTAATTAGTTTCAATCTTCCAAAATATTAAAACCCACAATCTCTAACTTAATGAGTTTCACTCTTTCAAAATATTAAAACCCACCATCTCTAATTTAACTTTAATATTTATCTTATAGCATTAATTGATTTATACAACTATGGATCTACATTGTCTAGTTTGATATCCTAACCTATGTCTAAGCTTAACAATGGTTTGTTTCTATGGATAGAAACAACTTTCTAAGTATATGCACAAAGAGTCGCTTTATAAAGATCAATATAGAATGATACATTACATGTACTTTATTTTCATGACATATGTTTGTATTTATGTGTAGAGACATGTCTATTATGTATTTTTTATTTAAAGAATTTGATTATAAAAATCATTGTTAAAATTAAAATTTACATTTAGATTATATTTTTCATTATAAAAATCATTGCTAAAATTAAAATATTATATAATTTTTTTAAAAATAAATAAATATTTGAATGTTAATATTTAAGTTTAAATAACTCTCATTTATATATTTATTGTGTAGCACATTTGCATGGTGTTCATATATTTTTTGTCCAATAGTATTGTCCATATTTATTGTGGGAATCTAGGACTTATATTTGGGCCATATATTTTTTCCAAACATGTACATTTTGGTACTTTAGATAAGGACATACCACTTGTTGTATGATATAGTGGTTTATTGGAGTACAATCTATAATTTTAGTTGCATTAAGATTTGATATACAAAAGTAGATAAAAGACATTTTTATTGCTAGGAGACAACTATGAGATCTTACAACAACACACTTGATCATTTGAAAGTCTCCAATGAAACAAATGTATCATTGATAGATCCCAACTTTCATTTGTGGATTAAATTTCAAAATATAAAATAACATATTAAAAATAGAGAAAAATCCTTTAAAATATTTATGCATTAGATATCAATGTTCTTATTTCAAAAATTAATTAATTTAGATATATACAAACAAAAATTGTGTAATGGAATAAAACTATCTAAATTATAATTAATTTCACATAAAAAATTAATGTGTGCACAAAGACGGGGGAGCAAAAAGTGGCCACAACCACTTTTTGGTCCATAAAAAGTTAAATGGGAGTGTGTTATAATGCTCGTGCTATTTTTCTATTAAAATAAAAAATAAAAAAGAGATGAAGCTCATGAAACCAACCCCATTTTTGTCCAGTCCTAATAAAATATTTTTTCCATTTTTGATATTAGATGAAATATAAAAAAATATTGTGTGTTTAATCAATCAAATAAAATAATTTTATTACAATTCAAAACTTCATTATAGTATTCATTTTAAAAATATATCAACAAACTATATATATTTTGAATTTCTAAATTCAAATTACAAACACTTTACAATTACTTACTTTTGAAGTTCATGGAAATCATTCTTATAATATGTGCTTACTCATTTGTAACATAATTAGTTTCACTAATACAAAATTCTAAAACCCAAAATCTAGATAGTTTAGATTCAATATTTATCTTTATAATTCTATTTATTTTGTATAAATTAAACAATGACAAAGGAAGATGCATAAATGCATGAACTAATTTATACAACTATGGATGCATGAATTAATCTACATTGTCAAATTTGATATCCTAACGTGTGTTTAACTTTCTAACATATGCATAAAGCGTCTCTTTACAATGATCAATATAGAATGAAACGTTACATGTACTTTATTTTCATGACACGTGCTTATATTTTTTAAATACAAAATTTATTTATCACAATTTTAATATTTTTATGTGCAAAGACATGTTTCTTATGTATTTTTAATTTAAAGTTGTTGATTTTTAAATGCAAAAATTAATGCCTTTTAAATTTTAATGATTAGTATCACATTTAGATTATAGTTTTGTATTATAAAAACCATTGCCAAAAATAAAAGATTATTTTATTTGTATATTTTTTTCATATTTGAATTTAAATGGATCTCATCTATTTATATATTATTTAGCACATTTGCATGACGCTTCTTTTCATATATTCTTTTGCCTAACATTATTATCCATATTTATTGTGAGAATCTAAGACTTTGTATTTTGATCATAGCTTTTTCCAAACATGCAGATTTGGGTACTTGAACTAAGGACATAGCACTTATCATATGATACTAGTAGTTTGTTGGATTATAATCTATAGTTTTCGTTTGCATTAAGATTTGATATATAAAAGTAGACAAAAGGAAAGTCTTCATTGCTAGGAGACAATTATGAGATCTAACAACACACTTGATCATTTGAAAATTTCCAATGAAAAAAATTATCAATTGCCAAATCCCAACTTTCATTTGTGGACAACATTTCAAAATAGCAAATAACATATTAAAAAAGAGAAAAGAAAATTAAAAAATTGTATTCTAGGTATAAATGTCCTTAATTCAAAAAATATTAATTTAGATATATACAAAAAAAGTTGTGTTATGGAATAAAAATATGTCTAAATTATAATTAATCTCACATAACAAATTAATGTGTGCACAAAGATGGGGAACTAAAAAGTGGAAACATCCAATTTTTGTCTATAAAAAGCAAAATGCGAGCATGTTATAGCATGCTCAGGTTGTTTATCTATTAAAATAAAAATAAAAAAGAGGCCAAGCTCGTTTGAGTCCAACCCCATTTATATCCATCCCTAGCATGAGTGAGGAAAAGCACGAGCATGTTTGTGACATCTTCAAGTGGATGCAAGCCATCACAATGTTGTCACAACATGCACAAGGTCAAGGAGGTAAGGTCTTTAGGTTTTTAACAGTTTAAATGATAATTTAAATTTGTTTACATTTATGAATTTAAAATCCCTCAACACCCCCAAACACCATTTCACCAAATTATATGGAGGGAATTCTTTTCAAAGAGAAAGAAAAGACTAACCCTCTTGAAACTCCTTCATCTATCCCTATACCTCCTCATGACACAAAACAAAATTTATTAGTTCAAGTTAAAACCAACAAAAATAAATTCTAGTTATTGATTGATATGTTGAAAAATCCTAATGCAACTACTTCGCATTGGAGATCCTTCATATCATCATTGGAATCTATCATTTATCATATAGATTATATTAGTGACTAAATAACAAATATGATCGAATCATAGGGAGAACACACATAAATTCTACTCTACAAAATTATCATATAAACAAGTAGAAGAGAAAAAAAAAAGTTGAAATCCAATTTGCGTGCATTATTTATTTATTCAAGAACCAATGTACCCTTATATGGAATTACAATATATTATCTATTCGTTGGTGCCAACACTAAAAAAATAATTCAGGAAAAAAATGGGATATGTGGTGGATTGTTTTTTACCATTTTCCATGCAACAATAATGAGGTCCCACAATATTTCTTGAGGAAACTCTATTGTGAGTTTATTGTCAATGAGATCCCAAATTATTTTGGCATGATAGATTTTCAAGGTAGAGGAGAAGGCTCTACAAAGACAAGGAGGGGGCATGTCATATGCAAGACCATGTACTGATACCCATAGAAAGGCTAGACATTCAACATGTGACAATGTCTTCTATTGTGAGAGAGAGTATTGAGGTGTAGAATTTACAATCAATTTATTCCCTAACACAAACATTAATACAACATAGCAGGCCATTTTTGTAGGGTATTGAGGATGAGAATTGCAAATCTCAAAACTCACCTAATCTCAATAGCAATTATGGATTTAATTTTGATTATAGGTCAAAGGATTTTTTTGATTAGGTAAGTAGGGGAAGGGCCCTGATCCTATGGTACAACCAAAACTTAAAGGAAAATAAAGTGGGTAACACAACACCATCATCTAGCTACAAGAAATAGCATTTCTAGGGAGGCACACAGGCCAAAAAACAAAACAATAACCATGCAACCATTGTACCTAATCAGAAACAAGAGATTACTACAAGGGTTCTTTAAATCACAAAGACCATTTATCAGGTTCACCATAAACTAGTAGGTTTGAAACCATAAGAAAGCTATTTGTAAATAACAGTCTAAAATATAAAAACCAACCAATAAAAAGAGTAGAGTAGCCATATCAAGAAATAGAATAGGAACAATGCTAATCATTGGCATTAGCTAACAAATCCCCTATGTCACCAAACTGGGAGACCAACTTCCTCCAATTTAGGCCAGCTTCAATGATAACAACAACCATTCCAAGGGTGGGCAAGACAACCCCACACCCAACCACCAGAAGATAAGCATTCTTTGAAAGTTTGATACCATGCACTCCCATCAAAACAACCAACCAGCAGCAGGCCTTATACTCAGAAAGCCCCATTCCAGAGCCATTACAAATTATCTCCAAAAACCAATTTGATAAACTCTGAATCATCAAACTAAACTTTGAAAGTCGACCCACGATGGAGAATCTTACAAGAAAGGGGTCCTCAACACCCTTGGAAACTATCTGCAATCTTGTCACAAGAGGAGCCAACAATATTTCAAAGAGGTCCGCAAAGGCCATCTTGAACCACAAGCACAACAGATCCACCATTGCATCATAGTCACAATGCCCTTGAGGGCAATCAATAGTCTCATCACAAAAGGGACTAGCAATCCTTCAAAGTGGATCTCAAAGGAAATTTTATAGCATAAGTTCCTTATATCCACCTTAGTTCCCTCTTGAGGCAGAAGCCTCTCAACCCCCCCGAAGATCACCAACAAACCATCAAAAACCTCAAAAAAATAAGCCCAAGAAATTCCAAGCTTCAAAACCTCAAGGGTCAGAGAAACAGAACATAAGGAATCCACCTCAAAACCCATAGAGGTATCCTCCAACATCAAGTACAACTTTCCTAGAAGGGATTTCAAACCAACCCCAACAAGATCCAAATAAACTAGAGCTCAGCTTTGAAAATAATCAGCCAACCAACAAGAGGGGACAACCTACCAGCAAAGAGGACATTGAGAATATCTTCAGACACCATGTTCATATTTTCACAAGGAGCTTCAGAAGTAGACCTGCCAACAAGACTGGTAAACAACAAAGAGGCCTCCAACAAAGCAAGTTGGGGCCCCCAAAATTGCCTCAAATAGAAAGAATCATCATCATCATCTGAGTCAAAGCCATCATCACCGCCAACAACAAAGGAATTAAAAATTCCTTTCCCACTCCCAATCAACAAAGAACCCAAACTCCCAAAAGAAAACAATAAACACCTAAACGACAACGACACGAAAACACAAAAACAACCCAACCCCAACAAAGAACTAAGGAGAAAAATAGAAACCTTGCAAAGGAAAAGCATGCCAGCGATGCAGGAAACAAGCACAAGCAAAAGCTTGTGAGGGGACAACAAAAGAACCAACAACAAACACCCAGCAAGGAAAAGAACCACCAAAGAGAGCGAAACAAAAGCCATGGAAAATGGATGGACCTCAATGAGAAGTCCAAAAAAGGCCACTCTTGCACCAAAAGGAGCACAAAAACAAAAATCCAGAGAAGGAAACAAGAACTAAAAACCTCAAGCCAACACAACACCATAGGGCACAACAAACAAAAAGACCACCCAAGACAAGCTCACCCAACCCACACCCCAAGGTAGAACCAACAAAGGACAAACAAGAAGAGAAGAAAGGTCAAAAAAAGACATAACAATAGTAGTGATCCCACGATAGCCCAACCACAAGCCAACACAAGAAGAATCACACCCAAACCCTCTCACCAACATCCCAAAACCAAGCTCAGAAAACATAACCAACCAAGTGAAAGAAAAGCCAAAAGCAGATGAAGTCAACTGGCAAACCAACAACTTCAAGTCACTTGTCAAGCCAACAGCTCCAAGAGAGAAGCCATAAGTGGCCAAGACAACCCCAATGCACTAGAAGCAACAAAATGACGAAGAGGAAAAAGTGACAGGAATCCCACCACTCCAACAAAGAACATAGAGCAAACAACAAGTGGAAGGTAGAGAGAAACAAAGAAAAATAGAGAAAACACCCTCACAACCACCAATAGGCACCTCAAGGATGTCAAATGGCCATTGAGCAGCAAGAAGGCACAACTCCAAGACCTCTGAAGGACCAGACACCAATTTTCCAACCAACCCTTGAAGGCAAACAGTCTGCTAGGGGAAAGTAAAGCACATGACCATCTCCATAGAGAAAAGCATCATGGAATCCGTCACACAGAAGACAAAAACACCTCCCTCAAACCCCAACCCAGAAGCAACAGGTTAGAGCCACCAAACCCCCCACACACAGAGAGCCATGTCCTCATCCTCTATTGCAAAGCTGCCAACAACAGGTTCACGAGAGGAATACAAAAACCCTTTCCTATTTCCACACCAATGCATCGTACCTCTCCATAGCGCTTTAACAACCTACAAGGAGTAGCAATAGACGAGGAAAGGGGAAAGGAAACACATGACAATACCATCACCCTCATCCATTTCATCCAGATCACCATTTTTAGAAATTTTGAAATAGACAGGGAGTCGAGCATCCTCATACCAAGCCCCAAGAATAGCAGACTCTTCCACAAAAAACTGTTGCAAAAGGCCTCGCCTAGAATCCACTACATCACTATGGAGTATCTAGACCACCCACCGAACCCCTAGCCCAAGCGCCACATCAAAAGGATGAGACTCCTTCCGCAAAAGAGGAACAATGCTATCTGATACAACATCAAGAAGCTTCCTTAGCAATAAAGGGATGAAGTTGTCTAAGATAGTCGTACAAGGAGAAGCAAAGTAGACATCTCCAAATCCTTCAATATACACAAAATAGAACCTAGAAGGCAAGCACTGAAGTTGAACACATTCAAGACATGGAGCATGGCAAGGAACTTCTGCTAGCCATTCCATCAAAGCCCCAAAAAAGCTAGGAAAAAGCAGGAAAAACTCCACATACTAACCCCCAACAAAATACCAGTGCCACCAGATCTCCCACAGCCAAAATTCATCATCCTCATCATCAAAATCAATCCCTCCCTCCTTTGCTTTGCCAAGAAAATTCAAAAACTACAGCCCTTCATTTGCCATTTCCCTCGCTTCTCTATTGTTAGCTCACTGTAAGTTTAAATTTTGGACGCCTTGCTCTAATTATGTCATGGATGTTAAAAATGACCTCTCCATTACACAAATTCCACATGTGTTGCATCAATGATCATCCATTAGATAAGCGAGCTCAAGCTCCCTGTATCCTCCATCTTTGAGCAACACCCATTCTATCGTCAAATGATGTTGATGACACACACACTCCAAATTTTTAAGATTATGGTAGACAAGGCCATGAAGAGATTACATCTCTATTAGATAATATCACGTTGATAGATGAGTTGCTTGATAGCACCTTCAATATTGATTGATAGGTAATTTTCTATAAGGGTTTGCAATTTATTATATTTTATTTTGAAATGTAAGATTAGCTATATTTATTTTTTATTAGTAAGCAAGGATAATTTGTATTGATTTTTAAAAAAGATTTACATTGTTTCACCCAGACTAGGAAACCGCCCCAAAATTCACCAACAACTATCATATTGAGCCTAAAACCAAACTACCATAGTGTGGTCGTAGCCACCAAAAAGACCACCATTGCATGCTAGAAACATAAATTGATTGGACCAACTAACAAAGATAAGAAAGAACGACACTAAACCCCTTTAACAACCAATACCACCAAAACCTAATCACCATACATTTTGTTGAGAAAAGATTCTGAAGTCCCTTTTCCAACTTGAGTCTTCAATAGGTACCAAGCAAAATTTCCTTTCCAAAAATTCAGCTCCTGCCATGGCCAAATGGCTAAACTCCATGAGCTCCAAACCAACAATATCCAGGACGAAGGGATGGTAACAAACTAGGGCATCTGGGTCATTCAAAAGATGCAAGTCCTACAGACGAGGGATTCCCTTGTCAAGTCGAGCCGTAGCCAAAGCTCTATCTAAGCCAACCAACATATCTTTATGAAATAGGACGATCATTATCACACGAGCATCCGATTTTGAGACACCAACATCAAGAAAGTTGGCCAACACCTTAGAAGAAATGTCTAAATCTAAGCGATAACCTTCAATGTCCTCCATGAAAGCTTTCCCCACCAAAAGTTTGATGGCAACAAAGTTTAGGTATTTTAGGTGGCATATGATATGATGGAGCTAAAGGGAGGAAATGGGTCCCTTGAATGCTATCTGCCACTTGGAGCTTTTCAACTCCACAAGTGTCGCCAACTCGTGCATTTCCAATTCTTCTGCAGAGACAAGAAGAATGAATCTTCTCATCCCTCACGCAACCTCATAAACCCAACCACCACAAATAAGATGAATAGGATGAAGCCACCAAGTTGTAATAAAGACTTTGGAAAATGAGCTTGTCCTCCATCTTATACAAACTGTCAATCATCTTTTCAAGGACCATCATTGCATGAAGTATCAGAGGCATATAATGGAGAGAGCAAGAGCCTAGAAGGTTCATGTAGAATGATCACCACCTCAACACATGAACAACCCCCCAAGCCACCCACATCAACACTTTATAGAGTGTGGTGACACCCACCCTACCACCCACTACGCCACTACATCGGCACAAATTTCTTTCTTGCATATACCATCAACACCTAGATTAGCCAAGGAGTCTGCCTTAGAGTTTCCTTCTCGTAGGATATGATTTATTTCAAAATCTCAAAAGTTGTTTAAATGGGAGAGGATGGATTCTAGGAGTGCATCAAGATTCCAATTCAGATGGCCTGACCTCAAAGCATTAATGATCACTGATGAATCACCTTCTACTATGATCTTGTGCACCCCCACCTCTCTACAAAACTTGTTGCCTAGGTCCACTGCTTAAAGCTCGCCGGTGTCATTTGTTCCCACAGGAAGAGGTTGAGCCATACTTCCCAACACCTTCCCATTCCAATCTCTAATAATGCAACCTGCACCCGACTTCCTAGGATTACCACGAGAAGCACCATCAAAATTAACCTTATGCTAGCCCAATGGAGGTGGGAACCATTTCAGCTCTTCTCTTTTTGTGGTGCTTTGGATTTTCCTAGATATATTATGCTAGAACCTTCAAACTGACCCAGGCCTTCATCATCTTAGAATCCCAACTTGAAAACATAGATTTGTCACTTGTTGCTCCTGCCGCTCTTGAATTGGCTAATTCAATAATGCAGGCTTCTATTTTATTAAGAAAATATTGGAGAAACGAAGCCTCATCCTTGAAAATTCTACGATTCCATTCTTTCCAGATTTCCCAAATCACCAATGATGGGAAAATCCACCACAAACATCCAAAAACTGAATTGCCACCCAAAGCTGGCTAGCTTTTGAACTAGTCCATAATTTTTGAGGGTCGAGTTGTCACCCAATACAATTTGGCACACAACCAATCCCAACATTTGCTTGTAAAGGAGCTATTGAGTAAAAGATGATCGCTCGTTTCTTCAGCAACTTTGCATAGGACGCATCTTGAAGGGTCGATGATACCAAAATTTTCCAACCTATCTATTGTTAATACTCTACCTTGGATAGCTGCCCAAGAAAAAATACCTACCTTAGGAAGACAATTACTATTCCAACATAGTTTTTCAGGGATGCCCAAATCCTGACCCAAAGCTCCTTCCTATTCAGATGCCAACTTGCTATAGCCAACCTTAGCCTTGTATCTGCTAGAGTTGGATCCACACCATTTTAAAACATCTTTCACTGCTCTAATATGAAGAGACTGTGCCTTTAGGATGTTTTCAAAGGCCTCAACTTCCTCTGCATTAAGACCCAATTGTCTGGGATCCTTCCATGACCACCTTAGAATCCCCTCATCCTGAGAAGAGGTGAAATAATCTTTCACCCTACTCCCCCAAGTCTGCTTAGACACTGCCATGACATTTCTTAAGTTATTGTGTGTTGCAAGTTTACCATAACCACCCCACGAGTCTTCCCAAAGGAGTGTTGAATTACCATCTCTGACATCCCAAGAGAGAGAATTTGAGATGAGAGATCTACAATCACAAATAAAGTTCTAGACTTTTAAGCCCTTGGGTAGGTGATTATTTGTGAAGAAGCCTATTTCCTCTTCGCTTAAGTACTTCGCTCTTACGATTTTAACCCATTTTAAATTTTGTCCCTCATACATTTTCCAAGCCAATTTGGCTCCCAAAGCTTTGTTTTGAAGAGAAAGATACTTGAGGCCTACCCCAACTAGCTTGTGCGCACTACACACTTTCTCCCATTTAATCAAGGGAAACTTTCTTTGTTCTGAGTTACCCTGCCAAAAGAAATTTCTCATTTTTTTATTCAATCTAGAACAAACATTCCCTGTTAGAAGAAGACAAGAGAGAATATAAATTGGCAATGCTACAACCACTATCTTAATCAGTGTCAACCTCCCAGCCCATGATAGCCATATGCCTTTCCAGGAGGAGATCCTACTTTCCACTTTTGCAATTAATGGGTCCCAAAGTTTCCTAGATTGAACCCCCATAGCCAGGGGGAGTCCCAAATATTTGCAGGGAATCTTGCCTTTACGAAACTTCAAAATTTGAAGAATTCGGGTTTCTAAGACAAGGTCAGTGAAAAAGAAAAAGACTTTAGATTTTTCCAAGCTTACCTCCTAACTTGAAGCATAGGAATAATCAGATAGAATTGTTTTGAAAGTTCGAGCTTCTTTTATCCCAACTTTGCTGAGCAACATATTATCATTTGTGAATTGTTGATGTGTTACTGGAGGAAGAGAACTTGTTATTTGTATCCCTTTAATATCCCCCTGAACTATCGATCTATTAAAAGATTTTCCAAGAGCTTCTGCCATGCTGATGAAGAGAAATGGAGAGAGCGAGTCTCCTTGTCTGAGCCCATGAGAAACCTCAAAGAAACCACACGGCGAGCCATTTACAATTATTGAAAACCTTGGACCGGCAGTCCAACCAAAAATCCAATCCAACCAAAAGTTTTGAAAACCAAAACATTCCAAAACTTTAAATAGAAAACACCAATTTACCTTATTGCAGGCCTTTTTTATGTCCAATTTCATGATCATGGACTGCTTTTTGGTGCAAGTGATAGAATGGATTTCCTCCTAGGCAATGATAACACCATCATAGATAGATCATCCTAGAACAGATCCTATTTTTTCTTCTAAAATTATCCTAGGAAGCAAAGGTTTAAGACGGTTGGCCACAACTTTTGCCAAAATTTTGTAGACGGTGTTGCATAGGGAATGGGCCGAAAATCCTCCAACTTGTATGGCTTCTCCTTTTTCGGAATTAAAGCAATGAATGAATTGTTCAATTCCTTCAGAATTTTCCCTAAAGCCCTGGAATCTTCTATGGCGACAACAAAATTTGAGCCTACAATGTTCCAGCAATGTTGAAAGAAAGAAGCAGGAAAGCCATTGGGCCCAAGGGACTTATCTGGGTGAAGTTGAAAAAGAGCATCACAAATTTCTCCCTCCATGAAGCTCTTCTGAAGTTCTAGATTCTGCTCATCCGTAACCAACTTTGGGATACACTCCAAAAGGTGTTGTGTTGAAAGCCTCAAACCTTCTGAATCGTTCAGGAGATTACCAAAATAGGAGACAACTTCTTCAGCTTTTTGTACCAGGTCATCCAAAGATCTTCCATCAGCAAAAATGATATGAGATATTCGATTAATCTGTTGCCTTTCACTAATTTTATGATAAATTGGAAAGAACAACAAGATTTTTATGTTACAGATGTGTAAGTAGATGATAATGGTGTGGTAAAATTATGTAATAAAGCTTCATACTTGATGTAATAAATGAAGTATAATGAATGCAATTTTCTTAAACCAAGTGCATGGGAACAAGGGTTTTGATAATGCCAATTAAAGAGCTAATGTTTAATTGTTGTGATTGATATAAAGATAAAGCTACAAAATGATATTTAGTAATTTTAAGTAGTTTGGTGCATGACGAATGATCATGATTAATGATCCAAGTGACGTATAGGTGATGTCTTTTTATAAGTTCTAGGCATTTTTTTGATATGCATGTCAATTGATAAAAATAACATTAAGTTGATCGATTTGAGAAAAAAAAATAGAATTCATAAACAAGACTAAGTTAAACAAAAGTAGCCAATAGTGGCATAGTATGATGGTTAAGTTGTGGTGTTGTTCATGACATCAAGGTTCAAACCCCACTGAGGTGTAATTGTTGAATGCTTAAATTGGGGACAAGGTCCCCATTTGTGACCTCACTAGTTCATAGCAACATATCAAAAATGTTTACCACTTAAAATAATGAGTTAAACAAAAGTAAAAATAATATTGATATGTGATTAAACAAAATTTTGGGTCAATAAAGAAATCAAACAAATCAAAATTATATACTAAGAATGATCAAAATTTAAGATATATACTTTTCACCACTATATTTTGTATCATTTTTATTTCATTTTCCTTTACTTTTTAAAATAATAAATAATAAGCAAAAATATGAATTTTATACATTAATCTAACCACAATTTTTTTATTTTTTTTATATTGATATGTGATTAAACAAAATTTTGGGTCAATAAAGAAATCAAACCAATCAAAATTATATACTAAGAATGATAAAAATTTTAAGATATATACTTTCACTGCTACATTTTGTATCATTTTTATTTCATTTTCCTTAACTTTTCAAAATAATAAATAATAAACAAAAATATGAATTTATACATTAATCTAATCAATTTTTTTTTATATGTAAGAGTTATATTTATATTATTAAAATAAAGTTTACAAACATCTACTAATGCAAGAAATCATCAAAAACCATGAATTCCATACTGGTTTAACTGCTACTACTGGTCATTTTTAAACACCCATCCAAAAAACTTCTGAGAGAAAAATAGAGAGGAGCCTCAACCCATAGGCCCATTGCAAACCCAACCACTTCTACCCAACAAATTTTAAAACCACCACCCATACGCCACTACCTAACAAATGTGGAAAAGCATATAATCCAACCATTACAAAATTT
The DNA here is from genome assembly GCA_007258455.2 of Sequoia sempervirens. Taxonomy (NCBI): domain Eukaryota; kingdom Viridiplantae; phylum Streptophyta; class Pinopsida; order Cupressales; family Cupressaceae; genus Sequoia; species Sequoia sempervirens. Next base: position 239,867,206 of record VDFB02358134.1, read on the forward strand.
ACAAAAACTAGTCTTCAAATACTAATAGCACTACCCATACCCAAACTTTACCAGGACACAGACATAACAAAAACCCAAACCCTAAAAATTCCCATACTCACCAGAAAGCCATTGGCCTTAGCAAAGGCCTCGAAGTCCACAATCCAGTCAATGTCCTTCATAACCATGAGCCCGAAAAACATTTTTATATACTCCACAACCACAACGATGATCATTGGATGCCTCATGAGAGTTAGACCCTTTAAATCTAGCAGGAAAGGAAAAAACTTCACCCCCTCATTTGAATTCCTCAGCAGCTCCAAATCACTAGGATGTGGAATACCAGTCCCCACAATGGCAGCCTTCAACATCTCGTCCACACCCAACAACAAATCCTTTTTGAAAACCTTTTCCAACAAGACCTTAGCCTCCACCTTCGATACACGATTGTCTAAAAGACATGCCAAAAACTTGGAAGTGACATAAGTATTGTCCCTCCCAAATTCACTTCTTGGTTAAATGCTCGTCACCCAACACTATTTTCATTGCCACAACCAATAGTTGATCATTATTGAGTATAATCCTTTTAAGGCGCTAGTTTGTTATCACCCTAAATGTCATTTGACGAGTTTTGGCACCCTGGGAGATCGGTGTGTTCGCACCAAACCATACCAAACCCTCCATCGAAACTTCAATTATGAAACACAAGTGCCCTTCCATCATAGAGCTCTTCCACACACCTGGAAAAACAAACACTACAAGAAGCACATAACAAACTACCAGAGCCAGGCATAAAGCAATAGCCACCACAACCACCTCGACTACTTTTAAACCCAGAGAAGTCGCTAGAATTTCATCATTAAATGATGCTTAATTGAGAATGACATTAATACCATGATGCTACACACGAGAGAGGTTGTCCTCGTCCTCAAATGCCAAAAAAAACTTCCCTGTGGGCTATCACATCAATGTATGATCTGGTACTTAAAATTTTCCACTCTATCAACATGCCACTCCTTGTATTTAGTGCCCATTATGGGCTCCAACTTGTCAAACATCATGTGGAAACCTAGCCAACATGTTCATCTAGGGTGGACAACTACGAATGCCACCCCTAGGAATGATCTCTCGGTTGTCTAGGCCCAACAACAAAATGCCACACCCCGTTCGCTCACCCTCCACATGCCCCCTGCTGCTCTTGGAGGGCCGCCCTCCTTTCCACCCACAATCTAATCACAATTTTTTATTTTTTTTTGAAGCTATGAATTTGTGAGGTCACAAACGAGGGACCTCATCCTCATCCTTAATTTAAACATTTGATAATAACACCTTAGTGGGATTTGAACCTTGATGGCAAGAAAAACATTGAAACAACTTAACCATTACAATATGTCACTATTGACCACAATTAAATATTAATTGTATGATACAAAATATTTATACAATATAATTTTATAAGAATTTTAAAAATACAAGTACACACCAAAATGGTTTACTATAGTATTACACATTAACCTAAGATTGCATGCTTATTAGACAATTGTTTGTATATATATAAAAGAGGATGCAACAATGCAATAAGTGTTTTATTTTTATGAGTATTATTTAAATGTCAAGGGGACAATTCATAATTAAGAGTGGGCTATTGTGGAATATATATAACATAATTTTTAACATTGCTAAATAAAATAATTAATTTTTAAAAAGTTTTTTAATAAATATTCAAAGGTTTAACTAGTAAAAGTAATTTTAATAGGATGTTTGTAGTTGAATTGGTTGAGTTCAATTGGTGAGGACGATGGTATGGTCTTTAATTAATCATCCACCAAAGTTCATATTCTTTGAATGTGTACAATTGAACCAAATTAAACCTCATCAATCTAATGGTCAAATGTCAATTCTAACCAATAAAAAAAGAATAAATATTGATCACTTTTTTATGTGAATTAGGTGTAAAATTACTTTTGACTGATTGATAAATTAGATGATATTTAAATAAGGCAAGTTTGATCTTAAATAAAATAATACAATTATTCCTAAAAATAAAAGAACTACCTATTACTTTTATAACATAAATAAAATATAAAATTATTATTCAATATTAACTATATTAAACACTTTTAAAACAATGGTTTTGCATTGTATGATTCTCTAACCACTTTACTTATTTATCTTGTAACGATAAAAACGTGTTTGTGGGGCATAAGATCTGGTCCCCAACTAACATGTCCTTGAAAGATGGTTCTTAAAAGTCATATTCAGCTGACATTGAATGGTAGTTGGGAAAGGTAGTTCCAATTACCAAAATAGCTATGTATTCCTCACCTGGCCGAGGGCATTTCAGTTATAAATCTAGAAAGAAAATTGTGCAACTTTCTTCAGTCTTAAGGAGGAAAAGGCAGACAGCCATGGAGATGATATTGAAGAACAGAAAGAGCCTGTGAAGAACATGAAAGAGCAGCCAAGCTGAGTTTTTTATTTGGGCAGATGGCTGTGTATGTTATTGTTCTGTGTTTCGTAGGGTTGATACTGCGTTTCTACCGCCACAAATTTCAAACAGAACTTATTTCTGTCATTTGTGTCCCTTAGACTTCTATCTCTGCACTCTGCTTCTACATGGAGAAAGATGCCAGATACCCTACAAAATAATGTCTTTTTAGGACAGATACCCTACAAAATGATGTCTTTTTATTTTAGGGCAGATGCCCTACAAAATAATGTATTTTTAGAGTGTATCACTGGTTTGAGTTAAAATTATACTTTTTAAAATCTATTTTATTTGTTATTTTATGTGTATGGATTTTTTGTGTTGAAGAAAGTTGGGTTAGTCTAATACTGTATTTACTGTTTATAATTATTTTATTGGGTGTTTAGTAGTTAAAGGTTAATTTTGATTATTAAAATAGTTTTTTTTCATTTTTGATATTGATGAAATGTAAAAAAATATTGGGTGTTGAATCATTTAAATAGAATATTTTATTAGAATTCAAAATATTAATTTTTAAAACATATCAACAAATTATATCTATTCTAAATTTGTAAATGCAAATTACACATACTTTACAGTTGTTTAACTTTTGAACTTCATGAAAATCCTTCTTATAACTTGAGCTCTCTCACTTGTAACTTAATCAGTTTCACTCTTCCAAAATATTAAAATCCACAATATGTAAATCAATTTCACTCTTCAAAAATATTAAAACCCACAATCTCTAATTTAGCTTTAATATTTATCTTTATAATTCTATCGATTTTGAATAAAATAAGGAATGATGTTGAATGCATGAACTGATTTATACAACTATGGATGCATGAATTAATCTACATTATCCAATTTGATATCCTAAACTGTGTCTAAACTTAACCATGGTGTGTTTCTATGGATAGAAACAAACCTTTTAAGTATATGTACAAAGAGTCTCTTTAGAATGATCAATATAGAATAATACATCACATGTACTTTATTTTTATGACATATGTTTGTATTGTTTTAAATGTACATTTTATTTATCATAGTTTTAATGTTTTTGTGTGTAGAGACATGTCTAAGAAGTTGATTATAAAAATCATTATTAAAATTCAAGTTTACATTTAGATTTATAGTTTTTCATTACAAAAATCATTGCTAAAATTAAAAGGTTATATTATTTGTAAAAAAAAAATCATATTTGAATGTTAATCTTTGAATTTAAATGACCCTCATTTATGTATATATTGTTTTTGATAAGATAAGCAACATTTACAGGGTGTTGTACCCTTTACACAAAAAGCCCAAAGGCCCAAAAAAAGAAGCTAGTTCAAAATGGGAATGAACTAGGAAGAGAGGACAAATCACACATAGAACAACTGACAGACAGTTGTAGGAACATAGACTAGGACTTAGACAACCCCAAAATCAGAGGGGATCAATCTAACTCCCTTAACCCTAGGTCGCGAGTTTGTGACAGATCGAGGGACTACAAACCAGGTAGACTTAAAATCCAAGTCCACTGATCGAGGCGAGAGATGCAGATCAACTGAAGCCACCAAGGGCAAAGAGCCACCACAAAGTAGTGGAGGTAGCAGTGCAGGGGAGGAAACAAGAATGAAAGAAGGACCATTAGCAGCAATCAATGAAGTTGGGGAAAGCTCAGACATAACGGTGTCAGCAGATCAAGCCAACTATGGCTCCACAAAGGGGTTAGCCAGAATAGGAGAAGACAAAGGTTCGTAGGGAGAAATAATGAAGACAACATCTTTAGAAGAAGCTTCCGAAGGAGGAGAACCCATACGTGCCAATGATCTGACAGAAGCATCTCCTCGCTAATCAAGTGTGAGTATCCCTCATGTAGTCCAGACGCTAAGCCATGCTGTCTTTTCCTCCACCATCAAGATTCATCAGCGAGAGGCTTGAGATGTCCAAATCGATTAAAATGGAAATTTCACCCAGAAAGTATGTCTCAAGATCCCGCAGGACGTAGGGAATCCAAATTCCTTCTGGGTAAGTTCAATAGTATCATTAATAGCTTCAAAACAAGACTTCTCCCCAAAAAACTAGAGGGAGATTCAAAAAAATTAAAACCCAAAACCTGTATGATATTTGTGTAGGTTTCCCTTGTTTAGAGGGTTTGAACCCAGCAATGGCTCAAGGCTAAAATCGGAATAAGTGAATGGACACCCCACATCCACACTTCTGTCATCAATTCGCCACAATCCTTTGGGAGGAAAAGTAATGGTAAAAGGAAAACCCTAGCAATTAAAGATAGAGGTCGATTCAAATTCTCCAGTGAATAGTTTCTAGAAAGCGGAAACCCAATTCAAGGAACCCTGGCGCAGAGTTTATGTCATTTCCAATCCTGCATCAGCCGACTCTGCATATATATAAAAACTCCCTATTCTTTAAAGTAGAAACTCTGGGCCTGCTATGGTATCTCCACCACACATGGGAGTGCATGTAAGCTGGTGTTAGCACATTTGCATGGTGCTATTTTTCATATATTCTTTTGTCCAACATTATTGTCTATATTTATTGTGGGAATCTAAGACTTCTATTTGGGTCATATCTTTTTCCAAACGTGCAGATTTTCGTACTTGAGCTAAGGACATACCATTTGCCATATGATACTAGTGGTTTGTTGGAGTACAATCTATAATTTTAGTTGCATTAAGAGTTGATATACAAAAGTAGATAAGACATTTTTATTGCTAGGAGACAACTACGAGATCTTACAAGAACACACTTGATAATTTGAAAGTCTCTAATGAAACAAATGTATCATTGCTAGATCCCAACTTTCATTTGTGGATTAAATTTCAAAATAGAAAATAACATATTAAAAATAGAGAAAAATCCTTAAAAATATTTATCCATTAGATATTAGTGTTCTTATTTGAAAACATTCACTGGATGGCGTTTTCGGGAGCTTGCTGTGGGCGCGCTAGGGCACCCGTGCCCTAGCCTCCTCTGGATCGTGTTCTGATGCCTGTGTGAGGGGGACGGGACTTGCTGTGGTGTGGGCTGTGGCCAGGGGTGGCCGTTTCTGTTTCTATTTGCTGCTTTCTTTCCTGTGCGTTGTTTCTTTCCTGATTTTCTTGTTGCTGGCTGTTGGGAGTGAGGTACGGACGCGGGGGTGGGTCTTTACCTGCATTCTCTTTCTCTTTTGTGGGCTGGGTGTAGCTATTGTTGCTTCCCTGTGTTGGGTGGTGTTCTTTGAGGTCTTTTCTCTTGCATGCAAATTACGGTGGGCGGGTATTGGTTTGGGGTTTTGTCTGGTGCTTTGGTGGGTGGTTTCAATGGCACTGAATGCATTGACTGGTGAGGTGAGGGGAGATGATGCGATGACGGAGACTGCTGATGGGGCTTCCCTTGGAGAGGGTAGGCCAAAATCGAATACCTTCAAAATGCATAAGGTAAATGGATGTTTGGAGAGGGCGCAAGTTCGTCCTGTGTTGGTGATTCAATCGGAGGCAGTAGCTGAGGATCTGGACTACTACAGTAATCATGTTTTGATTTGTAAGTTTATGGGGTTGAAGGTTTCTCTCTCTTTCTTGGTCACTTGGATCCGTAAGACATGGTCTCTAGAGGGTGACTTTGATGTTTTGTTGGCTGCAAACAATTTCTTTCTGGTAGATTTCTCGTGCATTTCAGATCGAAATAAGGCATTTGAAGGAGGGCCTTATTTTTATAACCAAGTAGGTCTTTTCATAAAACCATGGCATGCAGGGTTTAATTCAGCAGAAGAGCTGCCTTCGAGGGTCCCGGTTTGGGTCCGCCTTCCTCGACTGCCACTTGAATGTTGGAGAACGGATATTTTACAATCGATTGCTTTATTATTGGGTAAGCCTATTGGTCCTTCTCAACATACTTTGGATAAGATAATCTTTACTTATGCGAGGGTTTGTGTCGAGATTGATCTAAGTCAGCCTCTGCCTGATTCTATTGATTTGACTGTTGGATCGAATTCCTGGACCCAGCCATTAGATTATGAAATGTTGCCTTTTCGGTGCCGGCTATGTCATGAATATGGACACCTGCTGCGGAGATGTCCTCGGGCTTTTAGTACAGGAGGTAGAGTTAATGCAGATACCCAACCTAATACGAGGGTGGAAAAGGGTAAGGTTCCAGCACAGGACTTGGACATGGATAAAGAAGGTTTTGTTCCTGTTAAACCTCGCAATCGAGGTCGAGGCCAAAAGAGGCCTTTTCAAGATAGACAGGATGGGGAAACTTTCAATAGATTTGAGGCTCTGGATGGGCTAGTGCAGGAGGAAGGGGTTACAGCTGACATGTAAATGGCAGATGGCTCTGGTTCTAAGGAGTTGGTCGAGGTACAGCCTTCGGTGGTTCCTAGTATGGATCAACTTGGCACTCAGGATCCTCAGATGGGGCTTGATCTGGCTCCTTCCGCCCTAGCTATGGGTGAGGGAGATGGAGTGCTTGGTGATTCGGGTGGCCCCTCTAGTGCTGGTAAGGTCTTCTTGGAGGCTCGGGATAGCCCTGATTTAGGTAAGCTTAAACCTTCCTCTTCTATCTTGGGCGTGCAACAAAAATATTTTAAGAAAGGGATTCCAGAGAAATCAGTTAAGGTTGGTCGCAAAAAGGACCAAGAAAAGGTGAAGCTTGCTGGTGAGACATTGGTTGAGGCTGGTTCAGTGAAGACTATTGATGCTCACTTTTCCCAACCCCAACGATGATAGTTCTTTCTTGGAATGTGAGGGGTATGAATAGCATCCCTCGATAAAAGGCTATTCGAGATTTGATTCGCATTCATTCTCCGGATGTGATTTTCTTGCAGGAAACTAAGTTATCAGTGGATAGTTTGGTAAGTGTGGCTCCTAAGATTTGGGGTCGTGGCCAATGTCAATGTGTGGGTGCTTCTGGTAATTCTGGTGGAGTGGCTTGTTTTTGGGATCCTAGAAAGGTTAGTCCTCTTTGGTGGATCTCTTGTAAGAGCTCGATTTCTTGTGTTGCTTCTCATTTAGAGTCAGGGGAGAAAGTTATTCTCTCTAATATTTATGCTCCGACTGATTTCCAAGGTAAAGTACAACTGTGGGATCATGTTAGACATGTGAGGTCTTTTGATCCTTATCTGCCTTGGATCCTGGCTGGCGATTTTAATGCTGTCATCTCTTTAGAAGAGAAGAGAGGAGGTAGTGCTCATTTGGAGCCTTCCTCTAGGCTCTTGCAGGATAATATGGCTCTTCTGAGGTTAGTGGATCTGAGGTTAGTGGATGTCAAACCAACTAATGGAGTCTTCACATGGAATAATAGGAGAACTGGAGATGCTGCTATCTCTGAAAGACTAGATAGATTTTTGGTGTCTAGTTTTTGGATGGGGGATAGGTGGATGATTAGTTCTGAAATATTGGATTGTCGGGGCTCCGACCATTGGCCTATTAAGCTTGTGGTTGTTGTGCCTCAACGATGTGTTAGACAGACATTCAAGTTCCAACTTATGTGGCTCCGGGATGAGTCTCTTCATGATATGATTTAGAGGCTGAGTGGGATGTTGGGAAGCCGAGCTGCCAGCGCTACTATGTATTCGCCAAGAGGTGCGGAGTAGCCATCCCGAAATATAAAAGTTTAAGAAAAAGTCTGGGAATAGGCGGCATTTTGGCAGCTTATTTCATAAAGAAATAGGCCTCCAGAGATAACAAGGACTTAATCACTAAAGCGGATTGAAGTGATCAAAGGCCACCGAGAAAAGGGGATTAAGAGATTATCCGGTGCGCAACAAAAGGTAGAAGAATGGGAGTTAAAGAGAATTTTTAAAATCCGTCGCGATGGAATGGCTCCAGGCTGGTGATAGGAATACTTCTTTTTTCCACAACTCAATTAAAGACAGGAGGCAAGGTAATGTTATTTCTTCTTTGGTGTTGTCTGATGGGGAAATTTTGTCCTCTTCTGCTTCTATCTCTGCGGAATGCATTAGATATTTCTCTTCACTATTTTCTGAAGATTCGCCTCCAGCTGAGGAGGCTAAAACAAGGATTTTGAATTGTATCCCTCAGTTAGTGTCTAATGAAATGAATGAATCACTTCTTTCTCCTATTACCTTGTTGGAACTTGAGAACATTGTGTTTCAGATGAAGAAAGGTAAAGCCCCGGGGCCTGATGGATTCCCTATTGAATTCTTTCAGGAGTTTTGGGAAGTGGTTAAGTTGGACCTCTTAGAGGTTGTTAAGGAATCTCTCATGAATAAACAAATGTTGAAGTCTCTGAATGCAACTTTTTTAGCTCTCATTCCAAAGAAGGAGGGGGCTAATTCTTTGGATCTCTTTCGGCCTATTGCATTATGCAACGTTGTTTATAAGATCATTACTAAGTTGATTGCTGAAAGGCTGAAACCTTGGCTTGGTGGGTTAATATCTGAGGAGCAGGGGGGCTTTGTTGCTGGCAGACAGATCATGGATGGTGTTGTGATTGCTGCTGAGACCATCCATTCTATGGAATCCTCAAAAGAAAAATCTATGTTTATCAAGTTGGACATGGCAAAAGCATATGATCGCGTTAAATGGAGTTTTCTATTCAATATTCTTGGAGCTTTTGGCTTTGCTAGTGATTGGATTAAATGGGTTAGGAGTTGTGTTACTTCTTCCTCCTTCTCCCTTCCTGCCGGTGCTTCTCAGCGTGAAGGCCCAGCAGGTTGTTTGCAGTGCCCCTTGGGGGCTGGAACAAGGAGATGCGCTTTGCTTAGCGCCACCTGTCCTTCTTGGAGGTCGAGGTAGCAGTGGCTTGATTGAAGGGGTTTGGAATTAGAAGCCCGACCTTCCCCCCTCAAGCATCATCTTGAGTTTTGTGATGATGTCCTTGATGCGGTGCAGGAACCTTGGGTTGAGGGAGGCTTTTGAAGCTGGCGCCAATGTTAGGGCCGGTGACTACTTACGCTGGCCCCTGCAGGCGTGCATTGTTATTGAGGGAAGTCTCTCATTTACTTCTTTCATACTCCTAAGAGTATCCAAAGGAGATTAGCAGGTATTCTTCATTTCCAGATCGGTTTGCTTCCTTTTCTCTATCTTGGAATCCCTCTTGCCATTCGTTCTCTCCCAAAAAGGTTTTGGCAAGAGACCCTTGACAAGTTTCGAAGTTTGGTCAGCCATTGGACGTGTAGGTGGCTTTCTTCAGCTGGAAGAGTGACTCTTCTTAAGTCTGTGATCCAGGCCCTCCCTCTCTATAGGTGCTTTGTTCTTTCCGCTCCTTCAAGTTTTATTCAAGATTTCGAGAGACTATCTCGTCAGTTCCTTTGGTCTGGTAACCTGCTTCATAGAAAGTGGAGCTTGGTGAAATGGGATGTTGTTTGTAGGCCGAAGCATGAAGGTGGTCTTGGTCTACGACGAACTGATTTGAATGGGCAGGCCTTGGCTGCTAAGCTGTATTGGCGTTGGTGTTCTCAACAGCATATGTGGTGGGCTAAAATTCTTACCCTCAAATATTTGGGCGCGGTGGAAAGCACGGAGGTTGTCAGATTCAGTCTGGAGGGGAAAGGTTCTATGATCTGGAGTACCCTCAAACGGGGTGCCAAGCTTGTGAAGCAGGGCCTTTTCTGGATTTGTAATGGGGGTCGGGAAGCTCTCTTCTGGCATGACTCTTGGGATGGTCATCCCCCTATTTTGTCTTCTCATCCTCACCTTCAGGACTTGTGCCTGATTTTTTAGGAGGCGGGTTGGTGTCATGTGGCTGACTTCAAATCTCAACATTCTTTGAGCCAGATTACTATATCCAGATGGAAGGACCCTCAGGATTGGCCTCCTGGGGGGGTTTTGGAGGATCATCAATTGCTTGCTAAAATTCTTTCAAATCGCACCTGCAACTCTCTTCTTGAGAGGGATGTTCTTGCTTGGGGCCCTGATTTGCGGGGTAAATTCTCTGTTGCCTCTGGTTATCAGGTTTTGGATAAACAGGCCTTTGGGAGCTCTGAGGTTCCTTGGTGGAAACATGTTTGGAATAAATTTTCTTGGCCTAAGTGTAATTTTTTCTCTTGGCTTGTTGTCCAAGGTAAGTGTCTTACTTGGGACAATCTTTGGAAACGGGGGTTCCAGGGCCCCTCCATGTGTGTTTTGTGTGGTCAGTAGGATGAGTGCCTCTCACATCTCTTTTCGTTGTTGTTCAGCACCCACAGAACACTTATCGGCATCCAGCAGTGTGGCATCTTTGGGTCCCGTGTTGCCATGTCTGCTTAGCCGGATTCACGGGAGCGAGATCACAAAACCTACTTTTCTTAAATTGCCAGCGAGCATTGGCCCTGGATTTGATTGTTTGCTCACAGTTGGGCAGGGCGGTTTCGCAGACAAATTGAATGCTTGAAACGGGATTCGCGGGACTTCTGCGAAGTCTTACACTTACAAAGTCGCGATTTATAAAATACCCGATTGTGGATCCTGGGACTTGGGTGTTATTTGATTACACGGAGTCTTGCTCATACAGGGATAGAAATTTAAAATGGAGTGTGCATCGTAGGTGTAGAGGAGATTTGGTTGCGTGATGGCTCTGGTATCACTTGCTCTTAGAAGGGAGCTAAAATCAATGTCTGGATGGGTCTTCTAGGGGTAATCCTGGGCATGCCAGAGTGGGTGGTATTGGTAGAGACAGCTTGGGAGTGGTGGTGTTTTTCTTTTCCATGTATCGTGGTTTGCATACCAATAATCTTATGGAGGCTAGTGCTATCCTTATGGTGATTGAGCGTGCGGTTGGCCTTGGGTGGCGGCGAATTGTTTGTGAGTCTGATTCTCAGGTGGTTATTGATATGTTGCATAAGCGACAGTTGGAGGATATGAATTGGCAGCTTGTTGTGGTTGTCAAGCAGATTATTTCTATGTGCTCTTCTCTGGAGTCCATTGTTTTTCGACATATTCCACGGGAGTGGAATAGGGTGGCTGATGGTTTGGCTAGATGGGCGTCAGAGAGGACAGATTCTTGGTATGTGGATGATTGGGGCAATCTTCCTAATGATATGGCCCCTGTTCTTGAGGAGTGGGTTGCGGAGGATATGAGAAGCTTCTTGGGTGTGAATTAATTCCTGTTTTGTTGGGCCCCTAGTGGCTTCTTTCTTCTGACTTTGTAATGTTGTTCTGATTCAATAAAGTTTTTACCCTCTTTCACGAAAAACTTACCATTATAATTTCCCTCACATGCCTATTATAGTCTTCCCAAACAATTTTGAATTTATTAAACACAACTAATTAAAACATAACTATTCTATAACTTTTTTCCTATTATAGTCTTAAACAATTTTGAATTTATTTAACACAATTAATTAAAACATAACTATTCTATAACTTTTTGGCAGGAACTTCGCTCCTTGCAGCTCTTGTTTTTACTTGTTCGTCTTCTTTATTTCAAAGAAACTTCTTAAACATATTTTTTGAACCACAATAGCATTCTTACCATGAGAAATAGACTTTTTAAATATCTTATACCTTTATTATCTTGCCTTCTTGGAACATGAGTATTTTTTATTCATTAATATCATAAAAAATAAAATATTTCAAGTCATTTTACTTATATAGAATATGATACACAACTTTAAACTCTTTAGATCTCTTGCTCCTATTTTCTCTTAATTTTTCCTATGTGAAACTTGTATAAATTGCAAAGATCATTTTTTCATTCATAGAACTTATTTAGGTATTTTTATAAATATATTCAACATAAAATGATTGAAATCTAGTGGTATTTTATAATGATCTCTATAAAATTTGGCCACCTTGACTAATTTTATACATTGATTCAAAACTAATGGAATTGCTTTACATTATTATATCCAAGGCACACCAAGTAAGATGCTAAATCTATTTTATGAGTAAATTACATGAAATCACACTAGTAGCTCTTTGTAAACCACTATTAAGTGTAAATTGTTGCATATCAAAGGTTTAACCAAAATCCATGTAGTTATCTTGAATGATATTCTAGAATGTGTATGCTCTCGATGCATACTATGACTTTTAAACCATTTTTCAATGTATATAGTGTATTGATACACACAATCAATGAGAAACTACATAGATGAAGTTCCTCTAATATTACAAATAAGATTCCTTCTTTAGACAAGAACAAAACATCCAAGATAGGGAAATGGTGTGACAAAAACAAATCCATTCCATACACATAAGATCTTGTTAAAGCGGGTGGTGGGCCTAGCTCAATTGGCTAAAGCATCCTATTGGAGGCAGGAGGTCATGAGGTCTAGTCTCCCCAACACCCTCGTGGTATTGGAGGGCGTCACACCAGCATCACTGGTAAGGTGTTTTTTTTTACCAGGTGCATTGCAGTTTATAGGGGGCGGCTAGTCAATTCTGAATCTTGTAGTTTAAAAAAAAATTCTTATCAAAGTACCTACATGTAGAGGGATTTCATGAGCTAGACATTTAGAACACAAACCTTAAAGTTCATTATATTAGCAAAAAAATCATGTTGTGCTAGATACTGAAGTAGGGTACCTATAACATTTTTTGATCAATATGTGTAGCATGAAGAACACTATCTTTGAAGCCATAGTCATCCACTTGAATTTTATAACCATGCCTCATCTATAACCTTAAATTTTGTATGGATTACACCTTGTAGTGCCAAATGTATACATGTCACACATCAATACAACTTCTCATATTATATTCATAAAATTTTCAAGGATCTATTATATGATGCCACTCTAGTTGATTCTAATGGCATAATCCTTGGACCTCCTTGCTTCACCATTTCAAAGTTGTGTAAATGACCAATCCTTGGACCACCATACACCATTATGCAATACTTATAATCATGTCACATCAATACATGTAACTCCCTATATCATGTGTAGCTCATGTAAGATTGGGAACCATGGAATACCACTGTATTTAACTTCTTCCTTCATGCACAACTTGCACAACACTTGGAACCATGCTCCATAACTCCAAATATGTCATATAGTTTGTGTGTATCACTCACACAACACTAACAATAAAATGTATTTGAGTTATGCAACTTATTTAAACCTATGTGCACTAGAACACATAGGGAGCACAATCCAAAACTTAAAGCAAAATATCACACAACATCTCAAAAGTATCTGCAACAATCTAGTGTACCTTCTAGAGCTAGTTCATGGCACACCACTAGTAAGAAAATAAGTGATTAGAATTGATATTCCATGCGTGTTTCTTCATGACACACCACTAGTAAGAAAATATGTGACTAGAATGGTTGATATTCCATGCATGTTTCTTCATGGCACACCATTAGTAAGAAAATATGTGAATAAATTCTAATTGTTGGGAGATGAATTCTAGTCACATATTTCTAAGAATTCAACATGTAAGTTAATATATTTATAAGAACTAAATTTCTAATAACTTATGAATTTTGATTCTTAAGAATTTTTATTTTTTTTGAAAATTATCTCAATTTATTCTAATTTCAACAGCGGGAAAACATGGAAAAAAATGAGGAGGCTGACAAACTTCGAAGCGAAAAAAATATTTTGCACTTATTTGTATCGTGTGTGTTGTCAATGGGAAAACGACGAAACAAAAACATGGTGAAGAAGAGGACAGAAATTTTAAAACGGTAAATTTTACCGTTATTAAAAAACACGTAGTATGCAGTGGCGCGTAGAGAAGAACTGCCTAGACACAAGTTTCAGCTCATTGCAAGAAAGCAGTATAGGGTTTTGGATACAGTGAGGGATTGCGTCGTTTAGAGTTGTAAGAGGACAAAAGATAATTGAAACTATGGCATGTGGGTTTCCTTTCTCAGCCACTATAAGCCCACACGAGGACCGTCACAGGTCATTTCCAACAGCTCACCATCATATTTTGGGATACAGAAGATTTAGCTCCAACTTTTTTTTTGATATGGAACACCAGTGACAGCAACAGACATACCGCTTTCGTCTGCACAAGAGGTAGAATAAGATTCTTTATGTATGTTTTCCTCATCATTTCAGGGGATGCTGCTTTGTGTTGGGTTGCTTTTTTTAATTGTTGTTCATAATGGGCTTTGTCCAGGGGGTTGGCATTAGAAGGTTTGCTCCTCACGGTGGGGATGAAGGGAGTTCTGCTTCTTTTAATATATTGGAGGAGATTGTTTGGAATAAGGGCTCAGAGGTTCCACAGGCAAGCTTCTACATCAACGCTTTTGAATTTTTATTTTAACTTTAGTTTTATACAGTGGTATCTTCTTTCTTTTACTGCTAATTGGTAAATTCTGTCATCCATAGTTGGATGTAATTGTTTATCTTCTTTCTTACATGTGTCTTGGCGATGTAAACCCAGGCACCCTCCATTTTTCCCTTACTTCTCCTCTAGTTCTAGCAATTAGCACACGAAAGCCCCTATGATATATCAATTTAATCTATTCCCTTTGACGAACATTTAGGTTATTTTTCTACCCATTGAACTTGAATTTTTCTTTGTTTTTGTTTTCGAAAGATTAAGAAAAGACTGATCTATTAGGTTTCTATGGTATTCATGGTTTAAACTGTTTCCTCTCTCAAATTTAAAAAAGAAAACAGAGGCTACAGAGCTTTCCTCAATGACATGGGTTTTTGTGTTTCAATTGTCCAGAAAATGCATGCATTCTATTTCTGGCATACACAAAAAATGCCTATGGGATTCCTTACATACAACAGAATAAGATTTTCCAATGGATTGTATTTGATGGTAGTAGCAGAGATGACAACATAGTATATCTATGCTTCCAGAGTATTGGAACAACTAAAACTTCTAGAACCTTGGCATTATAGCTACAAGGCTATTATATAATCTATAAATACAATATAGCAACCTAGTCTGGACATAAATTTCAAAATTACTCCTATCTAGCTAGTCTGGCCTTTTTTTGACAAATACAAACAAGTTATTTTACTTATGCTTGGAACACAGCCCGTATGTATAAACATCAAAACACAAAAAGACTTCATAGCTGTACAAATCATGACAAGGGTATAGCTCGGAATCCTGAGATTTTGACCAGAGCCCAACGTAAAATATTAAGAGAGTCTTTATTTCCTTTGCCTAACTCACCTGTGGATATGTTTAACCCTTCAAAGGATGGAGAAAGAATCTTTGTGGATATCTTTGCTCCCTTGGAATATGGTTCATTCAACTTCCACAATTATACACCTACACCAGGAATGTGCTGTATAAGTTCTGGTTGATTCTCTCAAGCAATGTAAATTATATTCTCCAGACTCTGTTGCATGATTCTTACAATCAATGCAAATTGTATTCTCTCAACTGCGTAGCAGACAAGTAGCCCCATCTAGTAGAAGCTTGATATTTTCTAGCTTCAAAGACCATCATATGTGTGTCCCACTTTAGGCAAAATATGGATATCAGTATCTTGAATGTTTTTTTTGAACTCAATTAAGGCTCTCCCACTCTGATATTATTCAAATATTCAAATGAATACACTGCAAAAGAAAGTCACATGTTGTTAATGAGGATATGCTACTACTGCTCTGGTTGTCTGGTTTGGCATTTAAAATGGAGAAGCAGATTGAAGGCAGTGAACCAGATCAATGTGGAGGTCAGATTGAAAGTGGCGAACCAGATCAGATCAAAAGTAGAGAACCATGTCAGTGTAGCTGCTGAAGTGCCTTATTGGTTGTCTTTTGTCACCCTAGATGGTTTACGTTCTCTCTAACCCACAAATGATTTTGTAATTATCCCCTCTTTAGCTCGATTCATCATTTCAAGGTCCACATATACCTGATTTATGATTATCTCACTAGAAAGAAACTAGGGCTAAAATGACCTTTCTACTCTATTTTCCTTCATTGAAATCAAAGTCTAAACAGAGTGCATAATGTAGAAGCCGCTGCCTCTTTTGGAAAAAAACTGGCTACTCAAATTGCAACCATATGATGTAAATGGAATAGTTGATGTCCCAGCCATAACTAAAAATAGTTGATCTCATTGTTCATCAGGTGGGTTGAATGTAAATTGCCTACCTCAAAGCTAGTCCAAAAAATTGATGAAAGCTGTCATTTTCATGTCACATGGTCGAATAGACATCTTAAAATTCAAATTCAGTCTCAGATTACAACTTCAACATGACCCTCTTCTTAGACTGCAAGTGATGTGAATGAGAATTTTCTCACCTGTTTCCGTATTTGCATACATCAGTGATGCAATTGCAATTGCGATTACTGCTTTCAACAGCACTAAAATGGAGTTTTTAATTGTGGTCTCACCAGTCCAAACATAGACTTAATGCAAATCTCCCTACAGCATCTTGGGACAAGTACCAAAAGCCCCATTTAAGGAATCTTTATAAAGAGACCAAATAAATCCCTTGCTTGACTATTTTAAAAACCCACTCGAAGTCCAATTTTAAGCCACAAATTTTAATCTAGTTTGAAAAAGATGTCTTTGATAGAGAAAATCCATAACAAACAAGAGATATTCCGACTTCACTCATTTAGCATTCGTTTGGATGAATTGCAGAAAGCAGGTAGTCATTTACAGAAAGTAGCAGAGATTTCTTCCCTTAGTAGCCTCTGCATTGTCCACTGTAAACAAATTCTCTATCTTTTCCAAGTGAGAGAAAACCATACACTCTCATAGTGGATTACTTATAAGTCATAAATATTAATGGACTCAACCAATCTCTGCAATATAAGATTATCCATGCTCTATCCTAGTCAAGAGACTGTATAAAGAACCTCTCTATGGGAGGTGGATCTCCTTGAAGTGCTCCAATCGCATAAATAACTCAAAATTTCTGATCACTCAATCAAGCTAGAGCTATCATGACCATGCTCTCTATACCTATGAGTCAATGACTCGTAGAACTCACAAAGTCGACATAGAAAGCTGCTCATGGTAGAAAAATTGTATCATCAATTATTTCAATGTACCATAATCTCTAAGTAAACCATTTGTCACTATTTTTCCTAAAGTAGCATGACATTCACCAAAGATATATTAAGGGAATTTGTCTTTTCCTTGTATGATAATTATCAGGTTGAAATGATCTCTGTTTTTAATGATCACCTAGGTATTTCAAAGGTTGAAATAGCAGCCCTTTTGCTAATGTTTATTGGATGATTTTCAGTGGATTATGTATATGAGGATGTTAATTACACTGATCTTATGATGGATAACTGGCTTCCATATACAATCCACTTGTAGAGTATAAATTACTGAAAATGAAATCCAGTAAGCCTTAAAGTATAATTTGTTTGGGTTGAAGAACTTGTTACATAGTAAATCTTCCATGATGCTGTGCACAAAGATTATAATCAGCTTGATTAAGAAGCTTGATGTTGTTTCTTCGTACTATACTTTTCGTTAACCAAATCCTAACTTGTGTACTTGTATATTGTAGCTAGAGTACACAGATTTATAGGTATTAAATACACTCAACTCTAATTTTTAGAGCACAGATATAGGCCAATAGAGTGATAGTGCTTCCACGTTCCAACTGTTAAAATACTGAACAAAAAGGAAAGATAAATATACACAGGATTGGGAAATCTCAATGCAGCATACCTCCCCTTATTTATTATCTTCCACATATAAATATATTACTTATCACAACCACCTCTGAATAATTGGGCACAACGACCTAGGCATCAAATAATCATAACAAAAGTGGCAATTTAACTATTTAAGTACAAACTAGGAACTTAAGTATTCTAACAAGGTGGTAAATGTAGACTTCAGTACTAGGAATTTACAATCAGATACATGAATTTAACTATTCTAAAATACTCCCTTAATCTTGTCATGGATCAACTATATGCAGTCAATTATTCTCAATTAGAACTGGTATGAATTGAAGATGTATAATTTCCAAACCTATGTGGTATCTCACGTTGATGATCATGGGTCCTAAAATCTACAAAAAATCCATGTCCATTATCTCTACTTTGCGATTGTATTTAATGCAGGTTGACTCCAAAATGCTACAAATCTTAAGTACAACATGATAGTTAATCACGAGTCCATTTATGTCCACTATAAAAAAAATCTTTATCTTTTCCAAGTGAGAGAAACCCATAGTGGATTACTTATACTGTAAGTCGTATGCATCCATGAACTCAACCAATCTCTGCAATATCAGATTACTCATGCTTTATCTTAGTCAAGAGTCTGTATAAAAAGCCTCTCTATGGGAGGTGAATCTCCTCTAAGTGCTCCAATCGCATTAAGAACTCAAACTGTCTAATCTTTCAATCAAGGTATATTGATAGGTCCCTGAGCTATCACCACTGTGCTCTCTACACCTGTGAGTCAGTGACTCAGAACTGGCAAATTGACACACAGAAAGCCGCTCATGGCAGAAAAACTTTATTATTACTTATTTCAATGTACCATAATATGTATATAAACCAGCTATCACTATTTGGAATTTCACCAACAATCTTGGTCTCTCCATCACAACTCTGCATCAATCATATAGTCATCCTGAATTTTCCAATCTATGCATGTGTTCCATAGCCATGTATGAAAGTCAATTCGATAATGTAGGTCATAATATGGTGTATCAACACATATCAAAGGATCTTGATGAAGAAAAATTGGTTGTACTAAATTACAACAATGTGCAAGTACACACTATAAACTCTAATCTCTCTCAATCAATGAAGCTAGATGTTTCAACATTTCTAACAATATGAAGTATTTCAAACAACAATATCTCCTGCAAATGATTCAACTAATTATGTGAAATGGCTCAAAAAAAAACTCTGACAATGATGGAACTCAACCATAAAAATGTAGAAATATATATAAACATATATAGCTAAAACTAAAAGTATTCAATAACATTCTAAATGTTTTTGCTTCTAGAACAGATTTTTCCTATGAAAATATTCCTTGAGAAACACAACTAACAATATATTCATATCAATCAGTACAAAACCCAAATGATTGGACTTTCTCATCTAAAATCTTCTGTGGGTTTTCAAATTTTAGATTACTCAATCGATAAACTTGTGTACATCCGGGACACCACCTAACAATCAGGCCTTTCTGTATCTAAAATTTTAAATTTTTTTCATGTTGTAATTTTTTTTGGTTACATTGCATATATCCAAGGCACCATCTAACAATTAGGCCTTCCCATAAGTCAAATTTCAGATTGCTCAGCATTTGATATAATTCTTGTGTATATTCAGGACACCATCTAATGATTAGGCCTTCTTGTGTCTAAAATCTTCTGCTTGTTTTCAAATTTCAGATTACTCAACCTTTAACATATTTCTTGTGTATATCTAACACATCAGCTACTGATTAGGTCCTTTAAATTTCTAATTTTTTTGTTTGTTTCCGAAATTCTGTATTTCTAGTCAGTCTATGTTGTCTCTCTAAAGCCAAGATTCACATCAATATGGCTACTTATTAAATTTCATATTATTGGGAGAGGCATTCTTTTTCTTTAAAATGACCAAACAATTTCTTGTTTAAAAAAAATTTACTATCAAAATCTGCAATCAATTTTCTTCTGATATTGTTTCAGCATTCAATTTTCCACCACAAAAATTAACTCTAATTTCTCATTGTTTTTGTTCTAATACTACTTATAGACTATTGATAATAATAGTGGTATATTTTATTTGTATCAATCTTTTTATGAATAGTTCAACTTGTCCTGCACATTTCACAAAAAAGCCTGATTTGGCTCAGTTGCTCATTCAAAAGCTACACAACCAAAGACTAAAGGATAGTAGCTTCATTGCTTCAATCAGCACAAATTCCCAACTTGCTTTTAAGTTGGACTCCAAGACATTCAGTTCCCATTTTGATGGTATAGTCAATGGGGAAAGTTCAATGCTTAGATTCACAATTTGGAGGCATATTTCAAGATGCCCTCACATCTCATAGAGACCCAACAAATCAAATAGTGAAGGTCCATAAACAATCAAGTTGTTTCCTAGTTGTAATCTCATGTTCAACTTCTAGAGGTGACAACCCAACAAGAAATTGATACTTGGATAGATTTTAAGGCAACTATTTGGACATAGTTTTATCTCCATAATTATAAAGAAGAGCTATTGGCACAATGGCTCCATCTTCATTAAACAATTGGCCAATTAGTCCAATAATACATCGAGTAGCTCAATTGCCTATCCATCAAGTTGGAGGTATAGGATATTAACAATGTACCTTCATCTGTGCACTACAACGCAGACTTGCATGCTTACTTTGGTCACTTGTGCAACCCTATAAAACTTGCTTGAAGTTCCTAACATCATGCCTCATCCACAAAATTCCAAGAACCATGCCACAAAAATGTGCACAACTTCCTAAATCATGCACCACTTGTGCAGACCCAAAATGCCATGTCATGTACCTATGCACAACTTCTTACTTTATGTGTAACTTTTCTAGCTCCATAAATCATATCGTGTAGTACAAAAGACATCCTACAACTCTTGTGCAACCCTTTCATCATGTACCACTTGCACAATACCAAGGATCATGCCACACAACTTGGAAGAAAACTCTAATGAGTTTTATATCACATATGCACCTACATTTGTTCTTGCACATAGGGCACAAGTCAAGATCTTGGTCCAATCCCATGTGCAACACCTCAAAATATATGCAACATTTTAATACATGCAAGTAACCATTGGGCACAACATCTAGAGTGGTTTCATGACAAGAAACCTATCACCACAAGAAGCAATGGAGATTTAAGCCATTGGAAGATGAAGTCACACACTATTGAACTTCCATAATGAACTTCTCTCATTCTAAAACAAAGAAAAAATGGTGAGGGGTGATGAATGGGTTCACCCCAAAGACCTATTTTCCTAATTTCATTCAAAATGCAAGCTATAATATGCAAATGAAGAACAATAATCAAATCTAACTAAAACAGTAATCAAAAGGCAGATCTGGAAAGGGGAGAAGGATGTGTACCTTTCACTAAAAGTCACCTTTTGAAGCTCACTGAGGACTCATTCGCCCTATGGTGAATGGGTCCTGGCTAGGGTTTCTAAAAATCAGTTTATGGGTTCTCTTCTTCTCGGTCTGCACTTCCAGATTCCAGGTGCTCACAGTTGGACAATTGGAAATAAAATCTATAGAAAAGTTTCCATGATTTGACAACTTTTCTTGCAACTTTGACAACTTTGCAACATTCTTCAATTTTGCTCTTCAAAGGATCTTCAATCTAAAATCTACAATCACACATCAAAGAGAGAAAAATGTTAGGCAAACCCTGTTTTGGTAATTAAACCTTGAAATGAAACAATGAAACATGAAAGAAGGAATGATGAATGAACAACAATGTCACAACTCACTAGACCTTATTTAAACCTTGGATTGTAGATCTACAAACTAGCATGAATTGGCTTCAATGGATGAGGATCTTGATCATGAAACTTGATGTGAAACAATGCCTTTGATATGCTTGAATAGATCTTGAACACTACATCACCATATGAGCTCAAACAACATGCATAATGCAATATGACTTTGACATGATGAAAGGAATCTTGATTGTTGCAATAATCTTCTACAAATCTACCCTTGAATGCCTTATAAATGCTCTTGAATGCTCTATCAATGCTCTTGAGGTAACTTGAATTGCTTAGATTTTTAGGATGAAACATGGTGAAATAACCTTGTATTTATGCATATCTTATCATTAATTTCTAAAATTCAAATATCACAATTTGACATTGAATTATGGATTTGAAATCATTAAAATACTGCCAAAAACATATTTCAAGGGGGATCCTAGGGCCACTTACCTCTAACACACATCAGTCAATGTTAAACATTATGTAAAATTAGGGTCCTAGATCTAAGTGAGGACCCATTCACCCTATGGCGAATGGGTCCTAGGTTACTTACCTAAGAGACACATCTTCCAAAGTTAAGTGTTGTGAAATGACATTTATGAATGTCTGGTTTTATCCCTCAGAATTTGCATTTAATTAGGTTTGTATTTGAATTAAAGGGGCCAATTTAGGAAAATTAATCTCAATCAATTAATAAAGCCATGGATTAATGTGAAAGTGTAAAGGTACACCTTACAACACCAAAAATAAGGCACAAGTATGTCCATTTTATTTAAAAGGACCCTAAACTTAATGTGAATATGTAAAACATATTACAACACTAAATTAAGGCATAATTAAGCTCATTTTATTATTCCCAAATTAAGTGTGAAAAGGGATACTTTTTCCCACACTACACCTTCTTAGCTTTGTAAGTCTATAGACAATTTAGCACTGCTTTATTTAACTAACACAACTAAAACTAGCTAAAAAACTAGAAGATTAACAAAATCTAATAACTGACATAATCAAGTCAACCCCAATCCATGTCAACTATCAACAATTCAATGTTTGTGGGTAAAAAAGGGAGCAGTACATTGCCCTTCCCATCCACCATAAATCCAACAAACCTCTCAATAAACCGTGCTTTAGTTTTGCATGCGAAACTCCACATCTTAATTATGGTGAATGGGAAGGGCAATAATCTATAGCTTTAGTTTTGTACATGCCAAACTCCATGTCTTAATCAAGGTTGTCTAGAACTTGAGCATAGCCCATGGGTCTACTTCCAAATCCTGATATTTTGAATCTTTGCAACTTTGTAAAAAGAATGTCTAGCCTAACTTTAGCCTATATTTAGGACATGAAGGTTTTCATGTGGAAAAGTGAAAACCAATCGTTGGGATTTGGTCTTCTCATTCTATTGTGTCTGATGTTTTTTATTACTCAAACTACTAGACCTTTATACAATTTTTTTTGAATGAAAAAAATGAAAGAAAACATGCATTTGGAAAGTGCAAAAGAATCTCTATCACATGTATTGCCTCCCAGAGATTTTATTTGTGGATTAAAAGTCTATGCAACAAAAATTGGTTTATCGGCTTTAATAGCAGAAGTGGAGAAAGAATTACCTAGTAGAGGGATAATTCAACCTAACTTTGATCTAGTAAGTGTCTCATTAATGCTTTTCCAATACTATTTTCATTTCTTTTTCATCAAGTATCCATCTTTGTTAACTAGTTCATTTAATTGTAATTCAGTGTGATGAGCTTTTGTAGACTGTCGTTTAAAAATAATAATGGAACAAGTCATTATTTGAACTCTATGAAGAATGAATAAATGAAAAAGAGATGTACTCACTACACACATAGTTGCATGCTTATAAAGCTCCAAAACTTGCAAAATTTGCCACATATCACAATTCAGTTATTTTTAGGAATATTTAATGGGCATAGTTTTTCTTGAACAAAAATTTAGTGTCATATATCTGGATGTTTTTCATATGAAATCTTACTATAGCTGGCTCTTGTAGCAGGCTCACAAAAGAGGATACTCTTTGAATTCCACATTATGTGAACATGCTTGTATAAATGAGAACTTTATTATCGTCATGGTTTCCTACCCCCATTGCCAGTTTCACACTATTTTTGTTAGATTTATATAACCCTAAGAAGTTGGGTTTGGTAGAATAGTTGACTAAATTGGAAAAATACGGTTCAGGATAGCCTATGGGTACACTTAGGGTCTAGCCTGGGCACCTTGGGGTGGACCTTGGGTAAAACCGTGCATTGACATTTGACATTTTGTAAGTTTATATTTGTCATGTCTCTGCCATGAGATTGTAATGATCTCTTTGTAAACCCGTTTTAAAATAATAAAATAAAAGTATAAGACCATTATTATTAATGTAAGAAAACCAATGATTCACTCTTGCAAATGCAACAAATGATCTAAGAGAGGATCAACAATTTGAGAGGGATAATATTAGTGAAATTAATTATCCCTCAAAGTGATTAACTGAAGGCAAGGATTTGTTAAGCAATTAACTGAGGACATGACTTTTGGTGGAAACATTACAATGAAAAGGTGTGAACTTCAACCCCATTGTGGGTATAAAATGAAGGATGTCTCAAATGTAAGGATCATCGATTGGATTGAGAGGAGAAAATACGTTACTTAGCAAAGATAATATCTTCTAAATATTAAATTGTCAATCATCTTCATAAAAACATTCACTACTCAGGCAATCTGTAGATTAGATACATCAATTAGTCTTAATTGCAAATATATAGTAAAATATCAAATAGATTCTAAATATTAGAAGGCAATGAGGTAGACTTGAGAGTTATTTGCCACTCAAGGACAAAATCAATAACTATTACACTTGTTGTATAGCCATCTCATGTGTTAATAACTATTGTTGTATGCTTTGTCATGATTATTGTATGTAATGAAATATTTTTTTATTATCATAGTTTGTATTTATTTTACTCATCAAGCAACCCTGAGGAGGAAGAAGGGAGATAGCAATAGGTTGAGCAGATACTAGACTTCTTCCTAGGTACACCACTCCATGGTGGATGACTGTGTTTGCCACTTGAATACAGGGGTGATATCCTCCCTTGGGCTTAGGGAGAGGATGTCTACATGCCTCCTATGGTAGCATTTTTCCCAAACCTCTACATGGATTGGTTGTTGAGATGAATTTGAGGAGTTTCAATCATAAGAGGGATGGATAAGGAAACAAGAGTAGGGAATGCAAATACAAGTTTGTTCGCCAAGTACGCCACCCCATGTTGGATGACTGTGTGTGCCACTTTAGGGCCAAGAGGGATGGTATATCTGCTCTTGGGCTTGGTATGGATAGCTTCGAGCAGACTTACCATGCTCCTCATCCAAGTCCAATTATGATCTAACTTCCAATTTGCATTATGGATATTGTGTGGTTTAAATTATTTGAAATAGTTAGGTATTTGGTTTGAATAGATAAGACATTTATTATATATGTTTGATCATATGAATAATATTTCAATATTATCTAACATGATTGCAGGACGTAGACCAAGATTTGTCCAGCTTAAAGTATTTAATTGTTAAGTTGTAACCCTAACTGCATTAAACTTATGATTCTAGGGCAAGAATTAGGGTTATCCCAAAAGGGGAAATTACAATTGGTATCAGAGCATGTTCCTACCACCTTGCCGGACATCCTTAACTGCCATTCAATTAGAATTGACTATTCAACCTTCTTCTCAAGTAGGCCAATAATGCATTTCTATATGCATGTGCCTTCCATGTATACTTTGTGACTCACGTACTCATGTGAATACTTTGTGACTTACGTGTATTCGTATACTTCATGACTTACGTGTATTCATGATAATACTTTGTGACTTATGTGTATCCATGAATGCACTTTGTGACTTATGTATTCAAGTGTATACATTGTAATGTATGTGTATTCATGTGAATACTTTGTGACTTACGTGTGTACTTTGCATTCATGAATGTACTTTGTGATTTACATATATTCAAGTGTATACTTTGTGATGTGCGAGCATTCAAGTGTATACTTCATGACTTATTTGTGTATTCATGTGTATACCTTGCGATTATGTGTATTCATCTGTTCACGAGTATACTTTGTGACTTATGTGTGTTTATGCAACTTATGTGTATACTTTGCAACTTACGTCTATTCATGGGTATGCTTTGTGACTTATGTGTATTCATGTGTACACTTTGTGACCTACATGTATACTTTGCGACTTCGTGTGTATACTTTGTGACTTATGTGTATTCATGCGACTTACTTTGTGACTTACATGTATTTATGTGTGACTTGTGTGCATTCATGCGTATGACTTACGTGCATGCTTCATGCCTTATGCGTATTTATACTTTGTGTATTACGTGTATCTATGTGTTTGCTTCATGTTAGATGTGTCTTCAACAAGATTACACCATGTGTATTTATGATTACTGTATTACGAAAGTGTTAAAAACATTGTCTATCAAAATACTTCTTGGACAAATTAACTTATCTAAAATTAAATGAATATTAGTATCCAAATGCAATGATGAAGAATTGTAACTATTGAAGGGAAAATGTGTGACTTCCTCAAATTTAAGATATAAAAGGGAGAGTATTTCATTTGTGAAAAGACATCCATAACATCATTGAAGAATTCAATTGGGAGTGGAACCTTAAGTGATTTTACAAGTGAATTAAATTAGGTTATCAAGAATAGGGATGATGTGAAATAGATATAAAGGAAAAATCAATTAGCTGCCCACATCACTTATCTATCCATCAAAATCAATGCACCAAACAATAACTTAATAATGAGCATGTAGCTACGAAATCCTTTTATCCCAACTACAAATGCTTTCTTGTCCACATGGCAACGAAAGAAATTTCCAATGGCATCAATGAGCCCTTGGCTCGAGAAACTCCAACCATGGAAATTTTAAACCCTCTAAGATATGAGTTCAAAGTAAAGTCTTTATCATTTACTATTTTTTACTTTGAAGTAGATTTCATCCCTCACATCAACAAATCCATAAACTTCAGATTAAACTCATAGAAACCTAGTTTGAAACATCATAGAGTGAATTACTATCATTGACATCTAAGTCTAATTTCAATCAAATATGATATAATACAAAATTTGAGCAGGTGCAACAAAGACACATCACATAAGCAAATCCATAAACTTCAGATTAAACTCATAAAACCTAATTTGAAACATCATAGAGTGAATTACTATCATTGACATCTAAGTCTAATTTCAATCAAATCTGATATAATACAAAATTTGAGCAGGTGCAACAAAGACAACCCAAATCTTTAGAAACATATAAATAATAGATTTTGACTCTCAGAGAGACCTTAGGAGAAATTTTGGGAGAGAACCATAGACACTATGATTGAGGTTTTTGTTTTGAGATTTATCGGAGGATGTATTCATCAAGTTGCAGCAAGAACACATTTATTCTATTCATTTTGGGTAAGATCATAATACACAAAGGAGTAACACATATGATCTACCTCATACGCATAGAAACAATGGCAATGCATGGATCAACCTTGTATCCTACAAAATTGATCTAACAAACTTATCTTATAAACCAAATTCACTTCTATATGCAATATCTAGAGTAGATCACTTCATCCAATGGCCCTCTTCTCCTAAGACCTTTTCTTGGTCGAGGTAACTCCACATTCATCCAATGGCCCTCTTCTCCTAAGTCTTTCTGAAATTGTTTATTATTTATTCAAATTGCTTATGTGCGTATATCTTTGTCGTCTCTCTATCCTCATTCTCCAGCTCTTTATGTTTTTTGGTCATTCATTATTTATTTATTCATATCTATGCCATTCTTTCTATATTTTTATTTCCTTAACTTTAATATTCCTTTTTGATATTTTTATAGGTTTTATCCATTTTTTGTCTTTTGACTTTCTCTCACAACCTTTCTTTCGTTGTCTCACCATGTCCCTACCTCTTTCTCTTTATTTATTTCTTTTATTTTCATTTTTTTCTATTTATCTTTCATTTCTCGTTCTATCTATTTTATATCTAGATCTATTTTCCTATTATCTTTCCTTGCATCTAATTTGCAAGCCCATTCCTTCCCTTCATGTTTTCTCTCTATCTTTCTCTTTCTCCAATTTTTAATATATAACATTTTTTCAATCATTTAACAATGCTAGAGACATATATAGTAATTGGCTTATCTATGCTAAAATTGAATTAAAAAACTGATCTCCATACCCTCATTCTCTCTCCTAAGAAGGAATAGAAGTTAGGTTCATTCAAAAGCCCACACAAATAACAGAGAAGACTCAAGTCATGGGTATGCTCCCATGGTCTTGAGTTTGAATTTGAGATCTGAGTTTACCTGATGTACATGGCTTGTAAGATGTTGCATACATCCCCAGGGGATTAGTCTAGCCCTAGTATGACACCCCTTCTCAACCTCAATTTGGCAAAATGTAAGACCAATGTAAGGTGTGTTAAGTGTTGGGCTGGGTCACATGGATACCCCTGAATCAACAAAAAAGAAGAAATAGAAGTTCATATTTTTTTATCGTTTTTGAAAAGGGTTTAGATTGTAATATTTTGATTAATTGGAGGGCAATTTATAAAAAAAATATAATGTGAGTTTAGTGTACTTGTTAATTGATACACCAACAATCCATTCATATTAAGTAACATAACATAACATCATTCTTTTCCGACCTTTGGATCAAAGGTGCTTTAGAAGAATTTTTATCCATGTGACCCAACTCATCCCTTTTTGACCCCAAATTGGAAAAATGTAAGCCCAAGGTAAGGTGGGTTGGGTGTTGGGTTGGTTCAAAGGGATACCCCCGAGTTAGCAAAAAAAGAAAGAAAAAGAAGTTCATACTTTTTTATCGTCTTTGAAAAGGGTTTGGATTAGAATATTTTGATTAATTGGAGGCTAATTTACAAAAAAATCATAATGTGATTTTGGTGTACCTATTGATTGATACACCAACAATCTATTCATATTAAGTAACATAACATACTTCTCCTCTGCCCTTTGGATCAAAGGTGTCTTAAAAGAATTTATATTCTTGTGACCCAACTCACCCTTTTTCCGACTCCAACTTGGTAGAATGTAAGACCAATGTAAGTCAGGTTGGGCACTGGGCTAGGTCACGAGGATACCCCTGATTTATCAAAAAAAAGGGAGAGAAGTCCACACTTTTTTATTTATTTTTGAAAGGGGTTTGGATTGGAATATTTTGATTAATTGGAGGCCAATTTACAAAAAAAACATAACGTGTAATTGTTGATTAATGCACCAAGAATCCATTCATTTTAACATAGCATCCTCATCTACCCTTTGGATCAAATGTGCCTTAGAAGAATTTATATCCTTATGACCCAGCTCACCCCTTTCTATCCCCAACTTGGCAAAATGTACTTGACCAAGGTAAGGTGGGTTAGGCGTTGGGTTGGGTCGCAAGGATATCTTGAGTCAACAAAAAAGAAGAAATAGTTCATACTTTTTTATCATTTTTGAAAGGGGTTTGGATTGGAATATTTTGATTAACTGAAGGCTAATTTATAAAAAACTTATAGTGTGATTTTAGTGTACCTGTTGACTGATACACCAACAATCCATTCATATTAAGTAACATAACATCCTTCTCCTATGCCCTTTGAATCAAAGGTGCCTTGGAATTTTTTTTATCATTGTGACCCAACTCACCCCTTTTTGACCCCAACTTGGCAGAATGTAAGACCAAGGTAAGGTGGGTTGGGTGTTGGGATAGATCGTAGGAATAACTTTGAGTCAACAAAAAAAGAAGAAATAAAATTCATATTTTTTTATCATTTTTGAAAGGGGTTTGAATTGGAATATTTTGATTAATTGGAAGCCAATTTGCAAAAAAGTTATAATGTGATTTTAGTGTACCTATTGATTAATACACCAATAATCCATTTGTATTAAGTAACATAACATCGTTCTCCTCTGCCCTATGGATCAAAGGTATTTTAGAAGAATTTCTATCCCTGTGACCCAACTTATCCCTTTTTGACCTCAACTTGGCAGAATGTAAGACTAATGTAAGGTAGGTTAGGCGGGTTAGGCGTTGGGTTGGGCTGTAGGGATACCCCTGAGTCAACAAAAATAAAATAAAATAAAAGTTCATACTTTTTTATCGTCTTTAAAAGGGGTTTGGATTGAAATATTTTGATTAATTAAAAACTAATTTAAAAAAAAATCAATGTGATTTTAGTTTACCTATTGATTGATACATCGACAATCCATTTGTATTAACATAACATACTTTTTCTTTAGAATAATTTATAGTTTTGTGACCCAACTCACTCCTTTTCGACCCCAACTTGGTAGAGTGTAAGACCAAGGTAAGGCGGGTTGGGCATTGGGCTAGGTCACGGGGATACCCCTAAATCAACAAAAAAGAAGAGAGAGAAGTCCATACGTTTTTATTATCTTTGAAAATGATTTGGATTGAAATATTTTGATTAATTGAAGACCAATTTACAAAAAAAATGTGATTTTAGTGTACTTGTTGATTGATATACCATCAATCCATTCGTATTAACATAGCATTCTCTTTTGCCCTCTGGATCAAATGTGCCTTAGAAGAATTTCTATACTTGTGACCCAACTCACCACTTTTCGACCCCAACTTGGCAAAATGTAAGACCAAGGTAAGGCGGATTGGGTGTTGGGTTAGGTCACAAGGATACGAAAAAAAGAAAGAGAAAGTCCATACCTTTTTATTATCTTTGAAAAGGGTTTGGATTGAAATATTTTGATTAATTGAAGACTAATTTATAAAAAAGTCATAATGTGATTTTAGTGTACTCGTTGATTGATACACCAACAATCCATTTGTATTAACATAGCATCCTCTTTTGCCTTTTAGATCAAATGTGCCTTAGAAGAATTTTTATCCTTGTGACCCAACTCGCCGTTTTTCGACCCCAACTTGGCAAAATGTAAGACCAAGGTAAGGTGGATTGGGCGTTGGGTTAGGTCACAAGGATACGAAAAAAAGAAAGAGAAAGTCCATACATTTTTATTATCTTTGAAAAGGGTTTGGATTGGAATATTTTGATTAAGTGGAGACCAATTTACAAAAAAAAATATGATTTCAGTGTACTTGTTAATTGATACACCAACAATTCATTCGTATTAACACAACATCCTTCTCCTTCGCCCTTTGGAATAAAGGTGTCATAGAAGAATTTA
Organism: Sequoia sempervirens; assembly: GCA_007258455.2. Classification (NCBI taxonomy): domain Eukaryota; kingdom Viridiplantae; phylum Streptophyta; class Pinopsida; order Cupressales; family Cupressaceae; genus Sequoia; species Sequoia sempervirens. Next base: position 239,898,147 of record VDFB02358134.1, read on the forward strand.
TATTCTTGTGATCCAACTCACCTCTTTTCCGACCCCAACTTGGCAGAATGTAAGACCAAGGTAAGGTGGGTTGGGCTCTGGGCTGGGTTGCAGGAATGTGTTTGAAAAGGGTTTGGATTGGAATATTAAGATAAGTTCATACTTTTTTATCACCTTTTAGAGGGGTTTAGATTGAAATATTTTGATTAATTGGAGACCAATTTACAAAAAAAACATAATGTGATTTTAGTGTACCTATTGATTGATACACCAACAATCCATTTGTATTAAGTAGCATAACATACTTTTCCTATTCCCTTAGATCAAAGGTACCTTAGAAGATTTTTTATCCTCTATGACATTTGCATAACACTATTACAAAGGGGAAGATAGGTGTATTATAGAATCAACCCAAACTAAAGAGGGATGGAAAATAATTAATCAAAATTGGTAAATCCAAGAAATTCTTTGTCATAGGATTGAAATTTAGAAACCATGGCTATACCAATAAAAAATATTTTTATCTTTTATTTGTTATCTATTTTTCTCATCTTCTTAATTATCTCTGTTTGTCTATCTACCTTTCTTGCCCATTTTTATATTTTTTCTTATTTTCTTTCTCTTTATTCCTCTCTCTCTTGCTTGTTTGCTCACTCACTCTCTATTTGTTTTATTCTTGCCATCTATCTTTTATCTCTCTTTTTTCATTTATTTGCCATTTTTTTCCTTTTTTTTATCTTTGATTGTAGATTTGGCATTCTCTCACACCCTTTATTTATCATATTTTTTCTCTTTTTGTTGATCTATATTTTTCTATAACCTTTTGCTTATTGGCTAAGGTTGATTGAGCATCCCTGTAAGTCACATAATTTGCATTTACTTGTTCACATGGGGTGCAAGTAGAGAGATTGATGTTTTGGACATATTCATGAAGACTATGTATTTGTAGTGTAATCTTTATTAATGAGATAATACATTGTGTGGATAGTTTTAGAGGCTTGGTTTTTCCTTCGTGCATTTTTTTTACAATATATCTCGTGTCATCTTATTTGTATGTTTGTTTATTCTTTTGCATATTTTTCACTCAAAGTTTTGTGGAAATAGTTTTATATTGATGCAAATTTTTCTTCATTTGGTACCAAAGCCTAGTTGTTAGGTTTTGATTAAGGGTAAAAAATAGGTTTTGATGGGATCCCGGAACCCAGAACAAGATTAAGCAAGCTGCATATAAAATAACACATATACCAACAACAACCCCAAAGCAGCCTCTAAAAGATTAACAAGACTACACATGCTGCAACAAACAAAAAAGCAAAGGCCTGAAACCCTTTTTACAACCTAGTTTTATCCGGGACCAGAAACCCAACTCAGATAAACATTGAACTTGCCTGCATCAACCAGGCAACAACAAACCAGCTGCTTAGATAAAACACCCCTGAGCCAAGAGAGACAGTCCTCTTGATAGTGGAAATCACCATCAAGCCCTTAATCAAAAACACCAGGAACTCCAAAAAACCCACTTCCATAGGGGAAACTATGGAACACTGAAACACAACAGCCTTTATGCAGCAGCATCCAACCTTAAACACCAACTCCAACCCCACCTCAAAAGGAGGGAGCTCCCCCCTCTATAAGAGAGGGAGAAATGAGAGCCCCAACTTCCAACAACTTCACTCATCTGCTCACACAAGCTCCCCCTTGATAGGAACAAGCAGATAAGAAAAGAACTCTCCAACTGATCAACAACAACCACCTTCCCCTCAAAAGAAGAGGGCTCTGCCTCAATGGGAGCAGTCTTCACCTCCATAGAAGACAATAACTGAAGAAACAGAAAGAGAGCATCAGAAGAGAGAGCAGTCATTATCACCTTTGACAAGGAAGGACACTGGAGCATGCAAGAAGAAGAAAAGCCATGGCTGAAACCCAACAAAACAGAGTACATTAAAACCATCAGCCAACACAAAAATACCACCATCAGAAGAAAATAAACCCCCTCGAACAGAATAAACATCTCCAAAAGGGGGATCATGACCTAGAAGTCACACCACAACAACTTCACAGCAAAAGAAAACTGTGAAGAACATAAATTCCAAAAAATAAAACCAAACCCCTTCATCAGATTAATCTTCAAAAATCAGGGGCCCCAAGCCACAACAAATGGGTTCTCAACCATCCCCCGTAGTCAACGAACACGGGGATCAAAAAATCCCTGCACCAAGAAGGCCTCTGCCTCCACCAAAAGCAACAAGGCATCCTCACAGTAAATAGTGACAGGTGCAAAGGTCACAACATCCACTAATAACAAAACCTAGCAGCAGAACACCTCAATGGGTCCTCTCCATCAACACAGCCAAAACCCCCATGGAGGAACCCCCATAGCCTCTCCAATATCCTCATCACAAGCTTCAAACTCAACAGGACACCAAGCATAGCCATCATAAAAGTGCACCAAGCATAATCAACATAGCTAGAGAGACAGACCAGGCAAAACTTGACCCCCAGAACAACAATAGATACCAAAAAAGCCCCCACTAAGAACAAAGAGCCGCCATTTGCCAAGGTAAGACACCATATCAATAGGCTTGCAAAGGGAATAGACCACAAACTTCCACTCGAAACCAAGACAGGCCACCACACCACCGCGTGAGCAAAGACTCAGGAAGAAGGAGCCCAAGAGCAAATGGCTTTCAGCCTGCTCCCAAACCAGAACACCATCATTGATGCCTTCTTCCACGCCAACCTCCTCAATGCATTTCAAAACAACACTCCTGTTGCTCCGATAGCCAAGAAAATACACCAGATCCATTGGCCAACAAGAGAACAAATCGTCGTTCAGACCCAGCTCCTCCAAGAAAGATCCTCGAGAAAGCTCCAAAGAGACCGCTCTAGCCATGACCAAATCCGTATTCCTGTAATAGCAAAAACTGCTCCCATAGCCACGCCTAGATCCACACCTAACTCCACGCCCAACACCACAGCACACCAACGAGCCAAGCAAGGAGGAGCGACGCCAAAAGGATCCATCTGGGTCCCCCTCATCCTCACTTTCACCATCTGCGTCCTCTATAGATTCGAAATTTCTCCCTCCCGCCTTCGTTGCCTTTGCTGCATTCCTCATCCCTTATTTCTCCCTCACGAAAAAATCAAGTTTCCTTAGTTGTTAGGTTGTGGGTAGAGATAACCTTAATATTGTTAATGCTTGGAATGAGTAGATTTTTGTGCATAATTAATTCCATAGATTTGTAAGAAAATAATAAAGGCATATGAAAAATAGTTTTATATGGATTTTTGAAAATAATTCTAGATGGTTGCAAATTTTTTGAATAAGATTATATTTGGTGATAAAAAAGTTTCAAACTATGCCTTTTCTAGCCAAAGGCTTTTGGGGACTAGGCCTTGGCCTGATGACCAACCAAATAGGCAGTCACAATCAACATATGGAGACTAATGCATTGTTCATTGAGGCGGTTAACAAAAATTATTCGTAAGGCCACCAAACAAGTTATCAAGGGCCAATGAGAACAAAACACATGGTTTATCAGGATTTTCTTAATGGGAAACATGAAAAATAAAAAAAAGCTATTGAGGCTTCCCTTGTGGACTTGAATAAGTTAAATTCTACATACATAAATCCAAGTGTAGGGAGTTCATGAGTTGGGCACCATTGCTTATTAAGCCATAGAGCAAAAAAGGGACAAATTTGCACAGGGTCAAATGATCAAAATAAGCTCAAAAAAAGGGAGGTCAGGCTGATTTCTAAGGGAAATTAATGACATGCTACACAAACTTCTTTATGCTCTAAATATTAGAAATTGGACATTGTGCCCAAGACATCTAACCCTCATCAAACATTTATAATTTAAAAGATCATTTTCCTATAGGTTTTATTAGTAGTTTAATTTGTCCATTTTATGATAACTCAAACCAAATTGTATATATGGTGGAATTGTTACTGAAATTATACATGGGGAAGCTCCATAAGATCTAAAACTCAAAACTATAAACATAATTTACATGTATACACAATGTACAAGATTGTATGTATGGTGGAATTGTTATTGAAATTATACGGAGAAGCTCTCTAAGACCGAAAAATCAAAACTATAAACATAATTTACATGTATACATAATGTAAAAAAATTGAATGGGTTTTTGCATTATATATAAATATCTAATTGAATATGTATTTTCCTTAGTGTTAGTATTAGACTATCAATAGTCAAGACTTGCAATAAGATTTTCACTTTTAAAGAAGGGTAATGTAATAAACACTATTAATAATCTTAGCTTCCTACAAGCTAAAATAAAGATATATATATTTGACTTTGAACAAAGATTTAAATGAAAATTAGAAATAGCTTAGTAATGGTTAAAGTAGGGATTTTGACTTATGAATTATGGACTCTAGATGTAGGAACATTTACCCTACACCTAAAATACTTGGACCCAACCATTATGCTGGAATATTACATCTTAATATATTATATATTAATATATTAATAATTAAGTAAGGGTTATTTTTATGATAAAAAGTTGCATAGATGATTGTTAGGTTTTTTAAAAAAGAAGAGGTTTATTAAGAATAGTACAAGCAAATTTTAAATCCTCTTAGATTTTTTTGCACGTGACTGGTGACGTTGGTGCGACATGCCCTTTGGTACCATGAGGATGGGCGGAAACTAGACCTCATGATCTCTTGCTTGCAACATGATGCTTTAGCCAATCGAGCTAGGCCCCTTGCCCCTAAATCCTCTTAGATTCATCATAATATAATATTGTATATTATTTTGTGTGCGTATCATGGTGTAATCTCAATTTTCCACTTTTCCATTTTTCAAGTTGTTATTAGAGCCACAACATTTCGAAGATAAAGACAGATAAAAGAAATGTAGGTGGTTGTGTGGGTGAAGTTAGCATGAGAGAATACGACCTTTGAGGATTCTTCATATTTTTTCAAATGTTTAGTAGGGTTGTTTGTCCATATTTGTTTTAGTTGTAGATATTAAAGCCATGTGAAAGGAATTTGAAGGATTTCATGAATTTCTCTTTCCAATTTTTATGCCGAAGAGTGTCACCCATGAATATCTATTGTCTTTGATGATAAAGGCTATTATACTAGGAAACAATAATTGCCAATATGTTGCCCATGGAAATGCCAAAATGGAGAATAGAATGTGCTAAAATGCTTTGCATTTTCGTATTTGTGAATGGGAATAAATTGGATTTCATCAAAGTGAAAATAATTTCATTGACAATAGTATCAAATGCTATGAGATTTCCACAATCTGTCATGTTGAAGATTTTATGATTTCTGGATTTTTGATTGTGTTAGAGTTTTTTCATCAACGTTTCGGATCACACTCAGTGATCTCCTTAGCTCTTTATCATCCTGATGATGGATCACTGAGTGTGATCCGAAACGTTGATGAAAAAACTCTAACACAATCAAAAATCCAGAAATCATAAAATCTTCAATAGTATCAAAGTTTAGATTACAGATTTATATATTACATAATAGGCTTGCCTGATGGTCGTGCCTGCTTAAACTAGAGTGCCTGTAATTTGATATACTCAAATCTCCGTGGATTTGATTCCCACATGTATAAAGTGCAGATTCATTCCAGAAGCGCTACAAATACAAATTCAATCTACTGCATTAAAACATTAAACCAATTGGTTTGAAACCAAGCAGTGGGTTTGCAACTTCCGTGAAACATACTTTACTTTGTAGTGGACAAAAACGAATCAATCACCTATAGATTAAGGACATGATTTGTAAGATAAGAGAACTAGCTATGCCAACTTCAATAGCCTTCTATTACTATACCTAACACAATTTATTAAGATTCAAATGAGACATTAAGTAGATAAAGATAACAAGTCAACAAAGGAGGCTAGAGGATAAAACAAGTTAAAAGTTTTTGAAATCTTGACGTAGCTTTTCACTTGGAGATTGTAGATTGTTTTAGAAGCACCATTATATTTGTCTATTCTTGGAACAAGGGGGCTTGGCAATTTCATTGCATTTATAGATGGTTGATTATGTCTTGATCCACAAACTTGGTGATTTGTATCAATGGATGGTTGATTATGTCGAATGATAGATCGAGAGGTGTGTATGTGGTTAGTTGAGTATGGCTTAATTTGCATAAGAAGTGTTGTTGCTATGGATAATTGAGTGTGTCTCAATTCACACATAGAGTGGTATTTTTGTAGATACTTGAATATTTATTGATTCACAAGAGGAGAGGTGTACTTATGAATAGTTGAGTAGCTTTTGACTCAAAGGTATTGTTGGATGGTCAGGGCATCCACTAATGCAATCAATTTTTTGCATCTTGAGTGAGGGGGAGATGTTTCATCAAATTTCTAGATGGGCTGCTTTGTTCAATCTATGTAGTGTTCCATCCTTGGTTTAGATTGATGTAATAAGGGGGAGAATATTGGAATATTATATCTTAGTATAGGATATAGGTTAGATGATAAATACAAATTAACAATTTAGTATGCTAATTTTAATTTACAAATAAATAATAAGCTGGTAAACAAATTAATGTTAGTAGTTAAGTGGGAGTTACTTTTTGCATGGAGGTTGCATAGTTAGTTGTGAAGTGGTTCAAAGGGAAGAGGCTTATATAATTCAATGCAAACAAATGTAAAATCATCATAATAGAATATTCAATATTATTTTGTGTGTGAATAACAATGTAATTAGTTGATGCTCTAGCATTTTTCAATTTATTCAACCTCACAGGCTAGAGCTTTGACCCTAGACACTAGGGTATGTATACTTAAACCATGGAACTTGACACAAATAATTGGCACTAGACACATACTATCTCTCCTCATTTCTATTACTTATTTCCTTATTTTTTCTTTTATTGTATTTCTTTGCCTATTTATTTTATCTTTATCTCATTGTCTAATCTCTCTTTCCTTCTTCAATTCATTTTTTTCTTCTCATGTTTTAGTCTACCTACTTTTATGTTTTATTGTTTTAGTATTTCTTTATTTTTTATTAATATTTCCTTATTTCTCTTTTTTCCCCTTCTTATGTAGACCTTGTGCAATGGATATTTACAACTGTATAACTTAAACTTTTGTAGACTTGAAAACCATGAACCTTAGATTGAAAGAAATTACTAGCTTCCCCCACCACTTGAACCTTGGACAATTTAATTCAAATCAAACTCAACCATAGACCATGGCCTAGTTATATATTGACCTTATTCCAAGAACCTTTTATCATATTTCTTATATCCTTGGACCTTAGACATTGAATATTGGGCTTATGGATTGTGGATTGTAAACCAACAAAATTTTGCTCTTTACCTTGACCCATTGGACCCTCTATCGTAGTTTGTACAACTTGGATACTAGATCCTTAGAACTTGGGCTTTGAACCCTATACCGAAGAATCTTGACAAATTCTTACAATTATTCAATATAATGGAGATAGAAAAATTGAAGAACACATATACATCTAAAAGGATTCTTTGATTCATGCTCAACTCCATTAGGAGAATGTGCCTAAAAGGATGCTTTGATAAATGCTCAATTCCATTAAAAGGATGTTTCTCCCTGCATGTTCCATTATACCTTTAATGAAGCTACTAATGATGTAGTAGGCTCAACATGCTCTCATACCAAAATGAAAGAGGGGGTTCTAAAGAAACACTCTTCTTTGAAATTACACCAAAACAACCAAAATAATGCAAGAAAAATTTGCAACAAGATTTCTTGAATTTATTCGAAAACTTGCAACACAAGTCTACACAAAATGGAAATCTAATTACATTAAAGTTTTCAGTCAACAAATGACTGAAGGGCTACAACATATTCCCTTTATATAATCTAGAAATGAAATAAAACAAGCTACAACAAAAGAAAAATTAAACTATGTGCTTCATGAGCACCTCCAAATCTACACTTTTTCTCTTGCAACAATCACATGCAACTCATCAATTCTCAACTATTGTGCCTTCAACCTTCAATGGATGCAATAACCCTTTTAACCTGCAACAAATCACTTTAAAACCTTCTTGAGAAATTCCATGCCCAACTCTCCAATCTCCAAAACCTGTAGTGCACAATGAAAACCCAAAAACTGCCAACAAAACCCTTTACCAAAAATCCAAAAAAAATCAAAATTTTCCCTCCTCTTGGAAAACTCACGACCACCTCCTCATAATGAGTTGTTTCGTCAATTGAAAAATAATTAAATGACTATTAATTCCATTTTATAGCTCCCAATCCCAAAGCCTAAACTTGATTTTTCATATATTAAAAAAAAAATGCAATTACACCTCCACAACCTCACCTGCCAACTTGCATAACAAATGTTGCCTTTTATAAAATTAAAATCACTTATTCAAACAACCTCCTAATCATGAAATGCAAATGCAAATTCCTAATTTTAAACTTTTTTAATTGATGCAAGATTGCCAACCACCTATGGATGCTCCTACATCAACTAATAACTTGTATTCTTTAATATAATTGTTAATAACTTGTATTTGGCCTTATCTTTTGGGTCAATTATTTCATGGAAAGGTCTTAAAGATGCTTTCCTTAATTAGTCTAGACGTACTCTTGGCTGAACTTTGATGTATAATCAATTTGCCAAATTTACGAGAGAACCCAATGGACATCTAAGAATTTTTAAGATAAGATTCCATAAGATATAATCGATATTACTAATCCTTACAAACCTATAGAAGCTATAACTATATAGATGTATCTTGTTGCTCTTAACTCTCTTACTATCCATGTTTTTGGGAGGACATCTGCTTTGACTTCTTATATTACTAATCATTTATCCACAAACTAGGATTTGTGAAAGATAACTTGTTCTCCAATCATATGGAGTAGGACCTCTTAGTTCTCTTGGGCAATCAACAACATACAACCAAATTCCCATGCTAAATCAATGGCTTCTCATCATATGCCAATCATCAACTTGCTTCTTAGGATGACTAATTATTTCAAAATCTAGCTACAACCATAATTAGTTGTTTAATCCTAATCAAGCCATGGAATTTCCTCCAATCTCTCAAGTTATGCTAGCCACACAATTTAAACCATCATACATGAACACAAAATTCTCACAATTTAGAGCATCCAAGCAAGTGAACCTCATTGGAAGTAAATCTAGTGTGTCGAAATGCATGAACAATTAGATGTTAGCTTGTAATCCTCAAACACAAGCTCACCTAACACTATAAAATCAATCTTCTTAATCAAATGTTTATTTTGATAGCCTTCAAATATAATGTTCTCTTTTTCTTTTTATCTCTATTTTCAACCTTTTCTCCTTTCTTTTTCTTTCTATATTTTTATGTTTTTATCTCTATTGGTCTCTCACTTCATCGTGTTCATCTCATTTTTCCCTTTTCATGTTTCTATGTTTATTCTTTTTCTCTCATTCTTAATTTTTTTCTTTTAGCTCCCAAATTTGATTACAATAAAGTTTTTAGTCAACAAATGACTGAAGGGAAACAACATATGCCCTTTATATAATCTAGAAATGAAATAAAACAAGCTACAACAAAAGAAAAATCAAATTATGTGCTTCATGAGCACCTTCAAATCTACACTTTTTCTCTTGCAACAATCACATGCAACTCATCAATTTTCAACTATGGTGCCTTCAACGTTCAATGGATGCAATAACCCTTTCAACCTGCAACAAATCACTTCAAAACCTTCTTGAGAAATTCCGTGCCCAACTCTCCAATCTCCAAAACATGTAGTACATAATGAAAACCCAATAATTGCCAACAAAACCCTTTAACAAAAATCCAAAAAAAATCATTTTTTCCCTCTTGGAAAACTCACGACCACCTCCTCACAATGAGTTGTTTCCTCAATAGAAAAATCAATAAATGACTTTTAATTCCATTTTGTAACTTTGAATCCGAACGCCTAAACTTGCTTTTTAATATATTTCAAAGAACAATTCAATTACACCTCCACAACCCCACCTGCCAACTTGCATAACAAAGGTGACCTTTTATAAAATTAAAATCACTTATTCAAATAGCCTCCTAATCATGAATGCAAATGCAAATTCCTAATTTCATTTTTTTTTAATTGATGCAAGATTGCCAACTGTAAGTGTGGAATAAGTAATGAGTAAAATAACTAAAAACACTTCTTAATAAGACATTATATCAAAGATTCAAGAGCATTTAAACTAATTTCAAGCAAGAATCTATTGAAAGCATCATATTGTTCTCTATCTCCAAAAACTTATCAAGTCATGGGGCTCTCATATTTGGTAAGCATTGTGACTATTAAAATGCCAATCTAGAGAATGAGATGCTGCTAAATGCAATAATGTAATCTTGTACGATGATTGCTAATTGATAAAATGAATCTACTATAAACTAAATTGACATGAAACTATGATGAAAGAAGCTATAGTAAAACTAAGATGCAACCATGATTTTGATTACTAAATGATAATGCTATGATGCTATTGCTAAATACTGATGTTGTTGCTAAGATGCTTGATTGTTTGATTGCTATTCCTCCAGAGTAAGTTTGCACAAAGATGAGAGATTCATTTCCTGTGAAGAAAAGCTGTATATATAGATTTACGACAACACATTGTGATGGGGCAACACAACAAAGGCCTGGATTCAATATGAAGAATTGAATGGCAAGAGATGAAGAAGCTTGAGCTGATTATGGGAATGGTTTCTCCCCATGAAAACATCAGGCCAGATGATAGGAAGAATTAGAGGAATGAGATTGAGAGGATTGCCTACAAATTTGTCTCCACAACTTCCCCGTGAATACCAGTTGAATTAATTAGACATCTAATGTCTAATTTTATTGGTGAGTGAATAGAGGAAATTGCCTTTATGCCTTTTATCTGAATATTTGATTTATTCAATTTAGCAAAAGAGAATAAATAATTTAATAAAACAAACTATAGAATTTGTTTATTAAATAAATATAGAAGGGATTTAAACAACAAAGTATTTAACCTTGTTTAATTAATTAAGATTGAATAATATGATAATTAAATAACACAAACTATTGAAGTTATATATTTAATTAAAATTGATGAATAAGAGAAATGAACTGTAAATAAATATTTCTATTTATTTAATAGTAGAGGAAATTAAGGTAATTAATCAAATAAGTCGTATTTAATTAATTAGATTATCCATACCATTTTTAGGTGTAAACATTTTGGCCCTCTTTGAAGTGATGTGTTTACACATTGCTTCAAAGAAAATTTTGCTACTGACACTAGTATCGACAAAAAAAATTTAGAATGCCCTAGACATTGATTTTCAGGTGATGATGAATATATGCCCCCTCAAGAGATAAATTGATGAATTTTTGATTTTTTTGAATTTTGCAGATTTTTCAAAATTTTATGATTTTTCAATGATTTGATGAAGATTTGATGGCGAAATAATTTATCTCATGATAAATAATGTAGAATATTGTCCCTGGATGAATTTAAATTAATCTCTCTTAAAAAAAAAATTAATCCCATAAAAATCCCACTTTTAATGACCTATAAAAGGTTAAAAAGGTCATTTTGAAACTCATTTGTGCATTTGAGTTTTTGAAAATCTGAGATAGCAATTTGTGCAATTTGGAGTAGGATGTCGATTCCTTACCACACTCACCGATTTGAGCATGTGTGACGTCACCACTGCCCGACCTTTTATGGACCTGTGGTACGTACTTGTTAACCCCCTCGTTGTATGTGCATTTCTCATTTTTGTGCATTTTCTGTATTTCAAAATTTAGCTTTCTTTTAGCACTTTGACATGCTGATGTAGCGCTTCGACTGTCTGTTTTAGCGCTTTTAATGTTTTAGCACTTAGGGTAGATAAAGTAGCACTAGGTAGGTTTATTTAGCGCTTTCAATGTTTTAGCACCAGGGATAGAAACTTTGGCGCTTTTACCTTTTGTTTTAGTGCTTTCACTAGTTTAGCACGTAGGATAAGAAGTTTAGTGCTTTTACCTTCTGTTTTAGCACTTTCACTTGTTTAGTGCATTGACCCGAAAGATTAGTGCTTTGACCCGATATAATAACGCTTCTATTGAAGTGGCGCTTTGACTGTTTGAAATGGCGCTTATGCCTGATGAAATGGCGCTTTTGATGATTTAGCATTTTGAAACTCTGTTTTAGTGCTTCTAAGTCAGATTGATAAAGTTTGTCGAATTTGTCCTTGATTTTGTTGATTTTCGATCGTGGTAGTCATCGGTTTGATATGATTGATGATCCTGATTAAGTAGATGACGTTCAACCTCATGATAGGTGAGGTCTAATGTTTGATTGATGATAATTATCCTCATGATAGGTGAGGAATAATTATAGTTTGATTGATAAACCTCATGATAGGCAAGGTTGATTTGATGTATTGACCTCATGATAGGTGAGGTTCAATGATGTTTGATGATTGACCTCATGATAGGTGAGGTTTAATAATATTTGCTCATGAGATTTAATCAAAAGTCTCACCAAGAGCTGATTAGGTTTGATAGGATAATTGATGTTTTGATGATTTGACAAAGAATACTGACTTTGAATATTTCATGATGATAGGAGGCTTTGACAAACCTCTAGATTAGAGAGCGATTTCCGTAGATGTTTGATTTGATACGTCAGCTAGCCCAGCTTGAGACAAATATCATTACATGTTGTGGATTTTCTTCCTTACTAGACATGCCCCAGATTAGGATTAATCGAGGTCTCCTAATAGCTTTAGCAGAGAGGTGGCACAATGAGCATACACCTTCCACCTAGCTACCAACGAGATCACACTCACCCCAGAGGATGTCTAGAGGATTCTGCGGATACCAGTTGTCGGGGATATTGTTGTTTATGATTCATCAGAGCAGTGTGGTACTGATGCTCTTCGGAGGGTGTTTCAAGATGCCAGGAATGCTGGATTGTGGATTTTGTGGTGTGAGATGGTTGACGCTTATGCCACTTTGCCAACAGTTCTTGTTGGATTCATTGGAGGATTCATTTATCCTGATCGCAGGTCAAAGGGACTCTCTATTGGTTGGGGTCATGTGCTTGAGAGCATGATCATTCATGGGATGAGATATGCTTGGGGCATGTGTATGATTGCCCACCTTTATCATGATTTGCATTTAGTGGTGTACCTTGGAGGTTGGAGTTTATCGGTCAAAGTCACTTTACTTTAGGTATGGGCGTGGGAGCATATTGTTGTCACGCGGTTAGTGATGGTGAGGCAGCGCCCAGCCAAGTGACCTTATGTGCACATATATGCAGGTTGACTTACTCAGGCTAGACTGGGTAAGTTAGATCATTGGCACAAAGTTCTAGATGATATGGAGACTGTTACCTGGCATCCCTATTTGGACTGTGAGCACTGGGATGATGATGATGTATAGTTGCCATTCTTGTTAGTCCTTTATTTTGGTCGGACGTACACGGTGGGTGTTGGAGAGACTTTTGCTAAGACTTGTGCTTCGTCAGTATGGCATTTTTTAGGGTATTCCTCAGGGTGTTGCCCACTATGCTCAGCGACAGTTGGATTCTACAGATTGGGGGCCTAGGTTGTCATATGATGTGGCAATGCAGGAGTTCCAGGCTTTACAACCACTTGTGTGGGAGATGTGACCAGATATTGTGGAGCCACTAGTCATAGCAGATTATGTAGAGTATATGGTATTACATCCACTTCCATGCATTACGATTCCTGATGAGCCAACACCATTAACTGTTGGGGAGGAGATTATTTTTGCACATCGACGTTGATGGAGGAGAGGGGAGATTGGTGGTGAGTAGAAGGTTGTGGAGGAGGTTGAGAGTAGCAGTGATGAGGAGGGTAGTAGCAGTGATAGTAGTGGAGATGAGGAGAGCAACAGTGGTGATAGTGGTGGAGATAGTCCAGGTGGATCGCGTGCAAGTGTATCGAGGTGGATCAGGTGTTGGTGGGTCAGGTCTTGGTTTAGAGGAGTACATGATGCCTCGTAAGCGGCGAGTAGTTATAGACCCTTCAGACCAACATGGGTAGCAACAACAGACCCAGGTAGCGAGTCTGTAGGTACAGGTTCATACACTACAGGGGTAGTTGACTTAGACCCAGGGTTTGTTGGCATAGACTTAGACATAGATGCAGGCCCAGGCTCAGGCCCATGCACAGTCTCTAGCATTAGTACAGGCTCAGTTGGTTGCAACTCAAGCTTAGATTACCTCATTGATAGTTGAGAAGGATGTTGCCAGATAGACTAGAGGGACAGCTCGGGCTCAAATTGCATCATTGATAGTCGAGAGGGATGCTGCCAGATTTACTACAGAGGGGGCTTAGGCTACAGTCAAGAGATTGCAGAGATTGGCAGATGGTACCATCGTAGCAAATTATATGCGAGAGATTGTCTATATTGGTGGGGAGGTAGACTATTATAAAGGTAAATTCTATGATGTCATCCCCTTAGAGCAGAGAGAGTGAGCTACAGGCAGTCCCGATCTGGCAGGACTCGTTCTCGGACTGTCAGTGCAGGTGTGACTCAGCCTCTTCCTAGAGACCCGAGAGATCTTGGTACATCCAGTGGTGGTGGAGGGACTGGTCCTGAGATGCCTACACCGTCCAGAGCCAACAACACCTAGTTTTCATGATGTGATTCCTCTGTTGTATTTTGAGATGATGATGTACATTCTGATTACAACCATTTTTTGATGATATCTCTCTTCATTTCAAACATCACTGTATACTTGGCATTTATGATTTTGAGATCTATATGACATGCAGTGGATTTTATCGATCTATCATGTGTTTTATATGATTCTATGATGGATGCATTTACTTTCCTATGTTCTATATGCCATGTGATAATCTTTAGATGTTATGGATGCAGTTTATAATCATGATGATATGCTATGATATATGATGTTCTATTTATGATGTGCATAATGATGATGTATAGATGTAAGGTGTATGTATGTATGATGTGTAATTTTATATGATAATGTACCTATATATATGGATGTGGATGTAATGATTCAAATGATTTATGATATGCGATGTAAATGGGATGTGTGTGTTTTATTCTTGTGTAAATGCAAATATATGATGTAATAAATGGATGAATATGATGTAGGATATTTGATATGTTAAATGGATTTATGATATGTGATATGACGAATGGATGTATGATATGAAACTATAGAGATTTATTATTTTTGAGATTTTCTTATGTAATCTTATGATATGTAATATGAGAAATATGATATGATCAATGAAAATTATTTGATTCAGATGTATGAATGATGAAATGATAATTAAATGCTTCCTAATGTATGCAATGAAAATGATGATGCAACTACATGATAATGAAGATGTTTTTGTAAATGTCAAGTATACTCAATCTATTATGATAAAAGATAATCATTAATTTGAATCCTTCACGAGCTTTTGTAACAAACACTCTACAGATGTAAAACTATTATGAATGCAATCTAATTTTGCCATGCAAATCTACATGCAAATATTGGCATTCTAGCAGTACTTTTATTTTGCTTTGTATCATCATAGAGCTTTTAAAATGTTGAAAGTGAGTACAAGCATCAATGGTATAATGTAGACAAATGATGACCTGAGTACTACTTCCATGACTTTTGATATTGCAAGTGAACACAAGCATCTAGGTATAATTAAACTGAGATGACCTGAGCATTTATTGCGTAAACATACAAGAATTAATCACTTTCCTATGTGAATTAGAATGTCATCCATGATACTTTGTAGAGCACTTCCCGCGACAATTCACACAATAATTATGATTAATTCACAGACAACAAATAAAGAAAAAATACCATTCTCCTTCCTAGCTTCTGTAGTTCAATACATCATCGAGTTGCTCCAAAGAAATGATAATAATAGTCAAAGTACAACATATTCAACCTTCACTTAAAGTATTTCAACCATTATTCATATTAGATCATCCATCTCGATTTTATGATGTTTTTGTGATTTTCAAGATTTTTGACCAAAGACCTAACCTAAAGACTTATCCTAGGGGCCTTGGGGGCTAATCAAAGATTAGCCTTGCCTACGTTATACATGCAGAGACCACGTAGTTCAACTAACATAGACTCATGTTTTTGGCTTTTTTGAAATTGACTTTTTGACCATTTTTTTTTTTGGATTTTTCATTGCGATTATGGATGTCTAACGTGTTTTCGATGGTGATTAATGTTTCATTATTTTTGATGCATTTGTCTTCCTGTTGTTTTTCCATTTGGTTAGGCTCGAGATTTATTGCCCCTAGTGAGGTCCAAATGTTGCCCCCAAGCTAGGGTGAGACATGACCACTCGTAATGATATGATAATGGATGTAAAATGATGGTGAAAATAACGACCATGACATGCGTCCAATAGATGGAAAAGTTGGTTAAATCATAAATAGCACTTGTTTCCATGTTTTCACTACATGTTTTTATTGCACTTTTTCAGTCTTTTTGATTTTTTTTGTATTTTTTTGTTACCAAGACGCCTGTTTGTCAGGTTTTCATCAAGGTAACCATTTTCAGAAACTAATTCATGCACTAGGTGATTCAGGTGTAGAACTTTCTGAGATGGATACTATTGATAGGTTCATCGAACAGATCCCCTTCAGCTGTAGACAATTGATATGCTCTTGATCCATAAACTAATATGATGACAAAGGGACCTAGCCAGTTAGGTTCAAACTTCCCTTTCTTTTCTCTGTCCTGTTGATTTTTAGGGTTTTCCTTTAGGACCAAGTCACCAACCTAAAAGACCCTAGGTTTGACCCTGTGATTGTAGCTCCTGGACATTCTCTATTGGTATGCTTTCAAATGATTGACAACTTGTTGATGGTGTTCATTCAACAATTCCAGTTCTTGTAGTCTAGAGATTCTATAATCCTCATTTGTAATGATACCCTTTAGTGAGACACAGAGGGATGGTATTTCTACCTCAATAGGTAGGATGGTCTTTGATCCATATACCAAGGCATATGGTGTAGCTCCTGTTGGTGTTCTGATGCTAGTTTTGTAGGCCCATAATGCAGGATTTAGCTTAACATGCCAATCACGTCCAACATCGTTAACCGTTTTCTTTAGTATTTTTAGAATTGTCTTGTTTGAGGCCTCTGCTTGGCCATTTCCTTGAGGATAGTATGGTGTTGAGAAACGATGTTGGATATGAAATTTTTCACACAATTCCTGGATGTCCTGATTCTTAAATGGTCTTCCATTATCTGTAACAATGGACTGAGGTATGCCATACTAATAGATTATGTAGTTTAGTATGAAAGATGAGATCTGCTTTCTAGTGATTGTTGTTAAAGGAACCACTTCTATCCATTTTGTAAAGTATTTTGTTGCTGTGATTATGAAATTGTGTATTTGGATGAAGATGAGTTTATCTTTCCTACCAGGTCTAGTCTCCACTAACAAAAGGGCCATGTTGATGTGAATGGGTGCAATTCTTGTGCTGACACATGGATTAGATTACCATGGATCTGACATTTCTTAACAAATTGGTAAGACTCCTTTTCCATATTCGGCTAGTAATACCCCAAATGAAGGAGTTTGTTTGCTAGGGTTGGTCCACTTGAATGAGTTCCACAAATACCTTCATGAACCTTACATAAGGCTATTTCAGATTAGTTGTGTTCTAGACACCGAAGAAGAGTACCATCTAGAACTTGATGGTAAAGTATGTCGGCTATCAATGTATGTCGAGCGGATTGGTAGATGAAGTTATGCTTTTTGTTTCTAGAAAGATCAGGAGGAAGGATATTATCCTTAAGGTAAGTATAGATCTCTCCATATAGTGAGTTTTGAACATCTGTTATTTGGCATATGGTTCATGATTTAGGATTATCGTAGGTAGGGCTAGATACTTGTTCTACCATAAACTCATAACAACCTTGCTTTTTTGGTAATCACAAGAGGGAAGCAGTTGTCGCCATAGCATCCACTGCTTTGTTTTCTACTCTTGGTATTTGTGTGAACTTGATATCCATGAAATACTTTTTGAGATCATCTATCATTTTCTTATATGGCATGAGCTTTTCATCCTTTGTCTGATACTCGTCATTTACTTGATAGATGACAAGCTGTGAGTCCCCATACACTTGTATTTCTATAATTTTCCATTCAATTGCCACTTTGATGCTGATAATCAATGCTTCATACTCAACTACATTATTGGTACATGGAAACATTAGTCTATAGGACCTTGGGATGGTGTGTCCTTGAGGTGTAACAAATAGAATTCCCACACCAAACCCCCTTTGTGTGTATGATCCATCAAAATAAAGTCTCCATTGTTGTGTGGTAATATTCAGAATGTCTGCATCCGAAAATTCAATGTTCATTAGATGATTATCTTGTAATGGAGCTTCAACTAATTGATCAGCTATCACCTATCCTTTGATGGATTTCTGGTCTACATACTCGATATTAAACTCACTTAGGATCATGACCCATTTTGCTAGTCTCCCTATTAGAGCAACTTTGTTGAGTAGATATTTTAGTGGGTCTATTTTAGCCGAGTCTGACTGTATGAGTCAGCATGTAGTGTCGCAACTGTTGGGTTGCAAATACCACTGCCAAACAAGCTTTTTCTATGAATGTAATTTATTTCATAGCCGTTGAGAGTCCTGCTAATATAGTAAATAGCTTGTTCCTTTCCTTCAGAATCTTCTTGTGCCAATAGAGCTCCTAAAGAAATGTCAATTGTTGCGATATATAGTAACAATGGTCTCTCTGCTGCAGGTGGCATGAGTATTGGAGGCGATATCAAATATTGTTTTATCTAGTTAAAAGTTGTTTCACATTCATGATCCCACTTGAATGAGACATTCTTATGAAGTAGATGATTGAATGGATGGATTTTGTCTGCCAATTGGGAGATAAATCTTCTGATGGATTGTAGCCGCCTTGTAGGGACCGTAATTGACTGATATTTTTAGGCGGTGGCATCTCCATTATTGCTTTGACATTAGCCGGATCCACTTCGATACCTTTTTCTGACACTATGTATCCAAGGAGTTTTGCTGATGTTACCTCGAACACACATTTCTTCGGGTTCAATCTAACCTTGAACTTTTCCAGGCTAGTAAAGATTTTTTCGAGGATCTCCATATGTCCTTCTCTGGTGTATGATTTTGCTAATATGTCATCCACATAATCTTCCATAAATGTATGCATCATATAATGGAAAACAGTGGTCATCGCCCGCTGATATGTTGCACCTGCATTTTTCAACCCGAAGGGCATGACATTCCAACAGAATGTACCCCAAGGACAAGTGAATGTTGTCTTTTCTTGATCTTCAGGTGCTATCTTTATTTGGTTGTATCCTAAGAAGCCATCCATTAATGACAACATGGCATGTCATGCTATTAAATCGACAATGATGTCAATACTTGGTAAAGGAAAATCATCCTTTAGGCATGCCTTATTTAGATCTTTGAAATCTATGCATATTCGGATGCTATTATCTAGTTTAGATACATGCACAATATTTGAAATCCACTCAGCATAATCGATAGACCTAATAAATCCTGCATCCAACAAATTCTTCAGCTTAGCTTTTACCATCAGGGTGATGTGGGGATGCATTTTTCTCAATTTTTGCTTGACTGGTTTGATTCCGGTTGGTAGAGACAGATGATGCATCAGGAGATCTGGATCTAATCTTGGCATGTCAGAATAAGACCAAGAAAAATTGAAATGCCGCTCTTCAAAGAATTTGGTGAATTCGGGCTTTTCCTGTTCTATCATAGACACTGCCATATGTAGAATCTTTGCCTTTTCAGTTGTTCCAAGATTTATGGATTGTGTCGGTTCCACTAGTACTGATGATCTGTCATGGTAATGCTCTGGAAGGGTGTCAAATCTCCCATCTTTCAGTGCCTCAGAAAGGTTTTTACTGTTAGATACGTTCTTTATTTTTTCTTTTTCAAAATCTAATGGTGCCTCATAAAGGTTTTCACTGTTAGATCCTTTTTCCCTGTTGTCATTTTTGCAATTGGAAGATTTGGCGCCCTCCTGATTTGAAGTGTCGTTATGAGTGTTATGGGTAGAACTTCTATCAGGTTTGTCATTGCAAAGGAAATTTACAATGGCATCATCATTTGAAAAGATTGGTATATTAATAGGTTTTGTTGGTTCCCAGTCAAGAAGTTCGGGATGTATCAAGGGTAATAAGTCATCAGGTTGAGTAAGGTCAATGGTTGTAAGTGTTCTGATAGCCAGGTGGTCAAAGTTGTCAGTGGGAAGGTCGAGGTCTATGATATTACCCTCCTCCAAGTTGTCTAGCTCACTCGATGTTTGTTCATCCTCACTTGAGTCATCAATATTTAGTGATCCCAATACAAGTAGTCTTGTTCCTGAACTTTGTCCCTCCTCTCATATGGGTGTTGATGACATCAATTTGTTTGTCAGTGTATGATGTTGTAGATAAATGATCCCATTCATACTCATTACAATTTGTTTCAGAGTCGTCCCTCATTTGCAGAATCCTTTCTACCACTTTCTGAGTTACTTCTTTTGATTCCCCTGTATAGCCTAATCCTATTTTGTCTTTAGGTTGAAGTGTTAGAGGTTGAATAGGTTCTATAATACCATCTTTTCTCTTGCTAATTGGTCCTTGCCCTTCATAGCCCATTTTTTCTAAGATAACCTTTTCTTTTCCATACTGATCTATCCTTATGTTGATATTTGCTGATGTTGAGGCTTCTTCATCTTTATATAGCCAATTGAGAATGGCTTTGTCTTCTAATTCATCTTCTAGGGTACCTACTTTTACAAACCTTTTACTCAGAACTGTGACAAGTTGTGATGATCGTTGTGCATTTGTTGTGGGTTGTCCATATGATTTTGGGGATGGTAGAAATTGTGAAAGACACAAAGATTGCTCAAGGGAATATTCTCTCAAGCCTTTGTCCTTTAACTAGACCTTGTCTGTAAATTGTTGTGATAGAGTGTTTAGGGGACCTTCATTATTTGATATAGTTGAGTCAGCAACAATTGTTTCCTTTTCCTGGTCCTTCTTCTCAACCCATTTGGATATAAAATTGAGTTTCTTTTCACCACTAGATGAAGTAGATGTGCTAGCTTCTCTATTGTGGGGCACCAAAGTGTCTTGATTTGCCTTAATCATGTTACAAGTCTGGGGATTATTGTTGTCAGTTGAAATTGTGACCTCTTGTCCATTGATAGGAAATTTCAAACATTGATGATATGTCAAAGGTACTGCTTGCATTTCATGGATCCATGGACGTCCCAAGAGTATGTTATATGTTAGCTCCTTGTCTAACACTTGGAAAATAATATTTTTGACAATCGGTCCCACTTGAATTGGTAGTACAATTAGCCCCTTGGAAGACCTTTCCTCTTCATCATATGATTTTATTGTTATCTTTCTTCTGACATCAATAGCATTGTCAGAATAGCCTAGTGCACAAATTAGTTTTAAAGTGCAAATATTTAATCCAGCTCCACCATCTATTAAGACACGCTTGACATGATGTTTATGGATTAGAACCTCTATATGCAAGGTCGCATTGTGTGGGTGATTTAGTGACACATCATCTTGTTTGGAGAATGACAGACAATGAGGTGTGGTTAGGTGTCCCACCATAGCTTGAAATTGACATACATCCAAATTAGTGGGTACCATAGTGGCCACTAGAGCCTGTTCCAGAACCTCCTTATGTGATGGTAATATTTTAAGAAGTTCCAATATGTATATCTATGCGAGTATCTTTTGTAGTTGTTCCACAATGTTGTATTGATTTGAAGGGGGAGTAGTGTTTTTAGATGAAAATCCTTTCAGTATTACTTTGGATTGCCCCCTTGTCGTTACATTGACTGGTTGATTATCTTGTGTTTCCCTGATTTTTATGACATTTATTTGGTTGTCATATGTGTTTATGTCTGGTTTCACGTTCAGGGATTCAATGCCATTGATGCTTATGGTATCTATTTGATTATCAATGACATTATTTTTCTCAACCTCAAAAATTCAAAGAATGGTGGTGTTGTAGATATAGTTTACACTTTTTCCTTTACTGTTTGAAGAAGATTCTCCTTTTTCATAGTTGGGTAAAGGATTTGTAAATGACTGTGATTGTTGTTTGTTTGATGTCCTTTGACAAACACCTTCTTTACTTCAATCAAGTCTTGTATCAGGTGTTTTAATTGCATACAATCATTTGTTTTATGTCCTTTATTTTTATGAAAGTTGCAATAGTCAGCATCGTTCCACCAAGATGGTTTCACTTTCGACTCCCAATTTCGTGCTTCTGGTAGAATTATAAGTCTATTTGCAATAAGCTCTCTCATTGTTGATTCCAAGGTTTGTCCCAATGGTGTAAATCCCCATCAATTGGATTGTCTTTGATATGATGGTGGCCGAGATTCTCCATTGTTTGGGTTATTGTTTTGAGTGGTACCTTGATTGTTGTTCTAGTTTTCATTTTGATTTGTTTTCACAGTTGTTGCCATCAAATTGAATACTGGTTTTGTATTTTGTGTGTCAGTTGTAGCATCATTGTTTCTAGTATTTCTGCTTTTCTACCAAAATTTAGGCTGATCATTGTTTCCATAGTGATTTGAGGAATTTGTGTTGTTTGATGTATCATTGTAATGTTTAATCACTCCTCTTTTGACTAGGACTTCTTCGATTTTAAGCCCGTTCTCAATCACCTTTTCAAATGTTGGGGGACATTGTAGTTCCAATCTATAACTCATGTCATCATTTAAGTTGTCAATAAATAATTCATTCTTTTCCTCTTCAGGTATAGATCAAGGATATCTAGTGAGCAACTTTCGCCAACATTGTAAGAATGATAGGAATGTCTCTCCTTTCTTTTGTTTCATGTTGTATAGATCTTTTATGGTTACGTCATGTTGAATGTTGAAGGAGAACTGTGTGATAAATTTGTTGACCAATTCTTCAAAGGATCGAATCCTCGGTTGTAATTTGGAGAACCATTCCATACAGTGTGCTCCTAAACTCCTAGGAAACAACCTCATTAGGTAAGTATCCTCTTGTGCAAACTCTAGGCTCATTCTTCTAAATTCCCTCACATGGTCAATCGAATCCATTTTGCCATTGTACTTGTCATATTTGGGGAACTCATAATGCCCAGGGAAGGGTATCATGTCTACACTCAGATGAAAGGGATAAGGACAAGTGTCCTGTAATGAATACCTCTTTGTGGTTCCCTTTTGCATATCCTGAATTTGTTGTAAAGTTTGCATTTGGGCTATTAGAGCAACCACTTGATCTATTTCTTGCATGTTATGTGGTTTTGTTGCAGTTGTTCTAGGTGTTTCCTTTAATCGATTGATGTCGAAATATTTCAGAAGTTTTGCACCCCTAACATCAAGAGGTTATTTTCCATATCTTGTTCCAAGAACTTTTCCATGAATTTATGGAAATTTGGATCTTGTTGGGCAGTTTGTATATCCTCTTGGGTTATCTCATTGGTATCATTTTGATGAAATCGGTGAAAGGGGTTTTCTTCAGCCATTATGTTTGGTGTTTCAAATTCTCTCTCTAAGTTTTTGTCTTTGTAACCTTGTCAAGATTGACATACAAGTATTTGTTGTTTTCACTTAAACTTTGATTTTCTGTGTTTGGATTAGTGTCAATTGGATTTTAACAAAGTTGAATAGAATGATGTATTCTATTGATTAGACTAAGTTAAAAATTTGATTATTGTGTTTTGTTTCATGATGATAGGATGTCAAAATCCTGATGAGGAAATTTAACTCAATAATCAAGATTTATGTTTTGATAATTGGACACTTTGTTGTTTGCAAGATCTGGGTTTAAGTTAAAAGAATTTTGACTTGTAAGAACCTATTTGTTTCAGGTTTAAGACATTGTTTGGACTGTAAAAATGTTTTTTTTGATAAAAACCTAAGTTTCTGATGCCAACAAATCTAACAGATGTTTCCAAAAGCTCTCTATTTTTTTGTTATGTGGAAGCGCTAATACAGAGGGAAGAAGCACTAAAAATTATGGTAAAAGTTTTGTGAAATAGGGTAAAAGCACTAAAATAGACTATAGACACGCTAAAAGATTGGTAAATTCTGACACTGGTAATTTTGGTTATAGTCGGTATATGTGCTATAGAATTTGTTAGAAGCACTAAAACAGATTGCAGAAGCACTATTTCAATTATGGATGCGCTAAAAGATAGTGCATAAGTGCTAAAACAGAGTGTGCAAGCGCTACTTTGGGATTCAACAATGTTGTCTAATCTTCCTTTCTATGAAGAGACTGACCTTTTTTTGTTGTAATTTTCAGGATTTTTGGTATTTTGACAAGATATCTCTACTGGTAATTCTCTGGTTTTGGATGACAAGCCTAATGTTTCCAAGTTTTCTCTATTGTAAGAATTGATCAGGCCTGTTGGAATATTCTATTGCTAGTTGTGGGATGGAAGACTGACGAATAGGTTGACTATGATTATGTTTCTGTGAAAGAGCTCTTCTTTGGAAATAAGCTTGTGAATACAAAGGCTCTAAAGCGTAATCATCAGTATATCCCCTAGCAAAATCGTGAAACCTATGGATGAAAGTTCTATGTTGAAACAAGACTTTCCTACTTTGATATAAAAATTGTCTTCTTTCCAAAAGTTTCTTGTACTAAGTTGTTTCTTTGGTTTCTTGACTCTTTTTGTGAGGGATTTCTTAACAAATGTTGTGGATTTCCAATCCCTAATCATAAATTTCCCCGTTTGATTTTGTTTGACTCTTTGTGTTTTTTTGGATGATCTTTATCTGAATTAATGATTTGAAAACACAATAAACAATTGTAGAACAATTGTTTTTAAGACCTAGAATCTAAACAATAAGTGTATGTTCAAGAATCACGCATGGTCCTATTTTCACTGGTTTGTTTAACAAAAATACACTTCAGAGGCAATTTATGGATGGAATAGAACTTTGGTGAAAATTGCAAGACGAGTTCTCGAGGACAGCGAGGGCGAGCGTTCCATCCGAGGAGGCTCTGGGTTCGAGGGCCGGACTCCAAATGGCTCTAAGCCATTAAGGAAGTATTTTCCTTTCCGTAAGATCTCTTTCTATAGCCTGTTTAGGTTTCTTTCAATGTGCTTGTTTTTATTGTTCACAGCAAGAGGCAAACTGTATCTTGCTTTCGAATGTTGTCTCTTTTTTTTTGGTAAATCTATAGCAGAGGAACGCCTCCTGGCATGAATCATGTGCCATCAATGGGTGAGGGCGGGCCAGAGACCGAAAAACCCCCTAATGGTCTACAAAAAGCCATAGAAGGCACGGGGTCAAAAACGGTTAACGGTGCCAAATCCTTCAAGGATGTTGTTACCGGCAATGAAAAGAGCAATGTGCCTGCGACGGCTTCCTTCATTGTGGTCAGTGACGGTAGGGTAGATGGCACTCAAATCTCAGAGCCTGGAGGAGGTAAGGTCTCTTCCACAAACCCTAGGATAGATTCCTTTATCCCAAATGAGGAAATGGCAAAGGTTCTTGATAATGAGGAGAAAAAACTTAAAAATACTGCAATTTTCTTCACTGCCTTAGATTGTAATAAAACTCCCTCAAGAAATTTTTTTGACGACTGGCTAATGAATGTCTGGAATAAAAAAATGGGAATTCAACACCAATTCTGTAGATTAATTCAAAAAAGGGCTTTTTCTGATATTTTTTAGAGATAAAGAAA
The DNA here is from genome assembly GCA_007258455.2 of Sequoia sempervirens. Lineage (NCBI taxonomy): Eukaryota > Viridiplantae > Streptophyta > Pinopsida > Cupressales > Cupressaceae > Sequoia > Sequoia sempervirens. The sequence continues at coordinate 239,923,823 of VDFB02358134.1, forward strand.
TGCAAAAAAAGGCCACCGACAAGGAATATTGGTCGGTTGGAAATGCTATGTTTCGAGCGGTTACCTGGTCACCGAATGTCTTAAATGAGGAAGTCTTAGCCTTATCTTACCCAAGATGGATAAACATTAAGAATGTGCCCCCTATACTTTGGAGGGTTATCTCGCAACTCCTCTCACATTATGGAAGAACCATTAGGGTTGAGGAAACAAATAACACTCTCCTTCATAGGGATGCTTGTGCCCTGTTAGCTATCACCCCTAGTGTGGAAATCCCTGATGAAATTGAACTTGAAACAGAAAATGCAATTCTAAACTGTAAGATAGAAATATTGGGAGGTGTAATGCCCCATCTTAATAACCTAAGAATGTTGCAATTGTGTATAAAGGTGTAATAATTTTTTTTTTAAAGTATAATTATTAAGTTAATTAATTTGCATACATTCATTAAGTTACACGACGATACACTACTTTGAGTTTCCATAGACGACATTAGTATTTTGCATTGCACATATTATTTAACATTAACATAAAGATAAACATTGCATATCATTTGAAACTCCATTCAAGATAACATAAAGTACAAATTTGTTTCATACATTGCATTTGATATAATAGTACAATACTCATCCATCTGATGAGGTAATTCAATAATAATTACAATTACAAGTGTTCACCTCACAACATTTGAGGGATGTTTTCAAATACAAGATTTACAATTTACAACGATATAGTACACATAAGTTTCCAAGTGCAAGCTCTCCATCCATGAAGCTCTCGATGCAATGATCAAACTAGGGACCCAACGGAGTAAGGTGCATGTTCCACCCAACCATGTGGTACCTGTAGGTCCACCCCCGTGCTAGGAGATAGTAATATGGTTACCTAGACATAATCTTCTAACCCTAGACACTAGTACATAACAAACTAATGGTTACATTGCTTCCAGATTTTAGACAATTGAATGTACTACATACACAAGGTTGACTGTTATTTTAGGTGGAGTGTCATCACAACGTTGCAAAGGTTACCCTGGTGTTTCTTCCTAGGTTCCGGCCCCCAACCTTAGGTTACCCTGGTAACCTCTTATGAAACTCGGCCCCTATTGCATACTATTGCAGAATCGAATGTCTCTTTAAGGAAACAAGACACCGATTTGCCATTCTAGGCCTTCTCGTCTTATACTCAAGACTGAAGTAGCTCAAGAGTCATAAGCGAGGCATAACATCTTGTTAAGAATTTTAATCTAACTACTGTGTCATTTAGTTATCACTGAGTTATTAACTCTTTGCAAGTTACCCTGACACCACTTTGTGTGTCGGTCCTTACAAAAAGCCACTCCCCTAAACATAACAAAGATTTCTAAGTTTACTATCTAGGGTAGACAAAGTGCACAAATTCATCATATAATACCAAAAATACCACAATGTACATCACAAATTGTTCACAAAATCAGGTGCACTACCCTAACTTGTTCAATCACATGGAACCAAAGTCAAATTTACTCCCATAAAAAGGACTACAACTGGAAGACTTAAAATCACACAATGATAATCCCCATTTGCCCAATAAGAATAGAAGTAACATAAAGTAAATACACATCTATCATTGGGATATATATTAAATCCAGTCAATCATTAAAAATTAAACAAGAAATTAGAACTACTAAATTGTAATCTATTTCCACTTTCTCAATTTCACTTAATGGAACTAATCATCAATTTGTCAAATGAAAATATTTCATTTAAATAAAATAAAATTTTATACCATATTCATATTATTTTTCCCAAACTAAAATAATTATTTAAGTAATTATTTTAATTTATTATTTATATTATTATATCTAACTATATCAAATTTACTTCTAATAAAATTTCATCAAATTAAAAATATATAAATATATATATATAATATATATTATAATATTATATATTATATATAATATATTATAAATATATCATATATAAAATATATATTATAAATATATTATATAATATAAAGTAACATTAATGAAAATCTAATATAAACTAAGACTGCGATAGAAGTTTTTTCGCAGTAACAATGCGGAAGCCCCTGTGAGGGTTGGGCTGCTACGCAGCCTCCCTCACAGAGCCGCAGTTTGTGAGCGCTGCTCACAGGTTGCGTGCCTTGTGGGGGCGGCTGTAGCCATCCTCACACAGCAGCAGTCTGTGAGCGCTGCTCATAGGTTGCGTGCCTTGTGGGGGCGACTGGCCAAAAACCCCCCTTTCATTTAATTTTTTTTTATAAAATCGCCGTATGGCGGCGGCGTAATGAAACACAATTTATTTATTTTTTTTAAAAGGAAATTTCAATATAGAATTTCGCCCATATGGCATTGTAACACAATTTTGATTTCCAATAAAAAGAGCTTTTCACAATTCGATTTATAACTATATATATATAAAGATATATATATATATATATATAAATAATAATTTCCTTAAAGTTTCAGTAGGGGAAATCAGGGTAATAATAAATTTCTTCTGGGATTTTTAAAGAACATGCATAATAATTTTTTTCATTTAAATCCCAAATCATTCCTGTAGGTACAATTTCCTTTTCAACAAGTAATTTCCCTCACAGAAAAAAGAAAAAAAAAAATTTCTATAGAGAGTATGTTACAGAGGTTTTTCTGAAACTATAAATTCTTCACAAAACACAATTACAGAGAACAACTTTTGTACGAGAAATACAGGGATTTAAACTAAGCTAATTTCTTTTTAGAAGCAATCCCTTTCAAAAATCCACAATAAAATCTACAAGAAAAATACTTGATTTCCTTTGCTATCTGGTGAAGAGAGCCTCTGTAGCCTTTGTTGCCTGTAGCTTCAAAATCCTTCCCGAGAACCAAAGCCAATAGCAACCAAATTACAATACCAAGAAATCTTCCACGAATATATAGTATTCCCAAAATGGCACAATCAAAGAAATTTTGCAATGCTCTGATATTTTTTCCCCGTGAGAAAATCCAATAATCCCTGTGTTTTTCCTGAGATCCAATTTTACCTCCATAACAAATTTCCTCAATCAACATCAATTAATGCACTGGCAAACATGTCGAGAAGTGGTTGCAAAATATCTTCTCCACCACTTCTCGGCAATCTTGCCAATTTCAATTGCTTGCAATTAAATTCATTTATTTAATTTAAATTTACAACCAATATTCAAATCTCATGCATTTATTTATTTTTTTACTTTTCTAATTTTCAAATACAAATTTAATTTACAATTCAAATGCCATTTTCACAAATTAATTTAATTTCAAATAAAACTATTCACACACTTAATAATTTAATTTAATTAATTAATTTATTTAATTAAATAAGTTTAATCTTTTAAGATCAAACCATTTAACCAAATAAGCAAACTAATTAATTAAATAATCATGCAACTAATTTCTTCAACATTTAAAAATTAATTTAAATAACAATAATTTAAAGCACAATAAACTAACATTAAAATTAACCAAATTTACCTTTCAAACAATTTATCCAAATAGAAAATACAAGACAATCCTATGACTCAAACTAAAAACAGACAAAGTACAGTGACCGGGTTATAGACTAGACTAGGGTGAACCAAACTACTATCTCCCAATCAACATATCCGTTGAGTCTTGACACGCTCAGACCTGAGTACCCAGGTGGAGTCAGTGTCATGTACTTGCAATCCTGCAACCAAACAATAACATGCATATATATATATATAAACCATTGAACAGGCACACCGTGCGGAGAAAATCATGGATATCTTAGGGCACTCGCAAGTGAGTGATGTGATTCTGTTCTCCACACCAATACACATCACATCAAACTGACGAAATAAATAACTGTTAGTCCATCAAAACATATACATAGCAATAATCAACTGAAAGTAAACATCTATGCTATCTCAAAGCATATCAGAAAACAGTAATCACCATACAATGTATCATAATGTCACAGAATAAATCCACTGTCGCTCAAAACCAGCGATCAAAATATCCAAACAAAATATCATAATCTAACAGTGTGAAAACACAACAGCATAAAACATAAGCATAAATGGAGGGGTACTACAGGAGGTGCCAACGCATGCTTCCTCTGCAAAAAAGAAGGGCATAGAAGGAAAAACTGCCCGATCCTAAGAAATAACCTTGTGGGGAGGGCTAAAGTGAAGATACTAACCATAATAAGAAGCCATTCCCTGATGCTAATGAGTTGGGAGTGGGCTCAAACTTGGAATCTGGTCAAGAATCTAAAAACCCTAAACCTAGGGGGGCAAAGATACTAATGGAAACTACTCGTGTCCCACCCCAAGATTTGAGGGTGGATAACCCTTCTGATCTGATGTTAGCCAGTGAAGATCAATTAGTGAGCATCAGAATTTCCCCAACTCGTGGGATGCCAAAGACTGAAATTAAAAGCAATGAAGATAGGGAAGATGCGGATTCAAACCCATTAGCGGGTGGGATCAATCCCCCAATCAAAACTGTGCTCGAGGACCACCAAAGAAGGAGTGGCCACCTCTCCCTTGGGGGCAAGCTAAGCGCACAAGAAATGGTCATGCAACAGATGAGAGAGCAAATAGGAAAAAATAAAAAGATAATGAGGAACCTAAGGGAGCATAGTCATAATACTAAAGAAAAGTAGGCTCAAACCCTAAAAAAGAATCCAATTCTTACAAAGACCTTTAATATGGAGATTGACCCAAGGAATGATAAGATAAAAGATTGCCAAGCTGTAGATTATAAAAGTCTAATTCTGGTCCCTACTCCTGGGGCAGCCTATAAAGATTCTGAACTTGGTAAAACTTCTTTTACTCCTATTATGGATGGGGATCCCCCTCCTTTGCTGATGACAGGACAAGGAGAGGAAACTACCTCCCCTTGTAAGGTCATGAACAAAGAGGGCATTTCCACCCATAGTAGCAGTAGGATAATTGACATTAAAAGCTCTGAACTAGATAAGCAAAAGGGGGCTAATACAAAAGATAAACAAAAGGGGGCCTTTGACCTCTCAGATTTCAAGCCTTTAAACCAAGACACCCTGCAATTTTTCCAAGACTATTTAAACAACTGGAATCCAGAAGGGGATGTTGCAACCCCAGCCAATGAGGAAGGCACAATGGGGAAGTGTTTCCAGGGGGGATGTGCTACCACACCCCAACTAGAGGAAGGTGTGAAAGAAGAGGAAGGAGGCAGCCTAGTGAGTAAGATGCTTAAACAAAAAAGGAGGGGAAGATGAAAGAAGTAGAAGGAGGATTCAATCCCCTACCAGAAAAGTAAGCTGGGAAAGACAACCCTCACTAAGTGCTTTGACTCCTTTAGGAGCTCAGATGATGGGCTCCAAACAATGGAATCAGATGACTCTTAATTGCTTGTCTTGGAACATTAGGGGACTGGAGTCCCCAGATAGGAAGTATAATGTAAGGAGATTCTTAAACCAAGTGAAGCAAAAGGACATTGTTATGATCCAAGAACTCAAAGCAGTAGGCTTCCAGCTTGAGACAAGTCTAAACTTTATTTGGAAAGATTCAATCCATTTTGTAACGAAGCATGAAAAAGGGAAAGGAGGTACTGCAATCCTAGTTGCAAATAAGTGGACCAAATGGGTTACTAATCAGGGCCTATCTCCTTGTAATAGAGTTGTGTGGATATTGATTGAGAAAGATAACCTTAAATTTGGTATATGCTTAGTGTACGCCTCGAATGACTATAGGTAGAGGTGTATGTTATGGGATTGGCTTAGCAGACTATAGGAGGTCCCCTGGATTATTGGAAGAGACTTCAATATGATAGAAAGCACTGAGGATAAGGCTGGTGGGAGTGATATGGGCTGGAAAGGCAACGAGAAATTCTTTTGGTTTAAAATGAAAAATAAACTCCAGCTCTTTGACCCCATAGAAGGTCTTAGAAAGGAAAAAAAAAGTATATGGTTCACATGGTGCAACTTCCAAAAGGGAGAGAGAAGAATATATAGTATACTGGATAGATTCTATGCAAATAAGGATGAGTTTCAGTTTGACATTGTGGATGAGTCCAATACCAGAGTCAAAGTGATTCCTTGGACCCTCTCAGACCACCATCTAGTCTCGGTAAAAATAACACTAGAAAAAGACCAGCCTGCCACTATGAAAAAAGTGGCAAAATTCTTGCTGAATACAAAGTTGTTGGAGGATGAGGATTGTTGTGATGCCATTTTTACAGTTAAAGAGATTAACAAATGGGTGCACAAGGGGCTTTCGTACGTTGAAAGATGGAACACCAATGTGGAAGCCTGGAAGAAAATCTTCCAAACAATCGGACAAAAGAAGGCAAAGGATCTAAGGAAAAAAGAGGGCTTACTACATGATAACCTCCTAGTGGTTGAAACTGCCCTGCAAGACGACCCCAAAAATACTAGCCTAAATGAGGTGCTAGTTTCTATGAAAGGGGAGTTGAGGAAAATTCAACTGTTAAAGGACCAAGGCCTTAAGACTCGGGCAAGGCTAATTTGGGCCTCTCAAGGAGATAGAGGTTCAAAATTATTCTTTAAATGCCTAAAAAACAAAGAAGCTAAAGAGAAGGTTAATGTGATTTGGCATAATGACAACCTGAGCAAAGATCCTAAGGTTATCCAAAATAGCTTTCTCCAATTCTACAAAGATCTTTTTACCTCAGAAGGAAATAACACGCAAAGTCAAAAGGCAAGGGATGATTGCAGGAAACTAATTGCTAAGAAGCTGTCTGAACAAGATGCTAGGTTCCTAGATAGGCACCTCTCCCTAGATGAGGTTAAGGTAGCAATCCTGGCACTAAACAATGATAAGGCCCCGGGGCTAGATGGAATCCCCATTGAATTCTATAAAAAGAACATAGATTGGGTGAGTGAGGAACTCCTCAATGTTTACATAGAAGCAACTGAGGTGGGCTCTCTAGGCAGCAAAATTAATAAAGGTATTATAAAACTGATCCCTAAAGAGGGAGACAAGGTACTTGTTAAAAATTGGAGACCCATAACTTTGTTGAATGTCTCCTACAAAATTTTTGCAAAGGCTATAGCACTAAGGTTGGCAAGTCTACTTCCAAAGATAATTAACTGCACGCAAATAGGCTTTATCAAATGGAGATACATCCTTGAGAACCTCCTAACAAGTTGGGAGGCAATGGATTGGGCCAAAATGTCTGGGAAAAACATGGGAATGCTCCTTGTGGACTTTGAAAAGGCTTATGATAGGATTGAGTGGCCATTCATAATGATGGTCCTTGAAGCTTTTGGGTTTCCAAAGAAGCTCTATAGAATGATTGAAACTCTTATGAAAGATGCCAATGTGCAAATAGAGATAAATGGTTGCTTGACAGAGGAGTTTGAGTTGCAGAGATCTATAAGACAAGGTTTCCCCCTAGCCCCTACATTATTTGTGATAGTTGTTGATGCTCTGCACTTTATCCTTAGAGATAACTATTTAACCCCCAAAGTAAATGGCCTCATCCTTCCAAATAAAGAGGAGTTAATAAACCTCCAGTTTGCAGATGATACAACCCTTATCATAAAGTTGGAAGAAGAGAATGTGAGTCATCTCATGGGCAAACTTGAATTCTTGGAAAAGGCTGTTGGTTCTAGGATATCAAGAGCCAAGTCTATCATGCTTAGTTGGGAGGATAATCAACCCCCTTGGTTTGAAAGGTTGGGCCTGCAATGGGGGGGGGCCGAATAAAATAGTAAGATACCTGGGGATCCCCTTTGCAGTTAGCCCCAACTTGAGAGACATGTGGGAGTGGGTGAAAGAAAAATTTGAGAAAAAGTTAAACAATTGGAATAATAGGTACCTTTCACTGGCAGGAAGGGCACAAGTATGCCAAAAAATCCTTGCCTCTTATAACATTTACTACTCCTCGGTTTGGCTTTTCAATAGCTATCAAGTTGAGGAAATCCAAAAGAAAATCAGACAATTCTTATGGTCTGATGGCAAAGGCAATAAGAAAATGCATGCAATAAAGTGGGAAATTTGTTGTATGGACAAGCAGCTAGGGGGCCTAGGACTCAAGAACTTAAAACAACAAGGCTTAACCCTAGCTACAAAGTGGATCTGTAAGGCTCTCTCAGGTGATGAGCCTTGGAAAGTCTTGGTTAGAAACAATATTAAGCTGGCTACACCTAAAAAAGCCAAAACCTGGAAGCACCTTCCTCTTTGTGACTTGGTCTTTGGAAAGTTTGTAACAACCCCTGCTGGATCCAAGGTGTTTAAAATCTTGTGGAAAGCTTGGGAATCCTCTAAAGATAAAATTATTGAGAAGTGTCTAATTGACATTAATATCAATAAGATCTTCTTGGAAAGATCCATATGGTGGAATGTATTCCACAAGGACAAGCCACTGGCTTTACTGCAGGGATGTTCTACTAAATCCTGGAATAAAAAAGGTCTGTCCTTCTTTGACCAAATCCTGATAGAGGGTAGACTGAAATGTTGGGATACCCTGAGAATTGAGTTTGACTTGCACAATCTCATAAAAGAACCTTTGAAACCATTAAAAAAAATGTGGTAATCCCCATTGCTAACATAATTGGTAGGAAAAATAATGTGCATGATCTTGATTGGCTGGAAAATAATAGCATTGCAGGTTTAAAAGCAAAAGAGATCTATGGTCTTCTGAATAACAATTCAGAACTTGTAGAAGACTTAAATCAAAAGTGGAGGATAAAATTAAATGATGAAGAATGGAAACTTGTTTTCAGGCATAATTGGAACAACACCTTGGAGCCCAAGAAGGCAGCATTTAGATGGCTGCTTTTGATGCAAAGATTACCAAATGTGGACTCCAGCAAGAATCCACTTGGCTGTAATATCTGTAAAAAATCTGATTCTGTAATGCATATTTTTTTTTATTGTTTTTTTGCCAAAGAAATATGGAATATATTTAAAATTGACATGTTAAAAGCTAGGCAAACTAGAGAAGATAGAAAATTAGAAATTATAATGGGAAAATGTATTGGTTTTGGAAAAACTAGTAATTTATTCTAGTTAATTCTATCAACTGAAATATTATGGTTTATCTGGAAGGCAAGGAATAAAGAAATCTATCAGGGCTGTAGAAGAAATCTTACTAAGTTTTATAGAAAACTCACTCTACACTCTGTTTATGTGCAGGTTTCCATCATCACCCAGGTAGCTAAGGAGAAATTTCAAAAACTGTTGGAGGAGGGAAAAATAGAAAACAACAACCAGATCCAGCAATGGCTGGAACATAAAGAGACCTACAATCCTGTGAGAAGTGGCATCAAAAAGGAAAAGAAAGATAATAGCACTTTTGTTTAATTCTATTTTTTTCTATTTTTGTAATACTACTTTTGTAATAGTCGAGGACTGCAAAATTGTGTCCATGGTAGAAAGCTAGCAACTTTAATTTGGGCTTAAGTAGTGGCCCTGTATGTAAGCCAACGCAATTACAACCACTGATGTTGTTCTTTCATGTTCTTTCTTTAATCTATATTGAATATAAAAAAAATACACTTCAGATAAACTCACTCTTAAGGTCAAAAAGGTCATCATTATACTCAATAGCCCACATCTTAAAATTAACTCGACTCACACAGCCGTGTCACCCCCTAGAGGGTGCTCGTGTTTTTGTCTTTTCTAGGTGCATAATCAGAGTTGGATTTTTCAATCCCTTGAGCAAACGGTCATTGGCAATTATATGGTGAGTGTCTTGGGGGCAGATTCTTCCCTTGCATTGCGAGTATTACAATGTTTGGTTATTGACTCAGTTGGATTCTACACTATGGTTCGTAGATAGGGTTTCCGTGCAGTGTGGCAAATGATAAACTCCCTCAGGAGACCTCCTAATCTTTAGAACAAAGATTTCAGGGATGGTTATCTTGCACACTTCCAGTAAATGTGGGTTTCCTCATATTCACTTTTATTTTATAGTGGGTTGGAAAACTTGGCTTTGGTTGTTCCCACTCAGGTCATTCTCGTAGGGTGAGTACTTTTTCCCACTACGACAGGCCTTCTAAAGGATTTAAAAGGCGTAAATTGCATGAAAATAAAGGATGAGTATGACATTTTGATCACCCAGTTAAGGGGAGAGCATAAGCCTATCACCACACAAGCACATTAATCAATGTTCAATTTTTAAGCCCAAAAGACAATTTGTTATTCTAGGTGAAGATATTGCTTCACAAAAGTCATGATGTTAATTTTAACTGATATAGCAAATGTATGATGACTACCCTAGGATTGATATATTTTAAACCAAATGACTACCCTAGGATTGGTTCTTTTTAGTCCAAATGCGTCAAAATAAATTTTTGGTCATGGTCGCATCGGATCCAAAGAAGAAATTATAGATGCACTATAACAGGGGTCAGAAGCACTATTTAATTCATCAAAAGCACTATAGAATTTTGCATAAGCGTTGTAGAATTTGACAGAAGCACTAAAATAGTATTGGACTTGGAACAGTCAACCGTCCTGAGAGCCTTTGGTGGAAGCGCTAAAACAAATTGCAGAAGCGCTAGAAATTTTGGTGGAAGTGCTAAAACAAATTGCAGAAGCGCTAAAACTTTTGGTGGAGGCATTGCAGAATCCCTCGATTGGGCTAAAAGAAAACACATATGTATCCTATACGAACACTTATCAGAAAAATTGTTAAAATATGGGGTTAGAAGGTCCACGATGGGTGCCAAAATGTAAGTGTGGAATAAGTAATGAGTAAAATAACTAAAAATACTTCTTAATAAGACATTATATCAAAGATTCAAGAGCATTTAAACTAATTTAAAGAAAGCATGTACTGAAAGCGTCATATTGTTTTATATCTCCAAAGATTTATCAAGTCACGGGGCTCTCAGATTTGGTAAGCATTGTGACTGTTAAAATGCTAATCTAGAGAATTAGATGTTGTTGAATGCAATAATGTAATCTTATATGATGTTGCTAATTGATAAAATGAATCTACTATAAACTAAATTGACATGAAACTATGATGAAAGAAGCTATAGTAAAACTAAGATGCAACCATGATTTTGATTACTAAATGATAATGCTATGATGCTATTGCTAAATACTGATGTTGTTGCTAAGATGCTTGATTGCTTGATTGCTATTCCTACAGAGTAAATTTGCACAAAGATGAGAGATTCATTTCCTGTGAAGAAAAGTTGTATATATAGATTTACGACAACACATTGTGATGGGGCAGCACAACAAAGGCCTGGATTCAATTTGAAGAATTGAATGGTGAGAGATGAAGAAGCTTGAGCTGATTATGGGAATGGTTTCTCCCCATGAAAACATTAGGCCAGATGATAGGAAGAATCAAAGGAATGAGATTAAGAGGATTGCCTGCAAATTTGTCTCCACAACTTCTCCGTGAATACCAGTTGAATTAATTAGACATCTAATGTCTAATTTTATTAGTGAGTGAATAGAGGAAATTGCCTTTATGCCTTTTATTTGAATATTTGATTTATTCAATTTAGCAAAAGAGAATAAATAATTTAATAAAACAAACTATATAATTTGTTTATTAAATAAATATAGAAGGGATTTAAACAACAAAGTATTTAACCTTGTTTAATTAATTAAGATTGAATAATATGATAATTAAATAACACACACTATTGAAGTTGTATATTTAATTAAAATTGACGAATAGGAGAAATGAACTATAAATAAATATTTCTATTTATTTAATAGTAGAGGAAATTAAGGTAATTAATCAAATAAGTTGTATTTAATTAATTAGATTATCTAGACCATTTTTAGGTGTATACACCAACCACCTGTGGATGCTCCTGCATAAACTAATAACTTGTATTCTTTGCTAATAACTTGTATTTGGTCTTATCTTTTGGATCAATTATTTCATTGCAAGGTCTTAAAGATATTTTCCTTAATCATTTTAGACTTACTCTTGGCGAAACTTTGATGTATAATCAATTTTCCACCTGTACAAGAGAACCCAATGGACATCTAAAAAAATTTAAGATAAGATTCCATAAACTATAATCAATATTACTAATCCTTACAAACCTATAGAAGCCATAACTATTTAGATGTATCTTTTTGCTCTTAACTCTCTTACTATCCATGTTTTTGGGAGGACATTTGCTTTGACTTATTATATTACTAATGATTTATCCACAAGCCAAAATTTGTGAAAGATAACTTGTTCTCCAATGATGTGGAGTAGGACCTCTTTCTTGTCTTGGGCAACCAACAACACACAACCAAATTCCCATGCTAAATCAATGGCTTCTCATCATATGCCAAGCATCAACTTGCTCCTTAGGATGACTAATTATTTCAAAATCTAGCTACAACTATAATTAGTTGTTCAATCCTAATCAAGCCATGGAATTTCCTCCAAACTCTCAAGTTATTCTAGCCACACAATTTAAACAATCATACATGAACAAGAAATTCTTACAATTTAGAGTAGCCAAGCAAGCGAACCTCATTGGAAGTCAATCTAGTGTGGTAAAAGGCATGAAAAATTAGATGAAAGCTTGTAATCCTCAAACAAAAGCTCACCCAACACCATAAAATCAATCTTTTGAATCAAATATTTATTTGGGTAGCCTTCAAAAAATGGTCCAATTATTTAATAATGATGTTTCAAACGCATAGAGAGGAAACAAAATGTATTGGGGAAGTGGTGGATATTAACAAACAATTAATAACAATTTGCAATGTAACTATAAATGGAATACCCATCCAATTAATGGTGGTATTATGTGTGAAGCAATAATCAATATTGCACAAATTGATGGTTGGAGGCTTTGTTCTAGTAATAATCACAATGAAATGGACTATCCTCAATTCCACACAAACTTTGATATATTTTGAAGCCAAGGTCTAAACAATAATAAGAAACCAACTTCTCAAGGAAAAAACTCAAGTCAAAACTATGCAAACTTTGGAGTTGTTTACATGTTGGAGTCATATGACCTTTTTAAGAAAAATGAAGAAAATAGGTTTGATGAAAACATTGACAAAGTTCATGCATATCAGTAATACTATATATGTGGAAATTATGCTTTGAGAAATTGGGTAAAGGAGCCCTTGACAAAATCGATCCCATTAAATTTCCCTCACAAACGACCTAATCCTAATTTAGGAAACAACTTAGATATAATATTATGTTTTTTATTTGGATAGTTATGCCTTTAAATATAATCTTCTCTTTTCTTTTTATCTCTATTTTCAGCCTTTGCTCATTTCTTTTTCTTGTTGTATTTTTGTCTTTTTATCTCTATTGGTCTCACTTCATCATGTTCATGTCATTTTCCCCTTTTCATGTTTCTATGTTTATTCTTTTTCTCTCATTCTTAATTTCTTTTATTTTAGCCCCCAAATTTGATTACAATAAACTTTTTAGTCAACAAATGATTGAAGGGAAACAACATATGCCCTTTACATAATATCGAAATAAAATAAAACAAGCTACAACAAAAGAAAAATCAAACGATGTGCTTCATGAGCACCTTGAAATCTACACTTTTTCTCTTACAACAATCACCTACAACTCATCAATTCTCGACTATAGTGCCTTCAATCTTTAATAAATGCAATATCCCTTTCAACCTGCAACAAATCACTTCAAAAACTTCTTGAGAAATGTCATGCCCAACTCTCCAATCTCCAAAACCTACAGTGCACAATGAAAACCCAAAAAATGCCAAGAAAACCCTTTACCAAAATTCCAAAAAAAAATCAATTTTTCCCTCCTCTTGGAAAACTCACGACCACCTCCTCATAATGAGTTGTTTCCTCAATAGAAAAAAACAATAAATGCCTTTTAATTCCATTTTGTAACTCCCAATCCCAACACCTAAACTTTTTTTTTCATATATTTAAAGAAAAATGCAATTACACCTCAACCCCACCTGCCAACTTGCATAACAAAGGTGAACTTTTATAAAATTAAAATCACTTATTCAAATAGTCTCTTAATCATGAACTGCAAATGCAAATTCCTAATTTCAAATTTTTTAATTGCTGCAAGATTGCCAACCACCTGTGGATGCTCCTACATCAACTAATAACTTGTATTATTTAATATAACTGCTAATAACTTGTATTTGGCCTTATCTTTTGGGTCAATTATTTCATGGAAAGGTCTTAAAGATGCTTTCCTTAATTAGTTTAGACTTACCCTTGGCTGAACTTTGATGTATAATCAATTTTCCACTTGTATGAGAGAACCCAATAGACATCTAAGAATTTTTAAGATAAGATTCCATAAGCTATAATCAATATTACTAATTGTTAAAAACCTATAGAAGCCACAACTATTTAGATGTATCTTGTGGCTCTTAGCTCTCTTATTATCCATGTTTCTGGGAGGACATTTGCTTTGAATTCTTATATTACTAATCATTTGTCCACAAGCTAGGATTTGCGAAAGATAACTTGGTCTCCAATCATATGGAGTAGGACCTCTTTTTTCTCTTGGGAAACCAACAACATACAACCAAATTCCCATGCTAAATCAGTGGCTTCTCATCATATGCCAATCATCAATTTGCTTCTTACGATGACTAATTATCTCAAAATCCAACTACAACCACAATTAGTTGTTCAATCCTAATCAAGCCCTGGAATTTCCTCCAATCTCTCAAGTTATGCTAGCCACACAATTTAAACCATCATACATGAATGATAAATTCTCACAATTTAGAGTAGCCAAGCAAGTTAACCTCATTGGAAATCAATCTAGTGTGCCAAAATGCATGAACAATTAGATGCTAGCTTGTAATCCTCAAACACAAGCTCACCTAACACCATAAAATCAATCTTTTGAATCAAATGTTTATTAGGATAGCCTTCAAAAAAAGGGTCCAATAATTTAATAATGATGTTTCAAACATGTAGAGAGGAAACACAATGAATTAGGGAAGTGGTGAATATCAACAAAGAATTAATAACAATTTGCAATGGAACCATCAATGGAATACCTATCCAATTAATGGTGGTTTTGATCCTTGTGTAGAAAACCTAAATAGGAAAGGGAATATGTGTGAAGCAATAATCAATATTGCACAAATTGATGGTTGGGGGCTTTATTCTAGTAATAATCACAATGAAAAGGACTATCCTCAATTATGCACAAGCTTTGATATATTTCAACCAAAGTCTATAAAATAATAAGAAACCAACTTCTCAAGGATAAAAATCAAGTCAAAACTATGCAAAATTTGGAGTTGTTTACATGTTGGAAACATAACCTTTTTATGAAAAATGAAGAAAACAAGTTTGATCAAAACATTGACAAAGTTCATGAATATCGGTAATACTATAAATGTGGGAATTATGCTTTAAGAAATGGGGTAAAGGAGCCCTTGACAAAATCCATCCCATTAAATGTCCCTCACAAACCACCTAATCCTAATTTAGGCAACAACTTAGATATAATATTACATTTGTTATTTGGATAGTTATGCCTTTAAATATAATGTTCTATTTTCTTTTTATCTCTATTTCAGTTTTTTCTCATTTCTTTTTCTTTATGTATTTTTTATTTTTTAATTTCTATTGGTCTCTCACTTCATCATGTTCATCTCATTTTTCTCTTTTCATGTTTCTATGTTTATTCTTTTTCCCTCATTCTTAATTTTATTTTATTTTAGCCCCCAAATCTGATTACAATAAAGTTTTTAGTCAACAAATGACTGAAGGGCAACAACATATGCCCTTTACATAATCTGGAAATGAAATAAAACAAGCTACAAAAAAAGAAAAACTTCATGAGCACCTCCAAGTCTACACTTTTTCTCTTGCAATAATCACCTGCAACTCATCAATTCTCAACTATGGTGCCTTCAACCTTCAATGGATGCAATAACCCTTTCAACCTACAACAAATCACTTGAAAAAATTCTTGATAAATTCGTTTCCCAACTCTCCAATCTCCAAAACTTGCAGTGCACGATGAAAACCCAAAAACTGCCAACAAAACCCTTCACCAAAAATCCAAAAAAAAAAAAAAAAAATCCCTCCTCTTGGAAAACTCATGACCACCTCATCATAATGAGTTGTTTCCTCAATAGAAAAATCAATAAATGAATTTTAATTCCATTTTGTAACTCCCAATCCCAACGCCTAAACTTTCTTTTTCATATATTTAAAAAAGAAACACAATTACACCTCCACAACCCCATCTGTCAACTTGCATAAAAAAGGTGGCCTTTTATAAAATTAAAATCACTTATTCAAATAGCCCCGTAATCATGAAATGCAAATACAAATTCCTAATTTCAATTTTTTTTAATTGATGCAAGATTTCCAACACTTATGGATGCTCTTGAATCAACTAATAACTTATATTCTTTAATATAACTACTAATAACTTGTATTTGGCCTTGTCTTTTGGGTCAATTATTTCATGGAAAGGTCTTAAAGATGCTTTCCTTAATTAGTTTAGACTTACTCTTGGTTGAAATTTGATGTATAATCAATTTGCCACCTATACGAGAGAACCCAATGGACATCTAAGAATTTTTAAGATAAGATTCCATAAGCTATAATCAATATTACTAATCCTTACAAACCTACATAAGCCATAATTGTTTAGATGTATATTGTGGCTTTTAACTCTCTTATTATCCTTGTTTTTGGGAGGACATCTACTTTGACTTCTTATATTACTAATCATTTATCCACAAGCCAAGATTTGTGAAAGATAACTTGTTCTCCAATCATATGGAGTAGGACCTCTTTCTTCTTCTAGGCAACCAACAACATACAACCAAACTCCCATGCTAAATCAATGGCTTCTCATCATATGCCAATCATCAACTTGCTTCTTAGGATGACTAATTATTTCAAAATCTAGCTACAACCATAATTAGTTGTTCAATCCTAATCAAGCCATGGAATTTCCTCCAATCTCTCAAGTTATCCTAGCCACACAATTTAAACAATCATACATGAATGAGAAATTCTCACAATTTAGAGCAGCCAAGCAAGTGAACCTCATTGGAAGTCAATCTAGTGTGCTAAAAGGCATGAACAATTAGATGCTAGCTTGTAATCCTTAAACACAAGCTCACCTAAAAAATAATTAATAACTAAACTTCCTACACTCCAAAATACTCATTACCCATAGTACTAACAATTAGATACTTAAACAATCAACCCCAAATGGCGTGTGTGGGTGCAGGTATGAGAGCAGGGGCAAGCGGGAAAACTAGAGGGGGAGGAATTTTGAAATCCTCCGACGCTGATGCTGATGTAGAGGATGACTCAGATGAAGATTGGTGGGCTTTGAAGGCTTCTCAGTCACCTGTGGTTGTGTTAGTTTTCTGCCTAGCGCCTATGTTTTTCCAACTCTCTAGAGACAGACATGAGGTATTTGGAGTGGCTCCTCTGGAGCTATATGCATCCTTGGATCTGTTGCCTTGGGTTTTTACAACTTCCTTGGTCCTTGAGGCGGCATTTTTTGGTGCCTTGAAGGATGGTCGGTGGGTTTTGTTTGTTGGCTTTTTTGCGAATGGATCTTCAGTTGGGGCGTATGCTCTTTCCCTAGCTCTGGATTGTGTTTCGGGTCTCATTTTGCGAGATGGTTTTTTTGTGGATGGGTGGTGTGAGGAGATTTTTTGGCTTATCTTTAACCTTGGCTGGTACTCTGGGTCTGTTGGTGCACTTAAATGTTCTACCTTCTCTCTTCTCCCCTATTGTGTGGGCTTTCCTTTCTTGTTGATGTGCATGGTCGTGATTTTGGAGCTTTGGGAGGCTTTCATCCCTCTAACTATGGGGTTGCTTGCTAGTGTTGTGGCTTTGGTGCATTTTTTCCCAGTGGTGTTTACTTTGGCCCTTCCTTGTTTTTGGAGTAGTGTTGGGCTTACTTCCTTACTAGTGAGTTGTTTAAGGGTTTTAGATTCTATAGAATCTGGGTGGTGTTTGTTTTTCCCTCTGAGGCGGAGGATGTTGGAGTTGTTGGTTAAGGATATGAGCTTCATCCTGTTCTATAGGCTATGCTTTCTTCGATTCTCCAAGTTGTGGTGTTTGTTTGTCATTAAGATCCCATTTTGCTTCGGGGTGCCTTTCTTGAGTGTGGGATCTTCTTTTCTCTACATACAGATTTGTACCTGTATGATCTTTCTTATGGATCTCTTCTTGCTAGCTAGGTTATTTTTCTAGTTGGAGTTATATAGTTGGAGGGGTTGTCCTGCCCTTCTTTTGGCTCTTGGGTGGTTTTCCTAGGTTATTATTCATGCCTTTTCTTCAGACCCGGTTGATTTTGTTGTTATCGTTCCCCTTTTTCCTGATGTCGGGTATGCCAAAGGATGATGTGTTTATTTTTTTTGTTGGTTTGGTGGCTTTCTCCTTCTTTCCTTAGCCTATTTCTTCTATAGAAAAGAAGATTAATCCTATGGAGGTGGATTCCTCTTCTATCAAGGTGAAGATGGGTGTTGTGCGTTTGGTTGGAAGCTCCTTGCTCTGGTTTTCTCAGTTGTCCCTTTTGAGGTGGGAGTTACTTCTATTGAGGTGGAGTTTGTGGCTGTTGGTGAGCCTTGGGTTTAGTGGAAAAGGTGTTCATGTGATCCTCTCCATTAGAGGGGAGCTCTTTCCTTCAGTCCTGGAGATTGAGTTGGCTTCTTGGTTTGTTAGGTATTCTAAGGGGAGTTCTTCCTCAGTGCTATCTAGTTTTTCTTGTATTGAATTTAGAGAATCTGGTTGGTCTGATTGTTTTGATTGGGAACTTGTGTTGTCCTCTTCTTCATGGCTTAGTGTTGTTGTTACTAAGCAGATGGTTTGTTGCAGCTTGGCTGCATTGTTTCCTAACTGTTTCAGGTGGTTTCTATTAGTTTCTTGGGTTCTAGGCCCCTGTTAAAACCTAGTTGTAGAGGGTTTTAGGTTCCCTTCAAAACCTATTTTTTGTAGCATGAGTCCTGTGTAGTCTTGTTTCTTCTTAGTGCTGTTGTTGTCAGGCTGTTGCGTGTAATGCCCCACCACGCAACCCTAGAGGAAGTTGCAATTCATTACTTAAACGTACCAATTTTTTTATTTTTTTTATGTACAAATAACATGTAAAATGAATACATATTGCCAACAACCTCTAAGGCCACAAGACAAAGATTACCTAAAAACCCAAACAACAATTAACAATAATTGAAACCAAATCATTAATCACTTACAGAATTAAGATTACAAACATTCCATACAAGATAAATTATAACAAGGATAATAAATACCTCATGATTCCAATTAACAACATTTAAACAATAAGATTACAATACTCATTCCTCGAATGAGGTAATTCCAATAAGCATGATTACAAATTACAAATTCCACCTCGAAACAAATGAGGGGTAAAGAATAAGAGATCCACTGAAAAGAATGAAGCTAGAAAAGCAACTGGATCCAACGAGCTCTCCAACATGAAAGTCTCGTCCACACGAGTAAGAGCAAAAACCAACAGAGGAAGGTGCACGTTCCACCCAACCAAGTGAAACCAAAAGGCTCACCCCCCATGCTAGGAGATAGTAACAAGGATTTCCTAGACAAGACCATCTACCACTAGACACAGGCTAACACAAAAACTGATTTGCAAACAAGAACATATACCACATCACTTAACATCATGGTTACAATGCTTCTAGAGTACAAAATTGAGTACAATCACTGTACAATAAAAAAAACCCATGGTACAACACCATATCAATTGCTGTCATAGGAGGAGTGTCATCACAAAGGTTGCATGGGATCTCCTGGCAAGTCTTCCTAGGTCCCGACCCCCCTCTAGGGATATCTTGGAAACCTCAACCGACTCCCGGCCTCACATGCACACCAGAGCGGAATTGATTATCTCTCATAAAGACAAGATAACGATCTTTCCATTCCAGGCCTTCCCGACTCATCTCAAGTCTCGTACAAGCCCTTGAGCCAATGAGCGAGGCTAAATTATCTTATTAATGTTCAAAGCTACTCTCTCCCTAGTAAGTTATTTTAATTTTCACTTAATTAACTAACTCTCACACGAGTTATCCTGGAACCACTTTGGGCCTGACGCTCGTTTGAAAGCCACTCCCCTATCGACAACACATAACTCAACCACATGCCAAGGGTAGCCAATGCACTAACACTTATCACACATAAACAATACACCTCAACAGGTAACACAACACTACAGATGTACAAAACTGAAACCAAAGCGTGCACTACCCAAGGCTAACACAAGGTTGACTAACATAATGATAACCCACATAACGAACTAAAAAAATGACTCAACCTTTAATCACAAGGTCATACAACCCAAACGAAGAACCAGGTTTCCACTAATACAAGTCTCATGCACTACCTGAAAAAAACAATAATCAATCATAAGGGCAACAACATCATCTCAAGAAACACAATTGGAAGACTTACATGATCAACAAGAAATGACTTAAAATCAACAATCATATAATCACACGTTCTTTAAATGTCTAAAGATGAAATTTGACAAACAAAATTTTCTCAAAACACGAAAACCAAAGTACATATCAAAGGTTGACTCACGTACAACCACCCATACCAATAATGAACCCCTATCTGGAAGGCTTCCAGACATTCTCTCTATCCCACCAACATCGAAGACGAACAATTAACCACTGAAAACATTTCAGACATTAGGTACGCTAATGTTCGGATTTCCTAAATCCAGTCAAACACAGTTTTCATGACTTGCAATTATCCAATCAATTGATCCCATCTCTTTTCACGACATAGAAATATGCAAAGAACATATCACATACTCTAAATTTCACAACCATATTCCAAAATCAAGACATTTTAATAAATAACATCATCGAACTGGAATTAAACCAATCAATCACTCTACGTCTCACAATCATATACTGTAAATAAATCCACTTGATTTATAAAACATTTGGATTAAATAAATTACTCTTATAGCAATAAGTCAAACAACTCAATCTCATATGATTCATGAAATCATTCGTTACTTCTAAGTTTAAACAATGTATTCTATAAGTTAAAACTTTTAGTAAATAATCATTTAGATCAAATAACTCAATCTTAATCTCAACTCCGCATTAAGTAAATCAACTAAAACTCATCTCTCCTTGAACACAAACATATTCCAATCAATTATACTAAATAGTATATACATAAATCCTCTTGCCTACATTAAAGAATTTAAACCAATAATACAACTCTACTTGCTCAATCTATAATTAATCAAAGTCAAATTATCAATAAATCAACATTTGACAAATAAAGTCCTTAGACTTAAAATAAATCATTCACTAATCCTAAGCTCTTCAATTATGTTCCATAATTAAGGATTAGAACCACCTGATTGAACTAAGTCATTCATCATCTCTAAGTTTCTCAATTGTCCTCCATACTTAGAACGTTTGATAAATAGACATCTAGATTAAATAAATTAATCTTTATTTCTAATTCGCATCACTAATTTAACTAAATTTTAATTAAATTACTTAATCTATATTACAACATGAATTAAATAGATAAATTAATCGAATTCAATATTCTAGATAAAACGTATGATCAACATCAACTTTCATTTCTTCAATACCAATGCGATAATCATGTTAGAGTAAGTTCTATTTTCAAGATATTCAATTATCATTTAAATGTGTACCTCTAAATATCATTATAATTTTCCAAGATTTCCTGATTAAAACAAGATTTAAATAAATTTGATTAATTACAAGATCCCCATTTATTTCAACTTGCTGATAAAATCAACCCCTTAAATAAATTATATTTAAATAGAAACAATCTTAAATGTACAATTATTCTTTAAATGTCTCTATTTAAAAATCTCCAATTAAAAATTTCAATTTAACATTTAATATTATATTAATATGCCCAATAAAATAATATTTTATTTGCATATAAATAAACTATTTAAACTTTAAATTTAAATGTCCATCTTTATATTTCCATTTTAAAAACCTCCAAGATAGAATTCCATTTTACTATTTAAAGCGAAGACGAGAAAACATTAAATATAATATATATACACCTTATATATATTATATTTTTAAACATCAATATCAAATATATGTTCATTAAATATATATTTATATCTGTATATAAAATCAAAATTTTAATTAATATATAATATATATATTATAATAAATATATAATATATATAATTTAAAATTAATATATATATTATAATAAATATATAATATAAAATAAAATTTAATTAAAAAAAACTAAAAACTTTAATAAAACAAAATTTGTTTTTAAACAAATAAAAGGCCAGTGGCCTTGGCTGCTCACAGCCCCAACAGGGGACGCGCCCTTGTGTGGCTGCTACGCAGCCTCTCCCTAGCCGTGGGGAGCGCTGCACAGCCAACACCCCCATGGATGGGGGGTGGTTGTGGGCAGCCCCAAATAAAAATTATAATTTTATTTTTTTATAAAATTTCTATGATTTCATTTAAAAACAAACGAAAATCCAAAAAAAACCCTGACAGATTTTACCAGCAAAAACCAGAAATTTTGAAATAAGAAATTTTCCAGAACTCCAAAGATATATGAGTGTATATATATATATATATATATATATATATATAACAATACTGTTTTCAATAACCAGATAAATAGAGGAAATTCTTTTAACATAATGCAATAGAGGAAAGACTTTAACAAAATTTCATGAACACAATTATTCAAGTTTTTAACTTCAAACAGAGGTTTATCTTCAAAATTTTCTTGTTTTCTTTTCTATTTCCTTTTCATTGTTGAATTTTCTATTGTTTGATTCATTTCTTGTTTTATTTTTCCATGATTCAAAGGGGTTTCAAATTTGATTTCCAACAAGTTTTCCAATAATAATAAAAAAAATCTCAATACTTCAAACAATAAAGCAAGAACAAAACCTATGATCTGGAAGTTTGAGGAAGCAAAATGATGTTGAGTTCTTGCCCAATCAGATTCTAGAATTCCTTCCAAGCTTCCTCTTTCAAATCCCAGATTTTCATCCAACCAAGATCCAAAACCCCTTTCCATTTTTTTTTAAAACCAATCTCTCCATAAAAAAAAATTGAAAGAAAACCCCAAATGAAATATATTCTCCCCCAAATTTCCAAACTCAAATTCAAATCCACTTCAAATTAAATTTCAAATTCACATTCAAATTCAATTCAAATTAAATTCCAAATTCTAATTCTAATTCTAATTCTAATTCTAATTCAATTTTTCTCAAAATATCTTTTCCCAAATTAGTCAACTATTTCCAAAAATATCTTTTCCACAAAGTCATTGCATTTTGAAACATTTGAATTTTAAATAACTTAAAACAAAATTCTATTTTCCAAATAGAATTTAATACCTTTTAATTTTATTTTATTTTTTTCTTTTCAATAAAAGAATTTAAAACTTTTAACACTTTTAATTCAAGGAATAACTTAATCAATTCACACAAATAATTTAATTAACCAATAAAATAAATCTAATCCAATATTAGATTATTTTATTAATTAAATTAAATTAATTAATACAGTAATTAATATTCCTAACATTACATCCAAAAGCATTTAATCAACAGTTAAGCAACATAAGCCATTTAACTTGAATTTAAATAAGAACACGGAGACAAGGCAACATAACAACCAACCCGACTACAACCCGACGACACACTGTGACTAGGGTGGTGGCTTGACATAGAAAAACCTAGCTACTATCTCCCAATCGATTTCCATCAGACAAGGGACACGCTCAGACCTGTGGAACCAGGTGGAGTCGATGTCTTGTACCTACATTCTGCAAACAACACGAGTGTCGAACATGCATATAACATAATAAAACACACCGTGAAGAGGAAATCACGGAATCGCAGGTCGCTCACATGTGAGTGATGTGATCTCGTCCCCTTCACCAATACAGTATCACTAACTAACAAAGTTTACATCATTAACGTAATCAAATCATAAAGCATCATAAAGAAAACATTGCATAACAACGGAGCACAAAATGGAGGGGTGTTACATTGCTAGTATGTGGCTTATCTTTTTTACAACATGATTCACTTTGATAGGGTTTCAAGTCCCTTCAAAACTGACATGTAATGGGTTTCGGGTCCCATCAAAACCTGCTTTTCCCCATCAAAAACAAAGAATTAATAACAATTTGCAATGCAACCATCAATGGAATACCTATCCAATTAACGGTGGTTTTGATCCTTGTGTAGAAAACCTAAATAGAAAAGGGAATATGTGTGAAGCAATAATCAATATTGCACAAATTGATGGTTGGAGGCTTTATTCTAGTAATAATCACAATGAAATGGACTATCCTCAATTCCACACAAACTTTGATATATTTCAACCAAGGTCTAAAAAATAATAAGAAACCAACTTCGCAAGGATAAAACTCAAGTCAAAACTATGCAAACTTTGGAGTTGTTTACATGTTGGAAATAAGTGACCTTTTTAAGAAAAATGAAGAAAACAGGTTTGATGAAAACATTGACAAAGTTCATGCATATCAGTAATACTATAAATGTGGAAATTCTGCTTTGAGAAATGGGGTAAAAGAGCCCTTGACAAAATCCATCCCATTAAATGTCCCTCACAAGCCACCTAATCCTAATTTAGGCAACAACTTAGATATAATATTTTGTTTGTTATTCGGATAGTTATACCTTTAAATATAATGTTCTCTTTTATTTTTATCTCTATTTTCAACCTTTGCTCCTTTCTTTTTCTTTCTGTATTTTTATCTTTTTATCTCTATTGGTCTGTCACTTCATCATGCTCATCTCATTTTTCCCTTTTCATGTTTCTATGTTTATTCTTTTTCTCTAATTCTTAATTTTTTTATTTTAGCCCCCTTGCTCCACCCCCCTCCTCGCCTTCCCTCCACCCCTATCTCTCTCTTTCTCCCTCTCAGTCTCTCTCTTATTTATCTCTTTTCTTTGTGATTTTTCTATACACGCTCTTTATATGTATTTATCTCATTGCCCTCTTATCCTCTTCTTTTTTATTTAATTTTTACTTTCTTTCCTTATTTCAATGTTTTGTTTCTTTCTAGAATCTTATAATTTTTTTTCTTTCTTTCAATATTTATTTCTCTTTCTTATTTATCTACATATTTTTTTAATTTTCTCTCTTTCTACTATTAACCACTCTTTTCTCATATTTTTATTCTTTTTAGATATTTCATTTTTATCCATTTCAATCAGGATCTTCTACTTTTATATTTGCTAGATATTTCATTTTTATCGATTTCAATCAGGATCTTCTACTTTTATATTTGCTCTCATGTTTGCTTGCTTAATTGTCTTATTCTCTCTTTTCTTTCTTTATTTATTTCTTCACTGTCTCTTTTTATTTTCTTAATAAAAAGGGGTAAAAACTTTACTGAAATTAAGCAATTAGTAGCACAAGGGAATCAAGGAGCCAGTAGGCTCCCAGGGAAAGAAAGCACAAGAAGACCCAACCAAAACAAAAATTTCCACTCAAACAACCACAGACACCCTAGCCATCCCGATCATTAGCAAGAACCCTCTCTAATTCATGACAATAATCAGGGGATAACTACCCCCAACCCTCAATCTTCCAATCATCATCATGCTCTGAAGCCCACTTAGCCAAACAATCATCCACCCTATTCCATTCATGCAGAATATGGGAAAAGGACACCTCCTCCATCGTAGAGCTCGTTTGCAAAATCTGCTGAACAACCAAAGCAAGCTGCCAATTAACATCAATCACCTTCTATTCATTCAACAAATTAACAATAATATTTGATTCAAACTCACAGATAATCTTATGCCAGCCTAAAGCCAAGCTCACTCAATGGCCCAGAGCATCGCTAAACCCTCCATAAAGTTGTTAGAATGTTTCCCTTTATGAATAGAGAAAATAAAATAACTGAGCCAAAGCAATCTCTACCAACTCCACCAATCCCAGCAGGCCCGAGATTACCACTAGAGGAACCATCAGTATTGATTTTCAATATGTCCACTGGAGGAGGCAACCATCTTCCCATCCTTTGAACCCTTCTTTTTAGCCTGCCTACCTCTTCTAACACAAGTAGAGTTAGAAGCCAATCCCTATAAGCCAAGTCTATCCACAATCTCATCATCCCTCCTTTCCAAAGGAAACGCGACTTCACATTTAGCTTCCATCGTCTCCTAGAACTTACCAACAATTTTGTGCCAAACTTGTTGAACCATCAACCTATCCCCATCAACCACAAAAACATTAATTTTTTAATTTTTCTTTACAAAATTGACAACTGTACAACTGAATAGGGTAGGGGCAACAAAAATTGCATTTTTTTGTAACCAAAATAGGCCAAATTTTATGTCAATCTTCATTTCTCGGGCCTGCTAGATCCAATGACGAGGCCAATTTTTTCCAAAGGGGTCATCTACAAAATTTCTCCTACAAAACCCTCATATTGAACATCCATTAAAAACCCTTTTCCAACAAAGATTCATAAACCCATAACTGCAAAAATAACTACAAATCTACAACCCCAACATCCCAAATATGCAAAAAACACCTATACAAAACCATCATATCTTTCCATGTCTTCATTCTTTCCATGCAATCCCTAGATTCAACTATGCACCAATTCTACTCCAACAAGGGTTATTCAAACCAAAATTATGACTCTGATACCAAATGAAAGGAAATGTGCATCCACCCAAGATAATGTCCACATTACCCAAATAGAGAAATTTATGCAAAGTAGTCATAATCCATATGCAAAAGAATAAACAACATACCATCAAAGATGACACAAGATATACCCTGGGAAAACCCTAAAGAGGGAAAAGTCCAACCTCCAAAAGCATCCATCACTCATGCATTATTCAACAATAAACATTACAATACATATTCAGAGTCCTCCGTTAATACCTTTGAAACATCAAGCCCTCTACAAGCACTCCATGTGAACAAGAATGTAACCACACATCCCATGCCATGCTTCAACCCTCACAAATGCTAACAAGAGCCAACAATTCCTTGATTGTGAGGGTTGATTTCTATTTATACATATCCCTAATGGACTATCTTTAAAATTTTGAGTGAAATATTGAAGACAACAAGCAAGCATCCAATGAATATAGGATGATGTGTTGATCTAATTCTTTAATAACACTCTAGATTCCTTTTATTATCCTTGTAAATAAAATCATAAATTTTCTCAATAAGAATTCCTCTAGATTTCATTTAAATGAATAAGTGAATGTCCTTAAATACAACAACCAAGTATAATGAAAATTTAAATGAAGTGTAAGCTCAAATTATAAATTTTAAAATATTAAGGTTTAGATTCATGAGTATAGAAGTGGCATGGATCAAGCCAACACTTTCTAGTGTGATTGAGGGCTATGAAAAATGGATTTAGGGATAAAAAATAAATCTTTGGAGATATGTGATAGAAGGAGACTACGATGTATAATGTCATGAGCTAAATTAATGCAAGAATATGTCACTTGTGAGCTTGTTATTGTATTTAGGGTACCTTAATCAAATCAAGCCCAAAACACAAGGTAAAAGGATACAAGTATGCAATTTTTGTTGTTACACAAATATGTGTGTTTATTTATCATTTTATGATTTTTTAGAGTGTAATGATAAAAAAATGCACAACCAACACTTTTATCTTTTATTTGGGACTTACCTTTCCCATTATTTCTAATGTAGTGATGAGTGTGAAAAATGAAATGCTTTCACATGAAAATTGTAAAAATAGCCTAAAACTATCCTTACACACCCCAAAGATCCATACTTGATCTTTAATCTCATCCTTCATCACTCTAGATCAATTTTATAGTACGAAAATGAACCTAGTTCAAATATGTGAGTGTAGATTCAACCCCCAAAAAATTCAATTCAAATTATGGGATAGCTAAAGCATAAAAATATTTAATTACATGCTAGGGTGTTTTATAAAATAAAAATAGGATATATTTAATAATTTACAAATAAATTATTTTTACTGTACAACGTCATAAGAGCAAAACATTAACATCCTAGGTATAGTATATGATCTCACGTTGTTTTCAATCATTGTACCATACCATGAAATTGGTGATAGATGTTTTACTAAAGGAGAAAAAAAATAGCTTAGTAAAATCCTCAACTATATCTATCAACAAAAACCGTTTCAAACATAGGTTCTAGACATCAAGTCAATTGAATCTCTAACATCATTTTCAACATAATTTAGGATACACATGCAAGGTTTAGATCTATAAGCATAGAGATCACTTTTATAGACATGAAGTTAACCAACCATAACATCAAACAACAATTTTATCAATCTTGAGGTGGTCATTTGACATGTCCTAATTTAAAGGCACAACAATGAGTGACACCTACCATACTAAAATTAACAATCAATTCTAGAGTTAAATGCCATCATTTTATTCTTTAAATTTTATGTATGTAATTCAACAACTTAATCGATTCCAACTCTTTATCTATTATGATCCTAATATTTTACATTCTTAAGTTTAATAAGGATGAGCACTTGTGGTATGCTCAATCTTAATAGTTTCATTTATTAGTTTTAGTTATTCTTTGAGCCTACTTAATTAAGATGAAGGGGTGTGTCCCTAAATAGTTATGTCAATAAATAAGGAGAAGACTCTCCTTATAGATAAGTAAATGAATTGTGATAATAAATAACAAAAACAACAAGAAAACAAATCACAATAAAATCAAATCACTCAATGAAGCTTAAGGAAATTTCATAAGTAAATGAAACAAACCTACAACAATTACATTATACAATCACCTTGCTTAGCTCCATTTCTCTTCAATTGCACCTTGAAGAATGGTAGTGTAGTTGCTCTCATAATTTTACATGAAGCACTTAGAATAATAATGATCACAAAAGTATGTAAATTTTGGGAGGACCAAATGAGATGGATGAAGGTTGTATTCATAGATTGTGTTTGATATCGATCAATGGTTGAGATTGAATAAAGAGATCAATGGATGCGAATGTTTTGAGAGGAATTGATTGATAGATTTGAGGAGTTAACTAATTGCATGATTTGAGTGAACTAAGTGTATGGAGCAATGCAGTGAATTTGATTGATTAGAGTAGTAAGAGTGACTATAAATCAGACTAAATAGATTGGATAGAAGACTATCTGATTGAAGAGTGAACTAGAAGTGAGTATGAGTTAGTTGATGAGGTGGAAAGTGCATGAAGAATTAATAAAAATAATTAAATAAATAAATTATTTAATTCATGTGCACATGGAGAATAAATAAAATAGTAATTTTATTTATTTATAGAAGATAATTTATGGAGGAATAATTAGTTTAATTAAATAATTATAAACAATTATTTAATTAAACTAAATAATTATTTAATTATTGAGATTTAGAAGAGATTATTTGAAAATGAAATAATTAAATAGTTATACATTAATTAATCAATGTGCAAGAGAAGAATAATTAATAAATTAATTAAATAATTAAACTTATTTAATTAATGCAAAGGAAAATGATAAATTAGTGAATTAAGAATTATTTAAATTAAAGTAAAAATGAAGAGAAAAATTGATCTTTAAATAATAAAATAATTAAGATTATCTAATAATCAAGGATGAAGGGGAAATGATGCTAATTTAATTAAATAATGAAATTATTTAATTAAAGTCAGAAGAAGAATTTGTGAGAAATGATGATGGGATGTGTTAGTCATTTTTAGGTGTCCACTCCCAAACTATTATAAGTTTTTTATTTAATTCATATTATTATTTTCTCATTATTAGAGGTCACTCCTTCGAAAGGGTCTACTATTTCATTGATTTTTGTATTTATTTTAAAGAAATATCATAACAAGTGGTATCATAGGTATGAGTTAGGCCAATGATTTCACCATCATTTACAAACCATTGCAAATTTGGACCTAATTTTTTCTAGGTTTTGAGGTATGTAATCAAGGAAGCTTTAGGTAAAAAATAGCTTTATGTGATCATTTTTCTTTAATTTATTAAAATTTTATTATTTAAAATTAAATTGTTCTACAAATCATTTTTTTTAATATATTCATAGAGAGCTCATAAAAAATTAGGTATGACTAGTTTTTTATAATTTATAGTTAGATAAAAGATTAATTCCATAATTTAGTGGTCAAATTTAGATCATTTTTTTCATCAATTTTCTCTACAACATAATTTTTAGAATTTTTTAATTAGATTTATTAAAAGCTAATAAAAAATCAGGTATCATTAGTCTTTTATAATTTCTTATTAGAGAAAATTTTAATTACATAATTCAATGGTCAAAGTTTAGTCAAAATATGAAGATCAAATTTAATTATAAATGATTTTTAAGTTTCAATGGTTACAAATCACACTGGATACTTCCTCCATTATCTAATTATTGAATCCAATGACCTTTATTGTCCACCACCTACAATTAAGGGAAAATTTTCACTAGGATGTGAAATAGTGATGCATTTTTATTAAGGATAATTTGTTTGACCCATTTGAGATATATTTAAATGTGGGTTTAGATAGGTTTAATCAAGAGCTACTATTTGTATAAACCCCAACAAAACCACTTGGGTAACTACAACCCTAATAGACAAAATCAAGAGATTTTACATAGTCTTTTCAAGGTCCAAAATTGAACCTAACCAAAATAGACATTCATAATTTTGATGGAACATATGAAAATTCATGGATAAGACTCAGGAAACAATATTTTAAGCTTCATAATATACCAAACAATACAATGATTTCTATAGCCTCATTATATTTATAATATGAGCCTTGGCAATGGTACCAATGGATGATGAATTACCAGACCAAGTGCTTAGCTGAAGAGAATTTTGTAAATGACTATAGTGTCATAAAATTGCATCTCGTGGTAATTTTACACTTGTGCATTCAACCTACTATATTTATGGCATTTAGTCACATTTATGACAAAAACCTTACATGAGTTGGAATTTCACAATTTCAACTCCATAAGGGACAATGATGAAGCATTAGCATCCCACCACCTTATTTCTTGTAAATTTTTGAGTCGGATGTGTATGCGACACACATGCGTCCCCAAAATTTTTGAGTTTAAATGAGGGAATCTCACAAACTTTTCCCATGACATGCATCATCACGACATAATCATGGATGTAATGACTCTTCACGCCAATGCAACCTCACAAAAGTCCATTTTTCACTTCTATTTTCATTCATTCTCACTTCTTCTCACTCCAACTTATTGTCTTGCTCTCTTCTCTTCTACATCTCTTCTCCACAACAAAACTCTATCAGATTCACGTCTCATCAATAGTAAAGGCTCTCTTGCAAGCATATAACGTCTCATCTATCATGCCAAGAGAGAAAGATGTACCATTGGTAATGCTCTCTTGTTGCTTTGTCTTGTCTTTTCTATTTACAAATATACTCGTCTTGTATATTTTACTTATGATGCAGGTTCTCCTTCACAATGGGGTTTGTCTTTATCACATGTATCATCTATTTTATTTCATGTATCATCTATTTTCTATCTATCTAGCTGTTCATGGAGGTAGAAACACCAAAATGGGGGTTTGAATGAGGCAAGCCCCAAAATAACCCAACACTTTTCCTCATCCTTCTTGTGTGTAGGTTTCTAGATCTAAAGAATTGGGCACTTGCTAATTTCTTGTTTTTATCCCCTGACCTGACATGGATGATAACATAGGGTGAAGACTTCCGCATAGTACATTGTAATCCATTGACCACAACTCTATCCTCCCGACAAAATATTTTGTAAGTTCTCCTCTTCCTGTTTCTATAACCTATATTATGTAACTATTTACTAGATTATGCTAATTTGTAGTTTTCCCTTCTTAACCTGGTATTTCATTTAATTACATTTTTCCATTCTCTTTCATCTTGCATCCCATCACTTGAGCTTTGTACTTTGAGGTAATTTAGGTCTATTCACTCCATGCAGACTCTTCCTTGTTCTAGAGACTTAGGAGTAGCGAATCCCCTCTACATTTTAGTGAACTTGATGTGACACTTATCATGTTGAATATTTTTCTTCAAATTTTTAATGCTTTTGATAATTCTTTCTCTAACGAAGATTTTGATATGTTGGATGATTCCCTAGATGATTTCTTAGAGGCATCTCCTTCTATCTATAGATATCCTAAAAAAACTTCTTCATCAAAACCATCTTCTTCTTCTTCGTAAGTCGAAGCATCCATGAATGTAGTTGTAGTCTCTGTAACTCCTCAAAGGCCTAAGAGAACCGCCATTTATATAACTTTAGCTAGCCCATGTCCTAAAATAATTCATTCTATTTGTGGGGTTTTAGTCACTATTGGCTCACCAGACTTTTACAAGAGGTTCTTGCAATCTACAACTTCTTCCTATAAATTTGTAGCTTATACTTACAACACTAGAAGGAATCAACAAAATTTGAATAAACCTACTTCTTTACCAACTTCTCAACCAAGTCTTCCTCCAACACCTAAGCCTACAACTAAAGAACTTGGTGATTATGATCTTATCGCTCGTAACTCCATGTTACTCCTACCAAGATCTCACTATGGGATTTGCTTCAATCTACTCCAATTTATCAGGGTATGCTTTAGGAAGCTTTGCAAAAGATCCTCTTGCCTTCTTCTGCTAGGCCAATGGATGTTAATACATTGATGGCTCATATTTATGTGGATTAGCTAAATATTATGTCCTATCCGCAAGAAACCCCACCTCTAGAAGTACAAAAGCAAGAAGATCCTTTAATGGTTATAATTAACATTAACAACATTGGTATTAGGCATGCTCTATTTGACACTAGTTTAGCTCTCAACGTATGTAGAATTGATGTATTAACTAAGATTAAGATCGATTCATCTTCTCTTGTTTCTTCTTCTTTGTAAATTTGTTGATTTGATAATGTTGGTCGACAAGCCCTAGGCACAATAATCTTACCTTTGAGGTTAGGAACCGTTACCATACCCACCTGAGTCTGTGTTATGTCAGGAGCTCTACCTTATAATATTCTCTTGGGAAGACCCTAGATTCATGCTTTGGGGGTAGTAACTTCTACTTTGCATCATTGTATAAAATGTCACCAATAACAAAGTAATTATAATCAAGGTTGACCCTGATGCTATACACCTTTGTGAAATGGAAGCTTCTGGTCAAACCTCAGTTTCTTTTACTCATAAAAATTGCATTCCTTCATTATCTTCTAATGCGTTGACATCCTCTTCAATAGTTCCTAATTTGAATCCACTCCTAAGATTAATGTCCCTAGAGAAGATCATCTTGAAGCTGAGAATCCTAAGTCTATCCCTTCTAATTCTTCCTCTGAATTGAATGCATGCCTTGGTGATGATTGGGGATCCTTACACTTCATCAAAGCTTTCCTCAGAGAATACAAAGTTGATCCTATCCATCTTGACATTTCAACAGTCTCATACACCTCTATTAAGAAAGTTGATTGTCCTCCTATTGAGGAAAAGGGTCATGCTCCTGTTAGGGAGAATGATTGTGTCCCTACTAAAGAAGATAACCATGCTTCTACTAAAGAGGTTAATATTTTATTCCTGTCAAGAAGGGTGATTGTGATCCTATAGAGGAGTATGATCCCCGTTGTTGAAATGATGTTGTCTACATAGATCCTCCTCCTTCTCAAGAATTACAATCATGTTACGGTCTTGGGTTCAACCTTCTTTCTAAATATGGTTATGGAATAAAAGGTTGTGGGCATACTGAAAAAGGTATTCAATTGCCTATAGAATGTAACCCACATAAGCATAAAGTGGGGCTTGGATTCTCTCACATGCAATCTAAACAAAAACCATGGTTGAATATCAACATGATTTCTGTTGAACCTCATTCTCTTGAACTAATTCATCCTAATTTGATTGAAAGTAAAGTAGACTCTAACAAAGTTCCTCTAGATTTCTTCTCTTCAGAGGAAGCACTAGAAGAATTCTTAGGTTTCTACTCTCATTTTCCTTCTTATGACCATAAGCAACAATTCATGTATTTCTTGAACAAACAAGCATACTTTGGAGAATAAGTTATGTGAATTGATGAGAAGACTCATTTGTCTAATGTGGATGATGATGTTCCTATTTCTCATCTTGAAGACCATAGTACTCTTCTTAAATGAGATACTGTTAATGTTTTCATGAATCCTAAGTCTTCTAAAAAAATTATTAAGATTGGAAAGTGCCTTTCTTTAGAATAATCTAAACAACATTTTGATTTGCTACATGCTCATCCTAATATCTTTGCTTGGTCATATGAGGACATGCCCGATATTGATGAGTCTATGGTGGTTCACAATATCATTCTATGTCTTGATGCTAAATCCGTTAAGCAAAATATTTGAAAGATGAATCCCAAGGTTGCCTTATTAGTCAGGACTGAGATAGAGAAGCTTCTAATAGTTGGTTTTATTCATCCTATTGACTATTCACCTTGGAGATCAAATTTCATTATTGTCAACAAGCATAATGGCCATATTCATATTTGTATTGAATTTTGTGATCTCAATAAGGCTTCTCTTAAGGATGATTTTATGTTGCCTAATATTAATTTATTGTGGACTCGACCACAGGCCATACCTTATTCTCTTTCATGGATGGCTTCTCAAGCTATAACTAGATCCATATTAAACTAAAAGATAGGTACAAGACAACCTTCACTACCCCTTGGGGTGCCTTCTATTATGTAGTCATGTTGTTTGGGTTAAAGAATGCTAGAGAAAATTACCAATGGGAAATGAATCTTATCTTTCATGATTTCATTCACAAGATTCTAGAAGATTATGTTGATGATATTTTGGCTAAGTCTACAACTCATCAAGATCACATGGAGAGTCTTCATCTTATTTTTGAAAGCCTTCAACTCTATAAAATGAGGCTAAATCTTGTTAAGTGTTTCTTTGACATAGATGCTAGCAATCTTTTAGGATTCATCATATCTCACCATGTAATTGAAGTCAATACAAATAATATTGATGCAACTGTTAACATGCCTCCTCCCAAAACCATCTCTCAACTACATAGTCTTCAGGTGAAGATTCAATAAATTCATAGATTTGTATCCTAATTGACTATTCACACCCTTCACTTCACACATTTTTTGAAGACAGGTGTTCAATTTTGATGGGATGATGAGTGGGAAAAAATATTTTGAGTCAATCAAAAGTTATTTAGCCAAACCTCCTATCTTAATGTCAATTGTATATGATAGACCCTTTTTACCTTTATATCTTTGCATCACCTCATACCTTAGTAGCCTTTTAGCTCAAAATGATGATGATGGTAAATAAAGAGTGGTCTACTACATTAACCATATTCTATTTGATTACGAAACTTGTTATTCTACCACGGAGAAACAATGTCCCACTCTCATTTTTGTGATATATAAATAAAGCTAATAGGGGCCCCATCCTAGAGATAGTTGAGGGACCTTTACCCCTTATAATAGTAGGGGTAGGGGCCCCAGGGCCCTATTAAACCCCCCACCCCCTCGGCCTATAGTTGAGAAAGGGACCCGACTAGAGGGGTTGCGGGTTGGGGGATGCGTTCCTGTCCTAGCCATTACTGTCACTCCACCCCCATCGCCAGTTGTTGGTTTTGTGTTAATCAATGGGTCATAAGAATGGGTACCTCATGTTATTGTGAAAATTGATCTTCTTAAACATCTGTTCACTAGAACTGATCTTTTTGGAAGGTTGGCGAAATGGGTAATATTGCTCTATGATTTTGACATCAAGTTCATAACTCAATAAGCAATAAAAGGTCAAGTTTTTTCCAATCAATTGGTAGAAGCTCCCTCATATCACTTTTCCCTAATCTAGATTTATTTTTGGATGAAAATTTCTTCACAATAGACCATGAATCTGTATGGAATATGTACTTCAAAGGATAGAGATGTCGAACTAGCTCCAAGGAAAGTGTAGCTTTAGTCTCACCCGAAGGTAAGCTAGTTCCTCTATCCTTTCGATTAGAATTTCTTTGCATCAAAAACATTGCTAAACACGATTCCCTTATTGATAGCTTGCATGCCATGATGGCTTCAAACATTAAACATCTTCGCACTCATGGTGATTTTGAAATTATTGTAAATCAAATTATAGGAACATATTAGGCTAAGCAGAATAAGCTATCTTAATATCAGGACTTGGCCTTATCCTTTCTTGATCATTTCTCTTCTTTCACAATAGACAGTGTCCCTATGAGAGAAAATTGGCATGCAGATGCAATGGCAAGTATAGAATCCCTTGTGTCTTTGGATGATGGTACAAAAGAATAACACTTTGTGGTTTACGTTCTTTGCTCTCCTACTATCTCAAATCAACCTAAACCTGATGTGTGAGTGTATGATCACATATACTCGAGGGAATGGTATTCTCATGTTTATAATTATTTGAAGACTGGAAATTTTCTCGACAATGTGACTAAAAATGCTTGCTCTCAGATACAAAAACTTTTAGTCTGATATGTTATACTTTTTGACATTCTTTATCAAAAATATTATAATGGTCTTCTTCCATGTCTCACTAAGGCTGAAATACCCCTTTCCCTTCAAGAACCCCATTCAAGCTTCGGGGGTGGACATTTTGGTGGTAAATCCTTGGTGTGTAAATTGATTCACATGGGATATTTTTGGCAAACAATGGAACAAGAATCCTTTGCCTTTTTCAAGAAGTGTCCTCAATGTCAACAACATAGTAATCTCATTTAGGCTCCTACTTAAGTGCTTCAAAATTAGACCTCTCCTTGGTCATTTGTGAAATGGGGGTTGGATATTATTGAAAAAATATCACCTCCTTCTTCTAAAGGATATACCTTCACCATTACCATTACTGATTACTTTACAAAATGGGTTAAAGTTGTCCCACTATGATCCATGAACGCTAAAGCAATTTGTAGCTTTCTTTTAAATAACATCATTGCTCATTTTAGATTTCCTTCCACCCTTGTTTTTGATAATGGTACTTCATTTAAGAACAAAGAGGTGAAGTGATTCCTAGAAAAGTTTCATATTCAACATTGTTAGAATTGGCTATGGCTACCAAGATCTTGAGACCAAATGGAAAGCACAAGAGAGAGAGAGAGATGAATATGACAAGAATAAACTATATTCAATGTCAATGATATGATTGTGATTTTACAATGATAGACCCCTTGGTTATATAGCCAAGGTGAGATGCAAGATGTCATAGGATTATGACAAGTGTCTTAATTATATGACATGAGACAACTCATCAAACTTACCTAGGTTCATATGTAGTAGTTGTCAAAGCATAAGATAACAACTAATGAAAACTAACACCTTCTAGAAAGATTCCTTCCTATGACCTAAGTAAACTTAACATGTGTAAATAAGTCCCCTAGTAATGAATGAACTAGGTACAAGACTTTATTTACACCAACACCCCCCCTTAAGTGCAACTTAGGGAGTAGCGGATTATTATGCAAATGAAACAAAGATGCAAGAATGGGTCCCAACTACTAGGCCATGTTAGGTACCCATGTACAAACACAAATGAAATCTCTCACAAATGGAGAAAAGGAGAAAACCCAGTGGGACAAAACTCGTCCCCAAAAGAGAGATGAAATACAAAGTAGAAATGCTCTCAATGAAGAATGAGAAGGTAAAAACCCCATGAGAGGAAAAAGACCCCCCCATAAGAGAGAAGTAGAAGAGAGACAAGGCTGCCCCCCCTCAATGTTGAGTCTCTTGCAATGATGGTAGAAGCTTGACATTGAATGCTGAAGATGATCCAATCTCACCGAACAACGTTCCTCCCCTTAGGAAGAAACAAAACCATGGATGTATGTAGGATATCAGGAATATGGATGATGGGTGATGATGTCTCTGAAGCATGCTCAAGTGTCTCCATGTCGATGCCGAAAGCTGACACACTCCAAACAGGCGTTCTAGGCCACACTGTTGAAGAGGACAATCCAACATCTAGTAGAGATGAATGTAGAACATGATCCAAAGACAAAGATATCCCCTCTGAAGACAAAGAAGCCTCCTCCAAATGTTGTCCAAAAGTATCCACACTCACACCAATTTGCAAAGAATGATCATGTAGAGAATGAACAAGAGGGTCAAGGTGTTCCCTGACAACAACTGAAGAAGGGACATCTTCATCAAAGAGAAGATGAATGCTATCAATGATGTCCTCCAAATCTATAAGATGAGACTCCACAAACAAGTCTGAAATACCTTTCAAGAAGCCATCCAAAGTAGCCAAATTTGAAAGACAATCAGGATCCTACTGCACTGAATCACAAGGAGCCAAAACTGTTGAATCACAAGCATCATCAACTGCAATAGTAGGTGGAGGAGATGAAATACATGGCTCAAGTACTAGATAGGATGTGAGAACTCCCAAGTTAAAAAAGCCAAATGTCTCCTCTGAATCATGGTTCATATGGTCAATAGTTGAAGGAACAATGTCATCATCAAAAGCAAAATGTGCAAAGGTATATAACTGGGATGAATGATCAACCACCCTAGTAGCAATGATCTCTCGAGTCTCCAAGTCTCAGATGATGACAAAATTAGGTGTGAACTCCATAGTTCTCCCATCTCCACTATGTGTAATTTGATATATGGAAAGAAGATTGTTCATCAAATGAGGAACATACAAGACATCCTGAAAAGTGTTGTCCCCAAAAATAATAGATCCCTTCCCTGTTACACTCATGTATGTATTGTTTCCCATCAAGATAGGAGACATAGTACAAGGATGAAATGAAGAGAAGATAGATTGTGAGGATGCCATATGATGAGATGCTCCTGAATCTAGAAGCCATCTCCCTAATCCTGGACTTGAAAGAGCATAAAGAGCCTGTCCTTTATTTTCTGATGTAGATGCTTGACCTTTGTCCTTTTTAGACTGTTTTGAAGGAGGAGATTCAAACATTCTAGAAGGAAAATTAATGTGATACTTTTTTAGAAGATTCTTCAATTCATCAATATCCTTCTTATAACAATAATGTTCTTCATGTCCTTCCTTCTCGCAATATACACAAAAAGGCCTCTCCTTCTTAGATGATTTCTCTTTTGAAGATGAATCTTTATGTTCTTTTGTGGAATTTGATGTGGATTGTGTGTTCTTCTTAGGCTTGTTCTTTTTCTTTTCTTTGCCACTTGAAGACTTCTCATCCTTTACAACCAAGGCATGTGATTTTGAAGAATTCAAAGTACCCATTTGAATAAGCTTATCTTTCTCCCTAGTGAGTTGCATAGAAAAATCATCAAAGGAAGGCATCTTAAACTCACTCCCAAGGGCATTCTTTGTAGCATAGAAAGTAGACACAAACACTGAATATTCAGGTCCTAGCTTTGAAATAACACTTAAGATCAATTGTGTATCTGATTTCTCAATTTTACAATCCTTCAATTGTGTTCTTAGTGACTTGAATTTGGTGATGAAGTTCTATATGTTGTCAAAATTACATGGATTAAGACTAATTAATTCATTCTCCAACAAATTTCCTTGAATTTCATTTGTTTTCCCAAATAAGTTTGACAATGTAGTCCACATAGCCATAGGTGTATCCAAGTGCTCAATGTGAAACAACAACTCAGGAGAGACATACAAGCACAAATAGCCAATTGCTTCTTCACAACTATTCAACCACTTATTATTTTTAGCTTCATCATCTTTTGGTTCACCATCAAGCCCATGAACTATCCTATACAATCTTTTTACTCTTAGCAATTTGTTCATTTCAAATTTCCATTTAGGATAGTTGTAAGGTGCTAGAAGTGGAATTGTAGATGGCTCCATGATGAAACAAGAACATAAATCAAGATGAATGCAACCACAACAACAAGAAGAATCCCACCCAAATCACTCAATCAAGAAACCCCCCCAAGAAATATCTGATTTGGCACTTTATATTTAGTGTGTTTACAATTGCCACTTGCCAAAAACAGTGAAGTGGTCTTTGATCTTGGTAAATGCAAATGCCAAAATAGGCCATAGAATCAAGTAATTTTTTTGGTACAAAATGAGATCAATTTGATCATACCACTTAAAAGTACATGAAAAATCATGCACTTTAAAAAAAACTGTACCCAAAAATGTTATCACAGGAGTAAGATATGAGCTCCCGAAGTTCCCAAAATGAGGACGAAGCAGCAACACCTGTGAGAATATGAAATTTTTGGAAAATCAAAATATAAAAATTGAGAACTAATTGCACCACTATGTAGAGCACAAAAAATTAACCCAAATAAAAAAAAATTGCTCGAAAAAAGGACTCAAAATGAGCAAGATATTAGCCTTCAAAGTCAGACTGGAAAATCAAAAAGCCCAACGGTGAGGGGGGAATTTTTTTAAAAATGATGACACAGGTTGACGTCATAAATTATGTGATTAAATTTGACGGTCGTTTAGCCATCACCGTTGTCCTCGCTCTCCTTGCTAGAATATTCCCTGTAGGGTCAGTTTCTTTTAAAATATAGTCTGCCAGATTTTTTTAATTTATGACCGCCAGTGGAGGACTTTTGACACTAGAATTTTTATTATTCTTTGGCCACTGGTAGCATTCTGGGTCTGTTGGAATTTTATTGCACCTGAAAATGAAGGAAATAGGGTGCAGCGGGGGCCACAGCCTATGACCACGTGGTGCCTGCAGAGCCTACCCGCGGATACAAGGTACGCTTAGTACCCTATCCTACGTACTTCATAAAAATTGCAACCACCACTTTTTTTGATTTTTTACAATAATTTTCAAAAAAAACCTTTTGGAATGCAAATTTAATCGGCAGAAATTAGATTTTCTTAAGAAAAAAATTTAAAAAATTCTGATGAAATAAAATCTTTTTTTTTTTTCAGAAAATCATACCACCTGCAATAATGATGACTTGGGGGCCGTACGGCTCTCTGGGAAAAATTTGTTTGCCTCACCGGACAACTGCTCTAATTTGGACGAATTGATAGTCAATCTTTGGGTTTTTGGCCCTTCTGGACGCAATGGTAGGGTTGGATTTGACCCAAAATGCTCCAAAATTGCAGCTACCTTCTAGATTTGGCAACCACATTTTAGCTTCAAACCCTCATAGATTTGGCCTTGTATGTCCGATTTGAACAAAAAAAAAGGAAAATTTGACTTTCTTGAACCTTTTGAATGCAATGATGAGCTTAGATTTGCACCAGCAAGCTCTGATATGAACTTGGAACAAAGAGACAAAAATAGAACACCCCCAAATCTGGTATCTCTCTTCAAAAAAAGACTCTCCAATGGCACCCAACCCACTCTGATACCATGTTAGAATTGGCTATGGCTGCCAAGATCTTGAGACCATATGGAAAGCACAAGAGAGAGAGATGAATCTGACAAGAATAAACTATATTCAATGTCAATGATATGATTGTGATTTTACAATGAGAGACCCCTTGGTTATATAGCCAAGGTGAGATGCAAGATGTCATAGGATTATGACAAGTGTCTTAATCATATGACATGAGACAACTCATCACACTTACCTAGGTTCACATGTAGTTGTCAAAGGATAAGATAACAACTAATGACAACTAACACCTTCTAGAAAGATTCCTTCCTATGACCCAAGTAAACTTAACATGTGTAAATAAGTCCCCTAGTAATGAATGAACTAGGTACAAGACTTTATTTACACCAACAAACATCACTTTTCTACACCATACTATCCTCAATCTAATGGCCAAGCTGAAGCGTCTAATAAAAATCTTGGGTTGATTCTTCGAAAAATAATGAATAAACATAGTAAATATTGACATACTCAATTAATGTACACCTTGTGGGCCTATTGCACGAGTGTTCATACAAATACTGGCACAACCCTATACAACCTCATGTATGGTGTCGAGGCTATCATGCCTTTAGAGTTGGAAATTTCATCTTTGCGGTTTTCCCTTAAAGGGTTGATTGGTGATGACACTTATCATGTTGATCATTTGTATTAGCTTGAGTTGCTCAATGAGGGTTGATTGTAGGCCCTTGAACATCTCCAAGCTTATCAATGATCTATTTCTAAACATTACAATCAAGGTGTTCTTTCTTGAACTTTCAAGGTAGGTGATCTCGTTCTCTATGAGAATCAGAGAAATGTAAATGTGCCACCTAATCAAAAGGGGAAGTTCAAACCTAATGGCTTAGGTCCTTACATAATCATCTTTGTGTATGGTTCTGGTGCCTATGGACTATCATCTATAGATGGAATGCCTCTAAAAGAACCTATTAATGTGATGCATCTTCATCAATACTATACATAGTGTCTATGTGGCATACGCATGATGCTTGTCCCTTAGGGATTGTAGTTCGTTATTCTATGAAATTCCTTCATTAACACATTATTTGCATTATATGTTATGATGTGAACATGTGTATGTAATTAATATCTTTAATTAGGAATTATATAAATACATGTGTTTTATTATAGTGTGTATCCATGCATTGTATTTGATTAAGTCTTTTGGTTAGGAAATTAGATCATCATAGTATTTAATTTAACATACATCCAATGTGTGTTTATTAGATCATGATAGCATCTATTCTAAACATGCATCCATAAACATAAAGCCATCACATAGCTATACATGAAATTAAAGTACACATAAGAACACCATGATGTCACATAAAATATCATATATATATATATATATATTATGTATATATCAAAATATCATGTACATGTGTCCCACCACTATATCAAATTGTGGTGATTGTATGTCTGTATATGTTTGTACATCACAAATAAGGCTATACTTCAAAATAATATGATCTGGTATACAAAATTTGGCATACAAAATGGGCCTCTAGCCCCTAGGTGCATAGCTCCATGAGCCCTCTGGTCCTACCAACGATGGTGGAGGTGGGTTTTAAATGGATGCAAGTCAATGTGATTGATGATACCGCGACACAGACATGCTTCATGCATGTAGTCCTCAAACCTCTCCCCACAACTTAGTCGCCTCTTCTTGTAGCCTAGCCTCCCACTCACGAGCTTGCCATAGCTCCTCTTGAAGTTGCTGCACTTGGGAATCAACAGCTGGCCTAACTTCCTATGCTTGCTTTTTGAGGTCATCAAGTCGGTTCTCCAAGGTGTCACAAGTCACTACGACATTCTCTTCTTGTGTCATTTCTTGATCTTGCTCGGCTAGTGCAATATGAAGCTTCACAAAGCATTGATCCTGCTGCTTGGTCACCAAGGTGAGGTCAGTGACCCTCTAAATGGTCTCCATGTGTGCCTCCTTGTAAGTGATCCTCAATTG
This sequence comes from Sequoia sempervirens, assembly GCA_007258455.2. Taxonomy (NCBI): domain Eukaryota; kingdom Viridiplantae; phylum Streptophyta; class Pinopsida; order Cupressales; family Cupressaceae; genus Sequoia; species Sequoia sempervirens. Next base: position 239,967,013 of record VDFB02358134.1, read on the forward strand.
TGCTACAAGAATGAATAGGTGGGCATGTTAGTGTAAGCATCTAGGATGCTCCCCTAGATAGGTATGGTCGAGGCCACCTCAACAATCCATCACCCAATGAAGGTGATCCACTCCTATGTGTCAATTGCAACCACAGAGCAAGTGGATGCTATCAGTACCAGATTATATCAAAACATATGTATATATATGAGATAAACCAAAGCAAAAAGTAGTGAAAGGAAATAACATGCATCACATCGGTACCTAGGTCCCCTAGCTTGCCAATGTGGATCAAGTGGGGGTGCAATAGTGGGTCCTATTGCCGTCATCATAGGAGGGATGATTGCTTGAATCGAAGGTATCATTGATGAGACAAGGACTGCCCATGGAGGTGATGACATCCTCCACCATCATCTCAGCCTCTCTATCGCTTCACTCGCCATCGCCTCGCCTTCCTTGTTGTCGTCGCCATGCGATCCTCACCTCATGTCCCCTCTACACTACCATGGCCCATGGGGGCATCCATTGAGAAAATTAGGGTCTTACCAACCATCATCCACCACTACACAAAATCATGGGAGGTGTCAACATCTTTAGTAGGTAGAGCTAGAGGTTGGTCATCATTGTCCGACCTATTGTCACTAACCATGACATCCACCATGGTCAAATGAGGATGATACCCACTCATGTGGTGCTCCTCACTAATTGAATGTATGTGGGAAGCGCTGGAGAGATGGTCTACACTTGCCTAAACTACTAGGAAACTCAATTCCTGTAATAGGGGACAACGATGTAATATGATTTCCCCTCTAAGAACTGATCGTGTTGCATGTTTTGCAGCTACCTCCTATTCATGGGCCAGATCCCCATCATCTTATAAGGACACTACCTAATGTCTTTTCCCTAGAAAGAATCAAACTTCAATCTCCAAAAAACAAGCTCACTATATCTCCAATCACACACTAATGGGTATGCATGGGCCATGGGTGTACCAAGTGTGATACCTTAGGGAAACCTAACTGGATGTGTACACTTGATATGCACGAACACCCACACCTATAGGAGCATGCAGGTTGTGAGACTGTGATACTCATAATATACATAGCATTTGAGGTCATGGTACTAGTGGGCCAATATGCTCTAGCCCCAGGTGAAGATGGTCCCTTGCTCCTTTATCGCCCAAATGCAATGGACGAGGCCCCTGTGTAGGTGTGAGCCTCACCCATCCATTGTGACCCAAAGGGTGACTGTAACAATCATGACTCTCCAAATGAGTGGAATGGCCACTTGCACCTACTCAAGCCATCACATGTAGATGTGGCATGTAGTGTTTGTTAGGTCCACTCGCTTGACACAGTATTGTTGACCCTTTGCAATAGCCTGTGCCGTCCTCATCTCATCATAGGCTATCCGCTATTCATGGATGAGTAGCCTAATGATGCAATAAATGTTCTCCAACATGATAGTCATCTCATCCATCGATAGGTGGAAGGTGTAGGTATCTGCATCCCAATGCTCCATGAGTGCCATAAGCATCAGTGACTGATATTGGATCTCTGGCATGGTGTAGACCCACCAAAGGTCTACCTGCTACAATATATCCTAGTCATCTGGGTGCATCTAGTTGTTGTGATCATGCAATAATGTTATTAGTTGTCTGATCATATGCTCTCTAATGTTTGGCCACTCCTGTAATAGAATAAAAATTCACATGAGTTCCATTTACATCATGAGCAAAAAAAAATCTATCTCTACATCAAAGTTCTTCTACATTTACCTTTGGGACGTTAGTGTGCCTCTCAAATGTCTACACATTATGCTAACATCTGAGGCCAAATACCTCCCAAATGCTAGTACACAAGCTAGATGCCAACATGATTGGAGGGATGCGCTATTTGGATGACAATGCACCAGTCAAATGCCTCCATGTCGACTAAACACTTGCACTGCTCAAGGAGGAGAAAAATTTTAAAAATGCACTAAAAAGACAAAGTTGGGTTAGATTCCTCATATCTCATCAATCTCGCCACCCTCAACTACTACTATTCAGGTTTTCTCGATCCTTGGGGCCACATAATCTCATCTGCAAGGAATTTTCTTGAATTCTCCCTCACAAAAGTCAACAAACTCCTCATCGTGAATAGTGAAAATGACCTCTCTATGGGCCCACCCAACTATATATAGGTCATTTTTGTCCATTTTTAATGTCAAAAATGTTCCTTCCATCCTTCCTATTTTCACCCCACCTAACTGGGGGCAAAAACAAGAGGGGGCATATATTGACCTCTTCATGATATTTTTCATCCGAACCACCAAATTTTTCTTAAGCATTCTTCTCGTTGTGGTAGATTCTTCTAATATTTGAAATTGACCTAAATTTGAGTTTTGCAGAACGAAACTTCACATCTAATGTTGTAGTTTCTTGTTGAGCTCGAATATTGGGGGCATCATCAGTATCCGCTTGCTCAACCTTTGTGGCCTCTATAGTATCCTTTTAGCATGCAAATCTGTAAAATTTTCAAATTTTGTATCTCGCACTAATTTTTTCTTTTCTACTTTAGTGCAGCTAATTTTTCTTCAAAAATTTAGCTCACTAAAGTGGGGGAAAAATGTGTTTTCATAAAATTGTACCCCATGGCAATTTCACACCTGTGCATTCAACCCGCGACGTTTATGGTGCTCAACCACATTTATGAAAAAAACCTTATGAGTCAAAATTTCACAATTCCAACTCCATAAGGGACAAAGATGAAGTGTCAGTAGTCCTCCACTTTATTTCTTGTAAAGTTTTGAGTTGGACATCTACGTAACATGTGGACACCCATGTGGCATGCATGCATCCTCAAACTTTCTGAGTTTAAATGAGGGAATATCACAAAATTTTCCCATGACACATGTCATCACGATAGAATCGTAGATGTAACAACTCTTCTCACCCATGCAACCTCATAAAACTCCATTTTTCACTTATATTATCATTCATTCTCACTTCTTCTCACTCCAACTTGCTCTCTTTCTCTCTTCTCTTCTACATCTCTTCTCTGCAGTGAAACTCTGCTAGATTCACATCTCATCAACAACCAATGCTCTCTTGCAAGCATACAATGTCTCATCTATCAAGCCAAGAGGGAGCCACAAACTATCAAGGTAATGCTCTCTTATTACTTTGTCTTATCTTGTCTATTTACAAATATACTCATCATGTCTTATTTTATTTGTGATATGGGTTCTCCTCCATAGCGAGGTTTGTCTTTATCACATGTCTTATCTATTTTATTTCATGTCTCATCTATTTTCTATCTATTTGGTTGTTCGTGGATGTGGAAACACCAAAATGGGGGTTTGACTAAGGAAAACCCCAAAATAGCCCCAACTCTTTTCCCCGTCCTTGTTGTGTGCAAGTTTCCAAATCCGAAGAGTTGGTAACTTGCTATTTTTTGGTTTTTATCTCCTGACCTGACAAGGATGACAATGTAGGGCACAAACTTCCATGTGGCACACTGGCATCCATTGGCCATGACTCTTTCCTCTTGAGAGCACATTTTGTAAGTTCTCCTCTTTCTATTTCTATAACCTATATTTTGTAACTATTTACTAGATTATGTTAATTTTCAATTTTCCCTTCTTAGCTTGGTATTTGATTTAATTACATTTTTATAATCTCTCTCATCTTGCATCCCATCCCTTGAACTTTTTACATTGAGGTAATCAAGGGATATTCGCTCCCTACAGACTCTTCCTTGTCCTAGAGACTCGGGAGTAGTGAATCCCCTCCTTTAAAATTACTAACTCACTATGAGCATTCATGAAAGAGAAATTATTTCACCCAAATAACAAATTTAAAACAAATTAGGTATATAACCAAATATAATGTTGAGCATATAATATTAGCAATTTGAGCTCAATATGTGACACCTTATCAAAGGCTACAACTCTATGTCAATAGCTTAAATGATCAAATCAAGCTTAATTTTTATTTTTTAGAACCTTGTATAGCTAGGAAAATGATGCAACAAACATTGTATATTGAGCAACCAAAATACACCATCAAAAGTTTCACATGAGAAAACCATAAGATGAAAAAGAAAAAAATGTAACTAATCCTATTGATATAAATGGAGACTTCTTTAACCCTATACAAATTAGTAAGCTCACTCCTTAACAAGAGACAAAGAAAAGAGAAAAAGGCATGTTTGAATTATGATAGAAAATAGTCTAAGGGTAATAAGTATGCTAATAGTGAGAAAATACTAGTGATTACTAAGAATTAGGTTGCAAAAGAGGTAGAAGTAGCTACAAAAGAACCAAATTTGGAGCTTGAGCATGATAATTCAAAGGAAGTAGAAAGCGGTACTATCTCCTTACGTGCATTAAATAGTACAAGCACACCAAAAATACTCAAAGTGGTTGGTTATATCAAAAAATGAAAGGTGATAATGTTGGTTTATATAAAATTACACAACTTTATTAATAGAAGATTGGTTAATGAGATTAATTATTTTTTGTATCTAGTATCTAATTTGTATCCACTTATGATTCATTAACTTATCCTTGTTGTGGGTATTCTTGTAAGAGCTTTAGGAATAGGGAGTCATCAATACCCTTTTGTGATACTATTTCTTTTGATGTTATTCTGTCCTTTCTTGATGTTCACAATATCTATAATTCTAGACCTCCTCAAGGTGTTCCCTACTAAGCAACCTAATAGGGGTGTGACTCATTCTATATCTTTACTTTTTCCCCTAGTTTATTACATGTTCTAGCTAATTCGTCTTGACACAATCTTCTCACTTTCTATGAGGCATGTATTTCTCAATGTTATCAATTAGTAAGGCATACTTATTAATGAATGGCTAGGGGATTAAACATTGTATAAACTACTCAACTAGATTTTTTATATAGTGATCCTATTTTTACCCCCCACCTAAGTTAATAGAAAAATCATAATAAGGATATGATTTAATTTCTTAAATTAAGAGTACTCCAACAAAAATATATCTTTAATATCTCATGTATACATAATAGTTATAATGATATATTTTTAAAAACATTTAGATAATATTCATATACCATTATTTGTTAATCATATAGAGGTGACTACCATACTTGAGCCCATTCTTATGAACTATTATATGATTTCATGAGGGCATCATAAGTTACCTAATACCCAAGTTATTTAGGAGCATTTTGTATATTATGGTTAAATTTAGGGAACACATAATTGAAAGATTTTTTTTGATAATGAATATAGGTTGAATATTTATAGTAAACAATTTTTGATAAAATTTTATGTTAATTAATTTTTTACAAAACTAGAGGCCAACCTTAAGGGTTTTGATAATGTGGGGAAAGATTCACTTAGTGTTATTTGTTTTCCCCTTACACTCAACCCATCTAGAGTTGATATTATATTCCATGTGATGGTTAGATTGTCAATGTACAATAATATTTTGGAGTTTCCATGGATACATGCCATTGGGGTGCCAGAGTCCCTTAAATGCTTTATAGGGATTTAAATTTTATTCATAACAATAACAAATATTTCATACAATAAGATGATAATCCTTATTGGTTTTTTTGATGTTACTTTGGTTTATCTAAATATATTGATTTTACATTTATCATTACCAAACAAAATCCTTTCTTTATCTGCACCTAATGTTGACCTTAAGGATGATAGGGAATCACTTAGTTTTACAACTTCATGTGTTGGGGAATATAGAGTAAATAACAAATATTATAAAATCCCCCTTTGTATATAGATCATGTTGTTTATGGTTGTCCACCTTCATCTCTATATGGTGATTCTATAGGAAACATTCCTAAGGATGTTGGTGTTTATATTGGTGGATCTAAGTCTCATTTTAATATTGATTAGAGATTACCCTCTTCAAATTTTAAGAAAAAATATGGTCAAGGTATTGCCATTCTCCATAAGTCAAGTTATAAATGTTGGAGAGATTTTGTACACCGTGCACATATCATATTTGATATTTTATAATGTTGTAGTCCATCACAAATTGAAATACCACACTTTTGGGAGTGTTAAATTTTCTCTAAATAGGTTTTTTAGATGTATTAATAGGGTTCTCCCTTAAAAAATAGACTAGTTACAAATTGATGAGGGCGCAAACCCGAGACATAGAAAATAACCCAAAAACTAGAGAATAATTTTATTATTCATAAAATGAAACTTCTTACATGCAGAGGATCTCAAATCCCCAAGTTCTACAACACATGCAAGCTACAGAAAGCTATAGAATAACCCTTTCGCAATATGCGAGCTTGTCCCCAAAAAGTTACCCAAAATTAGAAAACCTGCCCATAAATAGAGCTCCTCATTTGTTTGGAGCCAAAACAACATTCAATTTGAGTTTAGGCGGTTTGGCGCCAAAAATTTACAACATGAAGTTCAAATTTCAAAAGAGCATTTGCAATGGTATCTTCTAGAAAGTGCGCCAACTTCGCGAGGTCATAACTTTTGATCCAGGACTCTGATTCGCGAACCGTTCGAACCATTGGAAAGGTCTCGAAGTCAAGAACGTGCTCAAAATCTGCCGGCAAGTTTCAGGGCCATTCCAGAAGCTCTAAGTGCCTCAAATCCCACTCAGAAGATTTTCAGGTGCAAATCTGGGAAACTAAAACTGCAATATCTTTCAACCTAGGAACCGAAATGAAAAACCATAAATTGGGAATTTCATTATGACGAAAAGGGTATCCAAAAAAATAAAAACATCTAAAAACTGAGAAACTTGAAATATAACTATTTTTGGGTGATGCAAGATTGCCCTTACACCACTGGATGCTCCTGCATCACAAATATATTATGAGTTAGATATATAATAAAAAGCATAATATAACCCAAAAAATTACACCCATCAACCCTAAAAATCAACTCAAAATTAGGAAAGATCAAACAAATTTATACCTAACCCATCATTTAGACCTTAACCTAGAAACAAAGCATATCAAAATAAATAATTGGGTTCAAAAACCACATCAAAACTATGCTATAGTAAATGAACAAAGATAAAAAAAAGAAACAACTAGCATAGCATCTTACACACTCCAACACTCACAAGACTTAGGGTAAGGTACCATTGGGGGGCTCCAAGATCTATTTTGAAGGAGTAAGGGGTCCTATTAAGAAAAAAATAAAATGATACAAGGCTAAGTAGATTTTTTTCCTCAACATTAGCAACCCCTACATTTTAGTTCAAAAATTTAAGTAGGTGCAATTGGGGTGGGGCTAGAAATTTCCCCACCAACTTAGGATTATTTCTACCACTTTTCAATCATATGAAGTTTTTATATTCCCACCAATTAATTTTTTTATATTTATTTACTTTACTTAATTGAATATACAAAATAATAAAATTCATGAGACCAGCAGTTTTGATAAATTTAAGAGCTTAAACTTTTAATCTTAAACTATACTACAAAATTTAAGGGACCACACACTTTAAAATAATCCTAAATAATCTTAAACCAAACTACAAAATTTAAGGGACCGCCCACTGATTTTTTTAAGAATCCCCCTCCATGAAATGTTTCATGGCCTCATAATGCCTAGAATCCACTAATTTCTCCCCTTGTGGCATCAACCCGTTCAATTTCCTACCATCATGAGGAACAATAGATGATGGAAATCAAACCTATAGCATATTTCACACTATCAATAAGTTATGTGTAGAGAGGGTCCACAAAAATGTTAAATGGTGAAATCACTCCAACTTGTAATTTCCCCCAAAAATGATAAACATGGAGCCCTACCAATACCCTCCAACATCACCTTGAATGGTGAAATCACTACCAAATTTTAATTACCCCTAAAATGATGAATATGGAGTCCTACCAATACCCTCCAACATCGCTATGACATGCAAACAAGATGGCATCCTCATTCTCAAGCCATGGAATTTGGTTGGCCTATGATGCTCCTAGTTAAACTCTAACAAACATTCATCCATCATGTTGGTGGGTATGTACCCAAACAAGATGGTAGGGTCAAAAAACATGTGTCTGTGAGGGGGTTCATCTATGATGGTGCTCCAGTGGGACAAAAAACTCACCCTTAATATCAATGGGTTGTAGATATTTATGTTTATATCCGTTCTAGTTTAAAATATCTATATATTACAAGACTAATAAAAAATTATTATTATTGGGAATACCACATTGGTATTAGAGCTAATAGTCCTACTAGCTTGTGGGTGAAATATATATATATATATATGTAGAGGATTCAAAGAGATCTAAGGGTTGTAGAGAGGGAGAGAAAAATTGGAAGCATCATAGCAAGAGACTAGTTTTAGAATAGGAAGAAAGGGTAAGACTCTCATGGTAGATCAAGAAGATAAATTTGATGCTTTCCTCAAGAAGCAAGAATAAATAAACTAATTGTTAATCCAAATGATTTAGTAAATGCAAAACATGAATGCTACCTTGAATTCCACCAAACCAACACATAAAATCACAAGTGAATGGAGTAATTCAAATTAGAATGGCCCAACCAATCACACAAGTAATAAAAAAGATGCAACTAGATAAAAAACTAGGCTATTTCAACCTACCTTTATACCTAGGATAGAGACACCACTCAAAGAAGAGGAGCATAACCCAACAACATATAACATCAAAGCTTGCATAGATGAGTGCATGGGACTTGACCCAGGTATTAGAAATAAGATTTTATTTATAAATTATTGCAACACCAGGTCAAGGAATGGGGCAAGAAAAGATATGAGGCCTCCTACATAACAACCTCATAGAGATTTATAGTAGAGTTTTAGTAAGTTGAAACTCCTTGATGATTCTGGGAAAATTATCACATGTGCTTGGGTCTAAAGTTGGACAAAGATATTTCACTCACCATATTGGAAGAAGAAGCCATCAAATTTGCAATCCTTAATTTGGAGGGTATAACCCACGAGTGGTGGCATTATGGGTTGATCACACAAGGGTAAAATCATATTTTTACCTATGTAAATTTTACATAGACTCATGGATAGATTGACAAGCAAGACCCCAAGATACATTTTAGGGAGTTGGCCCAATTGATACAACATGGCACAATGGATGATTATGTAGCATAATTTCAACGAGTATCAGTTGTGGTTTTGGATGTAATAGAGAGGAGACTCATTATATTATTTATGGAGGTACAAGCCAAACCACTCAAGTATTTGTCAATATTTTTTATCAAGTATCTCTAGAATTTCCTATCAAGAGAACCTTGAATTGGGAGGACTCAATGGCTAACAACAAATTCTACTCCAAGGTCCCACCATCAAGGTAGCCTAAGAAACTTTTTCAAAATTTCTATTCCTCAATCTAAGGCACTACCCTTGAAACCATGCAAGGTTGATGAATCCAAGAACAAACTTCAAAGAAAAAAATTATTCTTTTCTTGTAGAGATACATGGGAACAAGGGCATAGATGTTGGGAAAGGGACAAGTACACTACATAAAAGTGATTTATTATGAGGATTCAGAGGTAGAAGAACTAGATTCCAAGGTTGTATTTTATGAGATAAAGAAAGAGGGAAAGGAAGGAGGGGTAGAAAAAATAGAGTCCAAGGTTGTAGTTGATGAGATAGAGCAAGAGGGAAAGGAAGGAGGGGTTCTAGGAGGCACACTTGTCACTTTTTTGGGTGCACCTAGGTATCATCATTTTAAAGTATAAGGAGTCTTGAAGGGGCATAGAGTGACAATATTGATTGATAGTGAGGCTAACCAAAATTTCATTGATGAGGGTTTGGTAACTAGGATGGGATTAAGGACAAGTAATTTTGAGGGATTCAATGTTACTATGTCCAATAGGTTTACTATTATGTGTAACAAGAGGGTTCAACATCTCGATATGACCTTAGGGATACATAAAATATGGGATGATTTTTACGTGGTTATCATTGGTGAGACATGTACAATTTTGGGTGGATAGTTGATGCAGGGGCATTCGGAAGTCCTCAAAAAATTGGGGCAGTTGGCAGTGAAGTGATAGGATATATCTTGTGTCTAGTGTTCATGAATGTCTTTTATCTTTTTGTGAGTTAACTATTAATTTTTGTTGCATATTTGTGAGATCATGGAGTTAGTAATTAGGCTGCAAGGTTGGACTATCCTTAATTGGATTCTCCTACCTTGACTACATCAATCGGTATCAGAGTTGGTTGCAAGTCTGATTGTGAATCTGTTAGGAATGAAGAAGTATGAAACCCTAAGTGTCATCATAGAGGAAAGATCGAAGCAAGAAAGATTTGGTAAGAATTTGAATTTGGTTGTTTATCTAATTTGTTTCAATGGGGAAGATTGGGAAGAGGATGAAGAAGGAAAATGAAACCCTAATATGTGAAAGGGATACCTTGGAGGAAGAATTGTGTGAAATCAAGAAGTGTAATTCAGAATTGAGGGAGAGAAATGAAGAACTAGAAGCAGAGTTGGAGGATGTTGAAAAGAAATCGGCAAGGGTGGAAAAGAGGAACATAGATTTGGAGGAAAGTTTGAGAGATCTGAACAAGGAGAACAATTTGCAGAAGAAGGAGATATTCGACTTGAAGGAACATGTTAATCAATTGGAGCAATCACTTAAAGCATGCTAGAAGGAGAATGAGAATCTAAGATCTAAGCCTGAAGTTTGTGATGTTGCAGAAGTTTCTTTAGAAGGTGATGTTGAAGATAACCATGTAACAAAGCCTACAATTGTTGGTGATGGTATTGGTTTCAAAATCATGCAGAGAATGGGATATGAAGGAAAAGGATTGGGAAAGCAGTAGCAAGGAATTACAGAACCTATTGAACTGATAATGAGATCAAAAAGTGAAGGCCTTGGATATGACCGAGGTAAGAATATTATTGCAAGTTTGAATCAAAGAAGAGAAGGTATGTATTGTTCACATTGTAATAGGCATGGACATGAAAAGGAATTGTGTTGGGATCTATATCCTTGTAAGTTATGTGGATTAAGGAATCATTCTGAGAAGATGTGTTGGGATAGAATGAGAAGGAGAAAGCCTATGAAAGATTGTAAGAAGATGAATTATGGATGGATTGATGGAGCAAAATGAAAACATGTTACTTGTGTGCTTAGAAGATTGTACAGATGGAAGAACTCATATGTTAGAGAAAAAGAGGGATTAAGACGCAGAGAAAGAAGACCTTATGCAGAGCATAGAAGAGTTTGGAGGAAGAAAGAATCAAGTGTTGAATGTAATCAAGAACCTGATGTCAGAGAAGATAATGAAGGAGCATCAGTAAAGGATGTAGAGATAGTTTGTGCAAATGAAGAAGAGCCTGAATTAATTTATCCAGAGGAAGGGGAACCTTTGGAGGAATTTGATTTCCTTGTGGAACCGGAAGATGGTGAAGCATTAATCTTAAGGAGAAAGTTTGATGAAGTAAATGTGAATGAAGGAATTGATCTTGAGGCAACTTGCAGAGAAGGCTTGCTCAGACCACTGACTAGTGAGGCAATGCAAGGCTTGCAAGCATATTGCCAAACCTTGACCATGACAAGATGAAGAACTAGAGGCAACTTGTAGGGTGGCTTGCCCAGATCACCAACTAGTGAGGCAGTACAAGGCTTGCAAGTAGAATAACAAACCTTGGAGAAGAACTTGAGGCAGTTTATAGGGTGGACTTGAATAGATCACCGACCTTGAGGCAGTTGCAAGTACCTGTGGACAGATCACCAAATCAATTCAAAGAGAAGAACTTGAGGTAGTTGCAGGGTGGACTTGAACAAAATTCCAACCTTGAGGTAGTTGCAAATACCTGTGGACAGATCGTCGAACCCATTTAAGGAGATAACATTGGAGTTGACATAGTATAGACCAAAGTGATGAGGCTCACTTTTCAAATAACCTTGAGAGTCTGATGCAGGGGCATCCAAAAGTCCTTAGAAAGTTGAGGTAGATGACAATGAAGTGACAGGATATATCTTGTGTCTGGTGTTCATGAATTTCTTTTATCTTTCTTTGGATTAACTGTTAATTTTTGTTGCATATCTGTGAGATCATGGAGTTAGTAATTAGGCTGCAAGGCCGGACTGTCCTTAATTGGATTCTCCTACCTTGACTGCATCAATGATGGTTGCATTCACTTGGTGAGATTATCCAAAACTATCAAACTATGGAGTTAAAATATAAATCTAAGGATAAGGATGTGGTTCTTGAAGGCTTATCCAATGGCTCTCTCAAGACTATTCCAACTAAAAGTATGTTGATGGATTTATGTAGAGATCAAGTGGCTTGGGCAGTGCAGTGTTTGATTATAGACATGGGTTCATCCAAGGATTTGATATCTTATTATGTTAACATACAATCCATCTTAAATAAGCATAACAAGGTATTCATCAATATTCCTATAGGGTTTTGAATATATAGAGGGTTTCATGATGTTATTGAATTGGAGGAAGGACCAAAATCAGTCATCACTACACCTTATCATTATTCTAGGAGGCATAAGGAAGAGATTGAGAAGGAAATTAAGGAGTTTCTAGATATGGGACACATGTGATCGATCTCTAACCCACTTTATTCTTTTGTGGTGTTGGCCAAGAAGAAGGATGGTACCATGAGCATCTGCCTTGATTATAGAGTCCTCAATAAGAAGACAATCAAGAAACACTACCCTATTCCCAAGATCAATGAGTGTTGGGACATGGTGTTGTACACCACTACATAAAATTATTTATTATAATGTTGTAATTAAATAATTAATTAGTTGTGATGCACCCTGGTGGTGTGGTTAATCACACTAGGTAATTATTTGGGGGCCACTCAATGTTGTATTGTAACACTGTATTATTATTTAATGTGTGGGAGACATGTGATAATAATTTAATATTAGAGAAAATATTAAATAAAGTGAAGTATTAGTACCCAATATTAAATAAGGGGTTAGTGGTTTTGTATTCACATGGTTTTACCTTACCATTAATTGTATTTTGTGTGAGCTTTGTGTCTATAAACACAAACACATGTGTAGTGGTTGAGTTTGGTTAAGTGGTTTTCACTGTCATTATTGAGTCTTTTTGAGGAGTGCATATGTGAAGTATGGCATGGTATGTGTGGATTCATGCTTGGACACATGAGAGTGCATTGTAACTCTTATATTTATTTTATGGTTGATTAATATGATGGAGTATGGATGCTTTTGGAGGCTGGGTTTTTACCTCTTGAGGGTTTTCCTAGAATATATCTTGTGTCATTTGTGATGATTATGTTGTATATTCTCTTGCATATGGATTTTTAGTACTTATTTGCATAAATATCTATTTTGGGTTATGTGGAAATTGTCATTAGATGGCTGCAAGTTTCCTTACAAGTGGTATCAAAGCTTTATGGTTGAAGGATTTTTATTATAACCCTAGGTTTAGAAAATATTGATTGAGTTTGAATGTATACAACACATGAGAGAAAGAAATACATGGAAATATATGAGGGTTTTGCAAGTTGTTTATTGTAGATCTAAGGGTTTTGGGTTTGCTGTTATAATGGGTATTTTGCAGATTTAGGGTGTGAAAATTTTTTGGCAAAAAGGGTTTCTTGGTTGTGCATTCAAATGGGGGTTTTGTGGGGTAAATTTTATAAATGATCTCCTAGAAAAAAATCTACCTCATGGCTGGATTCAGGTTGGCCAAGAGATAACAATTGATATAAAATTTGATAAATTTTGGTTACTAGAAAAAAATGCAAAATTTTTTTAGCCCGACCCCCTACTCGGCCATATGGACATCAATTTGTGTACTCAAAAAATAAAATTTATTAAGAGAATTATTTCATCTGGCAAGGGCCGGATAATAAAGGCCATCGGGTTTTCAATAAAAACAAAACTTTTAAATTGTATTTTTAATACCTAAAAATTTCCGCCAATATTTTTCAAAAGGTCAACCCAAATTTAAAAATTAAATTACAATATATAATATTTTAGGTCCAAGGTTTATAATGGGTGGCGCTGCTTGGGTGGCTCCACCACCACCAGTGGGCCACCGCCCCACCACTAGGGGGGCCAAAAAAATTTGCTCCACATAGTGAAATTGTGCTTTTTCTTCTGGGGGGCATATCTTTCGCCCAGGGTGTCTGTTTTTTCTCTTCTTAGACTTGTTGGAAAGTTGACTTAGTGCTCTATGCTATGATGCTAGAGATTTTTGGAGATTTTATAGCTTTGATAGCATTTTTCTTGTTGGAAGTCAAATTTTCCTATTGAGCTTTGAGAGGCTATATCTTGTGCATATGGAGTTAGATTTTGGACTTTGAATAGTCGATGAAAAGCTTGTTTAGAGTACTACACAGTGGATCAGGTTTGGAGTTATTTAAACATGATTTATTTACTAATATTCTATCATGAGTTGTTTATGGGTTATTTTGACTATGGTGATACTATGAGTTTATGGATTATCCGATCTTGGAGATTTGATGTTGGATTCATTATATGATCAATTATACACCTTTGATTACTCTCATTTGACATGGTTATCAATATTTGGTTGGATTTGTATGCTTCATTGTTGTATCTACAAGTTGTGTAACATTGTAGGTGGTCTATACTGTTGGTGTGAATAAGTCTTGTACCTAGTTAATTCTTTACTAGGGACTTAGAGGACTTAATTCACATGTTAAGTTTACTTAGGATAAAATATTCTTATCTAGAAGTCTTAGTTGTCTTATCTAGACTTCACATCATCCTAGGTAGTTATGAGTTAGTTGTCTCATGTGATAGGATTAAGACACTTGTCATGATCTTTTCTTATCCTATCTCTCATCATTGCCTTTATAAGCAAGGCATCTCTAGCCTATTTTGCATTGTATTGTAGTATTATTGCATATTGTATCATATTGCAATTCTTGTTTGGTGGAATGACATCTTCCATTGTTGCTTCTCTCTATCTCTTGTGGAGGTTATTTGGTGTTGTATATTGAAGATCTTGGTTTCTCACTTCAACATGGTATCAAAGCTTTGAATCTTGCAAGCCCCTTCCTTTTTTTCATTAGAGAGTTTCTACCATCAAGTTTTCTATTGTGATTTGAGTTTGTTTTATAATCTTGCAAATTCCCCATATACTCTTTTCTTGCATTTCAATACGATCTTGAGAATCAGAAAGGATTTGCAAAGATTTTTTAATCCTATATCGCATGTATGCATTTTGGTGAGATCTGGTGATTGCAACACTTTTGGCTATAGTGGCAGTATTTTTGGCTATCACATTGCATCTAAGAGGCTCAAGAAAGTCAAATTTGGCTTTTGTTTCACTCGATTTGGTGACCATTTGCAACTTTGGAAAACAAGGGTTTGAAGCTCAGATTTGGTGAACAACATTTTACAGGAGCATTTTTGGAAAAAAAAATAGCCTTGCCATTGCGTATGGGTGGCCATTTGCAAGAGTTTTGACATATAATTTGGCCATATTCAACAAAAGTTGAATTTGGGGAAAAAAAAATTGGTTGAAGGGTCGTATGACCCCCCAACCTGGTAAGTACAACGAAATTATTATTTTTAAATGAAAATCTACATAAATTCCTTTCAGGCGGCTTTTTATTCAAAAATTTTAAAAAATAAAGAAATAAATATTAAAGCACTATTTGTATACAAGGTTTTGGCTTTTTATTTTTAAGTCTACATAATTTTTGAGGGCCACGTGGCTTTAATAAATAGCCGCTAGCATTTACTGCCAGTGAGTGGTTAATAAACTGTAGTCAACCCTTGTAACCACTAGTAGATGGGTAGCTAACCACCAAGTGGGTGGTCAAATAGTCTATCAATCAACTTTTCTACTAACCACCATAGCAATAGACCACCACATGTGACAGGCTAGGAGTAAGCCGCTAGCGGTTTGTTAATCATCAGAGTTTTTTTGCCTCAAAAATATGCTTAGTCATATTGGAGACTGTCGGTTAGCCCCTAGGGGCTTATTTTTTGCACTTGATTAGTGCTATTTTTACCCTTGGTTAGCCTTCAAGTGTCTAAAACAACAAATTTTTTCAATTTTTGCATAACTTTTCACCATGACATTGGATTTTCAAAAAAAAAATATCATTGGAAAGGTAGTTTGATGAAATTCACAATGGTGCAGGCGATTTTTTTAGAATTTTCAATTTTTGCCCATTTTTTTAGCTTGAAGGTACAAGTGCATTTATTGCTTGTAATTGGCATAAATTTTGCATATGAAGTCGAAATTTGGCAAGATTTTTTTTGAAATTTCTCAAAAAATCATAAGGAATCTGTTTGTAACCTTCTTTTTCAATTTTGGAAAGCTTTTTTTCTAAAAATTATAAAAATCACCGTGTGTTATAAGTGGTTGATTTGAGCTTGTCACTTGTATAATTGCAAATTTTCTTCATTGTAATTTGTTGGGGGGTTGAAAATTGATTTTTAATACATTTTGGGGGGGTGAAAGGCACAATTTGAGTGTCACATTGTCTTTTTTCTTTTGGTGTTCATGGCCGATCTAAGGCAAATTAAACCACTCACTCCACACAATTATCAATGACTCAATTGTTTCAATCTAAAGGTCTATGGTCAATGTTAGATGTAGAACAACCTAACTTCACAAGGGATTTATAATTTCTTTTTTCATAGATGTAAAATGGATGAAGCAAAAGGGCTCATTGGCTTACATGTATCTGGTAACTTTTTGTTTCATATTGTGGAGTGTAAAACACCTAAGAATGTTTGGGACAAACTTGAAGAAATGTATGGTAAAACCAATCAGTTTAGAGTCTTTCAACTTCAAACGGATCTTCAATCACTTTCTCTAGATGCATTTTCTTCAATTCAAGATTTCCTTGCACAATTCAAGTTGATTTGTGTCACAATTAAAAGGGTGTGGACATGAAAAATCTAGTGATGAATATATCTTCTTGATTTTGTCTAAGTTAAGAGGCCCTTATCAAGTGTTTTCTTCTACTTTCTATTCAACTATGGATGTTGTGTGTATGAAAATATTCCTATTATAATGGATTCAAAACACATTCAATAAAACTTCACATCAAAGAAACTTAAAAATAAACAAACTCTTTATGGCAGCCTCTTCAAAGTCATTTTATTGCTCCCTATCTCCAGCGTTTCATTGGTTCAAGTTGCTCTTAGATTTGATATGCTAAGCTCAACGAAATGGACTACTAGAGAATGAGATTTAAACTAAAATGCATACTATACTAAGATGCAAGATTATGCTATGCCATGATAAGATTATTGCTAAGATGTGATTATTGCCAGAATGCTAAAGATACAAGTACATAAGCGTAATTGCATGTATATGTCTGTGTGTGTAACCAATGCTTGGATTCACACATGTATTTATAGATTTTTTTGAGGATTCTGATTGGTTGAATTGGTTAATGGCTGTGATAATTCTTGATAGATCGAACGGTCGAAGGTGGATGAGACTGGAGAGAAATAGAAGAAAACGAATAAAGCATGATTTTTCTATTTTCGTGGAAGAAATAAGATCAGATGATAAAAAATCATCTTTTTAGAAGATAATGGAAAGATATTGAGAAGATAAATAATGAATTATCAAATTCAATTATTTATTTATGGGTGCATGTAGATTTTTCTTAATTAAATAAATATTTAATTAAGATTTTTGAAATCAGAGATTTTATAATTAAATGAAATATTTAATTATGATTTGAAGAAAGCGGAAGGACTTTAATTAAATAAAATATTTAATTAAATTTGAAGAAAGAATGAAATTAATTAAATAAAAGTATTTAATTAATTAGAGGAAAGTTTTAAAATAGAAAGAAAAGAGATATTTAAATTTAATTAAAAAGATTTAATTAAATTCAAAAGATGATAATTAATTTAAATAAATAAAATGTATTTATTTAATTTCAAAAGTAGATATGTGAAATAATTAAATAAAATAAATTTATTCAATTATGGTGGAGAATAAAATCAATGAACAATATAATTAAATTAATTAAATTTAATTACATGTAGAAGACTTTTAGAGAATTAATTAAATAATAAATATTTAATTAAATGTGGGATATTAGACATGACCAATTTTATGCACATACATTTGCCCATCTTTGGTAATTAGTGTGAAATGCATTGCTTCAAAGAAAATGAAATTTTGTCCACGATATGTTTTTGATGTTGATGCTGATGATGCCCCCTCGGGAGGTAAATCACAGATGAAGATATGAATTTTGAAAAATGTGATAAAAACGGGTTCAGATGATGAAAGTCTAATGGTGATTCAATGATTTAGCTCTCGATAAGTGGTGTAAAGGATGCCCCTGGTGGAAAAATAAAGTAAATGCCACAAAAAAATCACCTAAAGTGACCCATATAAGGTAAAAGGGGTAAAAGTGGAAGTCATTTTCACCCTTTTACTATAGTGATTTGCGTGCTCTGACAGTGACTTGGCGAGATGCAGATTCCATTCCATAGGCACAAATTTGAGCGGGCCTGCCGGTATCAAAGAACAGTTGCGTATGGACCACCGGTGAGTCGATTGAACCCTTTGTGATTCAAAATTTTGGTGATTTTGATCAATTTTTTAAGCTTTTGCATGCGGATTTAGGGCAAAAAATAAAGTTTTAGCGCATCTGCAGGTCTATTTTAGTGCATCCGCAGGTTTGTTTTAGCGCATTCGAAATTTTTTGTATCGCATATAGGATGTTCTTTAGCGCATTTAGGTGCAGGGTAAAATTAGGTGTTCTAGCGCATACAAAGTGTAGATTAGTGCTTATAGGGGTCAAGTCCGGCTAGAAAACTTTAGCGCATCTAGGGAACAGAGTCATGCATTTAGGGAATGGCTGCATCAGGGGTGTATTAGTGCATCTAGGTTATGAAGTAGTGCATTCGTGGGGTATCTTAGAGCATATAGGGTTTTAGCGCATCTAGATGATGAAATAGTGCATCAAAGGGGTATCTTAGCGCATATAGGGTTTTAGCGCTTATAGGAAAAACTTTAGCACTTTTAGGATGAGTGCGCATAGTGAGTTTTAGTGCTTTCAAGGTAAGTTGTAGCGCTTTCGAGTTTCAGCACATCAGAGGCATAGATTAGCACATCTAGGAAAATTTTGGCAGAATGCGATTGTGATGAAAAATGATGGTGTATACATTGCTTCCTTGGTCAATAGATAGAGAAATTATTTTTCCATCATTTTGATATGGATAGAAATGATAGAAAATCTGATGATTAACTGATAACTTTGCTTCCCTGAATAGAAAATAAAGAGTAGATAGCTGATAACTTTGTTTCCTAGAAATGAAAAATAAAGAGTAGATTGATTGATTGATTGTCTAATTGACTGATTGTCTGATTGTCTGATAACTTTGCTTCTCATGAATGAAAAAAAAAGAGTAGATTGATTGATTGATTTGCTTTCTATGATAGAAACCAAATAGTAGATGATGGTTTTCAAACATATTTGCATTCATGACTGAAGTACAAATGGAAAAAAATGATTGGATTGTTGATAAATTTGCTTTCCTGAAAAAGAAAAAGAAATAGTATAATGATGATAAAGTAGATTGATTTGATATTCAGATAGATAGATGTTGCCATGATTGCATGATATGGGTCACTGATATGGGTCACTAATATGGGTCACTGATATGATACATTGATATGATTTGTTAATGAATTTGATATGGGTCACTGATATAGGTCACTTGATAGATATAGCACATGATAGGAGTCATTGGTATGAGTCTGATTAATTTTCCTTGTGATGACCAAAAAAATAGGAGGTTTTCGACAACCTCCAGATTAGAGAGCGGTTCCTGACATGTTGGGATTGTGTAGGAGAGCTGACTCTAGTAGAGATACAGTGGATAGGTGACTGTGGATTGGGTTCATTGTTGACTATCGCGCGAGGGATTCAAGTCAATAGGGGACTGATGACTGCACTGGCCAAGAGGTGGCACTCTAATCATAACACCTTTTAATTTTTGACTGGTGAGATGACCGTGACACCCAAGGATGTGTATAGGATTCTAGGGATTCCTTTGGTAGGTGCCCTTGTGGTTTATGACCACAAGGAGATAGGAGGGACTGAGGTAGTGAGGAGGATATGCGGTGATATGTCTATAGTAGGATATTGGGTGTCGTGGGAGGATTTCAGCAGATATCTAGCCTTAGTTGTTGTATTGGATGCATTCATTGGAGGTTTCCTTGGACCAGACCATCGGGCGAAGGGATTTTCAGTCGGTTGGGGTAGGATGCTAGAGTGGATGGTGACTCAGCCGCAGAGGTATGCCTAGGGGAGCTGCATTTTGGCTCATTTGTATCACAATCTACATCAGGTGGTATACCGAGGGTTGACTAGTTTGGCCAGTGGTGTGACGCTGCTCCAGATCTGGGAATGGGAGCATATTGTGATTATGAGGCCAGAGTGTGCTAGGGCTAGGCCACTAGGCAGGTCGTATGTATATATGTATTCAGGTGCACTTGTCTAGCCCAAGCTGGGCAAGTTGGAGTACTAGCGGCGTGTGCTAGATGATGTGGATGTCATTATATGGAGGTCGTATATAGATTGCGAGCCCTAGGACTCAGATTATTTGAAGATGCCATTTGTCTGCATGCCCCGATATCTGATAGGATAGACTCCATATATTATTGAGATATTTTTGGCCTTGCGAGTTCAGAGACAGTAGAGATATACACAAGGGATGCCACAGGGCGTTGCTCACTATGGGCGGCGCAAGGATGATGTTGGATGGGGATGATGCATTACATACCAGGTGGCATATATAGAGTACTCTAGCTTACAGTCGGAGGGATGGGCATACAGGCCAGAGGTGACAGATGCCGGTATGTCAGATGATTACTTAGAGTATTTCCACACACATCAGTTCCCACGATTTACATGCCTAGATGAGCTAGGACCCATTGCAGTAGTACAGTAGCCAGGGGTGGAGAGGCAGGAGGATGTGGCCGGCGAAGAGTAGGTGGTGGGTGGAGGAGAGGAGGAGAGAGGAGATGAGGAGGAGGGGGTCAGAGATGAGGATAGCTCTGATGATGGGGATGATGGGGGAGATAGTGGAGGGGAGGAGGAGAGGGCAGAGAGGTAGAGGTTAGACAGCCTAGGCAGTGCTCAAGTTGTACAGAGGCCTAGATCTTGTGGCAAACCATGGACCGTTATCAGGGTTTCCTCCTCATCACAACAGGTGCAGATAGACACGTTGCAGGCTGTTCAAGGTAAGCTAGGTCAGGCGCAGAGTTTGATAGCGCAGTTACAGGAATAGCTTGCACAGGCATAGGTTCAAGCATAGACACAGGCACAGGTATCTCAGCCTACTCCAGACCCACAGATAGCCCAGTTGATCATAGAGAGGGATGCATTGAGACAGAGAGCAGTGGAGGCCGAGGGTTTTGCTCAGAGGCTTATGGGCACTATAGAGAGTGCATCCTTGCAAGAGGCTATTTTCGATGGCATGGAGATGGCAAGGGAGGCAGAGTACTACTGTGTTAGATATGAGGAGTTGTGTCCTCCAAAGCGCAGGGAGCCATTCCCATGATCTCACAGTAGGACTAGGAGTAGGTCGCAGACAACCACACAGAGCATGGGGGTTACTGGGCCTCGGTAGAATCTAGACGCAGGTACTAGTGGCAAGCCACCTCCTTCCAGACCAGCTCCATCAGGGGCATCGACCAGCTAGTTTATGATGTTGTGATGCAGATATATTTCACACATGTATATCATTTTTGGAGCATGTATATTTGATTTTTGATCATATCCCATGTATCTCTCTTTGGACTTTTCAGTTTCCTTGGACATTGGACATTTGTATTATTTATGATGAGCGATGATATGCAGCGGCGATGATTTTGGATGATGTGATGTGCATTTATAAGATGATTATGTGATATTTGTTATGGATTTTGGTATGCATTTGAATGATATAGTGACTAACATGATATGCATAATGATTTGATATGATGTGTTTATGATGATGATGAAAAATGAATGATGATGCGTACTAATGATGTCATGCAGGTGGATGACTTATGATGTGATTATGAAAATATGTCATGGGATATTTGATATGTTTTATGAAAATGTTTGTTTGGAAAATGATATGAAAATGCATGTATGTAATGTTTGTTTTTGGATTTTCAAATGCAGGTAAATAATGATAATATGATAGAAAATGAATGTTGTGATATGCATCATGAATTTGTAATATGAATTGTTATGAAAAAATGATAGGATGATTAAAGATATGATATGAATGTAATGTGACAAATGATAAATGATATGAATAATGATATGAAGTGAAATGATTAATAATAATGAGATGTATGATAAGATGATAAATGATATGTGATGAAATGTAATGATTTGCAATGATGATGAAATGAAATGAACAATAATGAAATGATAAATGAAATGATAAGAAATAATGAAATGATAATGAAATGATAATGAAATGATAAGTGATAAATGGGATGTAAAAATGAAAATGAAATGAATATGAAAATGATAAAATGTTAATGATATGAATATGATAGAGGATCTAAATGATATGAAAATGAATGATAAAGGATAAATGAGAGGACCTAGATGAAATGATAATGATAATGAAGATGAAAGGTGATGCTGAAACAAATGTTCGAATGTCCTCCACAAATAGTCCAAAGAGACATGGCAATCGTTGATGTTCTTGTTAGCCTTTCAAAAACTCTGATGCAAATCCAGTATGAGATATGTACAATGGGCAAGATGAAATGCAACTAAATGAAACCAACCATTTGTTGAGCCTTTTGTTAGCTTTCTTGAATCATCATAGAGTGTTTTAAAATGTTGGAAGTATGTACAAGCATCAGAGGGTAAATTAGCACCAATGATGACCTGAGTACAACTTTCATGATTTTTGATATAGCAAGTAAACACAAGCATCGAGGTATAATTGAACTGAGATGACCTGAGCATTCCTTGCATAAATAGACAAAGACTAACCACCTTCTGATGTAAATTTGGAACTGTGATCAATGATACACTTTGGAAATCATGTCTCACGACATATTTGCACCAGATTGATAGTTAACCTCAAGACAATGGATAAAGAAAAATCACTCTTTCCTCGCCACTCTAATTCAATACATCATCGAGTGTGCTCCAAAGAGATGATATCAAAAATCAAACAACCATTGTTCAAAATATAATACTGCTATTCCAAACATATTTAAGATTTTATATTATCCAGATATGAGTCATGATAGGGTACTTGCTGAAAACTTTTGTGATATGGATCAATGATTGGATAGGTGTTCATAAGATTTGATTGTTTGTTCGCGTTATTGGAGTTGATGTCTTTGTCTAGCTATTTTGGTAAAACCTAAAAATTGGTTGCCCCCAGCATGGTCAATGTTTTTCCCCCAGTATTAACATAACTCACTGAAATGAATATGTACAATAATCAAGCCATGGTAAGATGTTATCGCTCTAGGAAAATGATGGCATTATGATGTTGGTATGGTCCTAAGATGATGGAAAGATGCATGAAAAGAAGGTTGGGACGCCAAGTGTAGAACATGAACGAATAGATGGAGAGCTACAAATAGCGTCTGTTTGCCAGATCTTCGCTATTTGTTTTTTTTATTGCATTTTTCTGATGTCTTTTTTGATTTTTTTGTATTTTTCGTGTCAATAGACTGCCTGTCACCAGGTTTTCACCCTATGACATTTTCAGATTTTTTTTTCTTTTTTCTTTTTTCACCGAGATGCCTATTTGCTAGGTTTTCACTAGGGTAACCATTTTTTCAAGACATTTTCTGTTGTTTTTGTATTTCTTCAAGACATTTGCTGCTATTTATGGATTTTTTCAGGAATTTTTCTAATTTTTTTGTATTTCTTCGGGACATTTTCTGATTTTTTATTTATTTATTTTTTTTCTTCAGGACATTTTCTAATTTTTTTGTATTTCTTTAGGACATTTTCTGATTTTTTTGTATTTCTTCAGGACATTTATGGATGATGATAGCTGATTTAAACATAATATTTCTTCAGGTGCATGCTATTGATAGGTTTGTCAAATAGGTCCCCTTCTAGCATCGATAGCTTGTAGGCTCCTGAACCGTAGACTGCAACAACCACATAAGGGCCTAGCCAATTTGGTTCAAACTTTCCTTTATTTTCTCTATCTTGTTGATTTCATGGATTTTCTTTCAAAACCAGATCACCCACCTGAAAGGTACATGGCTTTACTTTGTGATTATAGCTGCGAGATATCATTTGTTGATATGCTTTCAAATGATCAGCTGCTCGTTGTCTCCTTTCATCAAGGAGTTCTAGCTCTTGTAGTCAAGAAACTCTGTAGTCATCATCTATTATGAGACCTTTCAGTCATACTCTAAGTGAGGGAATCTCAACTTCTAGAGGAAGTATAGCCTCTGCTCCATAGACAAGAGCAAATGGTGTGGCTCCTGTCGGTGTTCTGATGCTAGTTCTATAGGCCCATAACGCGAGATTGAGTTGAATGTGCCAATCTTTCCCTGCATCATTCACAGTCTTCTTCAAAAAATTCAATATTGTTTTATTTGAGGCCTCTGCTTGGCCATTCCCTTGCGGATAATAAGGTGTTGAATATCTATGTTGAATATGAAATTTCTCACAAAGTTCATCAACATCCTAATTCTTGAAGGGTCGTCCATTATCTGTAATAATGGAGTTGGGAATGCCATACCGACAAATAATATAGTTGAGTATGAACGATGATATTTGTTTGCCAGTAACTTTAGTAAGAGGTACTGCCTCAATCCACTTGGTGAAGTACTTTGTGGCTGTGATGATGAACTTATGCCCGTTCAATGATGAAGGATGAATCTTTCCCACTAGATCTAACCCCCATTGGGAGAATGGCCAAGTTGGCGTAAATGGTTGAAGTTCTTGTGCAAGAGCATGAATGAGATTCCCATGAATTTGGCATTTTGAACATGTTTTCACAAAAGTGAATGATTCCCTCTCCATTGTAGGTCAGTAGTAACCCATTCTAATCAATTTCTTCGATAAGGTCAGTCCACTTGAATGAGTACCACAAATGCCACCATGAACTTCTTGTAAAGCTTTGTCAGATTCATCATGTTCAATACATGAAGTAGAGTACCATCAAGACCACAGCGATAAAGGGTGTCAGCGATAAGAGTGTAGTGAGAGGATTGGCGGATAAAGTTTCGCTTTTGGTCACGGGATAAATCAGGTGGTAGGATGTTTTATTTTAGGTAGGAATAAATCTTGCCATACAAAGGTGAATCGGATCCTACCAAGTGACAATAATTTGGCTTTCAGGTGTGTCATAAGCAGGTGTAAATGATTGTTCCACTAGAAATTCATAGTGAGCCTGATTTTCTGGGAGTTGTAACAATGATGTGATCGTAGCCATGGCATCGGCTTCTTTGTTAAGCCTTGGAATTTGTGTGAATTTCATGTCCACAAAGTATTTCTTGAAGTCGTCAACCATCTTTTTATATGGCAAAATTTTATCATCTTTCATCTAATAATCATCATTGATCTGATTAATGACTAACTGTGAGTTGCCATACACTTGTAATTTCGTAATCCTCCATTCCAATGCTATTTTAAGTCCAGTGATTAATGCTTCATATTTGGCTATGTTGTTGGTGCATGGAAACATCAGCCTATATGATCGAGGAATGGTGTGTCCTTGGGGGGTGATGAAAAGTATGCCTGCCCCCAATCCATGTTGAGTAAAAGAACCATTGAAATATAAGGACCATGGTTGTTTGGATTCTGCAGTGAAGACATCAGCATCTGGAAATTCAATGTGCATGGGATGCTTTGTATCTATTGGTGCTTCAGCTAGTTGATCAACAATAACTTTTCCTTTGATTGTTTTGCGATCCACATAATGGATGTCAAACTTACTCAGAATCATTACCCATTTTGCTAGCCTTCCTGTCAACATAGCCTTGCTTAACAAATACTTGAGTGGATCAATCTTGGCAACAAGATTGATTGTATGAGTTAACATGTAGTGTCAAAACTTTTGTGAAGCAAAGACCACTGCTAGGCAAGCCTTCTCAATGAAAGTGTAGTTGAGTTCATGCCCTGTTATTGTTCGGTTGATATAATAGATTGCACATTCCTTTCTTGTAGAGCCTTCTTGTGCTAATAATGCCCCTAAAGATGTCTCTGTTGCTGCAATATATAAGATTAGAGGTTTATCTGGCTTTGGTGGTACTAGAACTGGTGGGTTCATCAAGTATTGCTTGATTTGTTGAAAAGCCACTTCACACTTGTCATCCCACTTGAAAGGAACATTCTTATGCAGTAGATGTGTGAAAGGTAAACTCTTATTGGCCAGTTGTGCAATGAATCTGCAGATAGACTGAAGTCGTCCCTATAAAGATCTCAACTGACTAATATTCCTTGGTGGAGGAATTTCCATAATTGCCTGTACTTTGGCAGGATCTACTTCAATCCCTTTTCCTGATACTATATATCCTAAGAGTTTTCCATATGTGACCCCAAAAACACATTTCTTAGGATTGAGGCGAACTTTGAATTTCTCCAATCTTGCAAATATTTTGGACAATATTTTCAAATGTCCTTCTCTGGTGTATGACTTTTCCAATATTTCATCTACATAATCTTCCATAAATGTGTGCATCATGTCATGAAATATTGTAGTCATGGCTCTTTGATAAGTAGCCCCAACATTCTTTAGACCAAAATGCATGACATTCCAATAGTAAGTTCCCCATGGACAGGTGAAAGCTATTTTTTCCTAGTCTTCGGGTGCAATCTTGATTTGGTTGTAACTAGAAAAACCATCCATTAATGAATACATGGCATGGCCAGTTGTCAGATCAACTATAGTGTCAATGTTTGGAAGTGGGAAGTCATCATTAGGACATGCTTTATTAAGATCTCTGAAGTCTATGCACACTCGAAAACTTTTGTCAGGTTTAGATACAGGAACAATGTTAGAGATCCATTCTGCATAATCAATTGATCTTATGAAGCCTACATCAAGGAGTTTTCTCAGTTCTTCCTTAACCAATAATGCAACATGGGGGTGCATCTTTCTGAGTTTTTGTTTCACAGGCTTAACGCCTGGTTTGATAGACAAGTGATGCATGATAAGATCAGGATCTAGACCTAGCATGTCCGCATAAGACCAAGCAAAGTTGACTTGATTTGCTCTTATAAATTCTATGAACTCTGGTACTTCTTTCTCTGTCATTGATGCAGCTAATTGTAAAATCCTTGGTTTTTCTGGAGTTTCAAGATTGACGTATTTTGTAGGATCAATCAAGATAGGTGATCGCTCATGGTAGTGCTCCAGGAGAGTGTCAAGATTCCCATCATCTGGTGCCTTAAAAAGGTTTTCACCATCCGATACGCTCTTTATTTTATCTTTTGTTTGATCTAACACTGCCAGATTCTGCTTTTCACCATTAGATCTTTCTTTTGTATTTTTATTTTTGCAGCAAGAGACTTGACACTCTCCTAATTAAAGACTTTATGCTGAGAATCGCTAGTGGAACAATCATTTATGTCATCTACGGAAAGGAAGTTCATGATAGATTCATCACTTGGAAACATAGGTATACCAATAGGTTTGGATGAATCCCAATCAATGAGATCAGGATGGATCAAAGATAGCGGGTCGTCGGGTTGCGTGAAATCAGCTATGGTTATGGTCATAACGGAGTTGACTGTAGGATCTGAGGTATGAGGTTGATCAATAATGGTATTGTTCTCGCGATAGTCTTGTTCATTTGAATCTAACTCAGTATCACTAGAATCATAGTCACCTTGTAGTTTAGATTCTCGTGTTTGGGACCCTGACCCTTCACCCTCAATTAAATTTGGGGTATACTTGTGTATTACATCAACCTCTTTGTCCCTCCAGAACTCATCATTGTAAATGGTGTCCCATTCATATTCAGCAGAGTCTGTGTCAGAGTTATTATCCACAAATTCTGAATTGTTGCCAAACATGCTTCTCTTGAATCTGAACCTTCTTGCACTGTGAAGACAATGCCATGTAGTTGTTTGGATGTTCTTTCTTTTGAATTAGTATCATAGCCTAATCTGGTTTTCTCTTTCGCAGCAAGTCCTCGAAGGTGAATAGGCTCAACTACTCCTTTTCTTTTTCCGATAGGACCCTTATCATAGCCCATCTTCTGCATGATTGAATACCCTTTTCCATATCTATCTATTGGTAATTTGACATTAAAAACTGCTTCATCTTCATCTTTATAGAGCCAGTTTAGAATTTCTCTATCCTCAAGATCTTCCATGGGGAATTTTTCTTTGATGAATCATCCATTAAACTTTGTGCTTGGCTCTGTTGGTGGTTGCATTGATGTTGACGATGTTGATATTTGATGTTGGGTGATAGAAGGTTGTCCATGTGACCGAGGTGATGTAGGTAAATTATCAAGATAGAGAGAGTACTCCCCGACTCCATGGTCCTTGAATTTCAATTTCTTGTCAAAACTATTGGTTAACTGGCTGATTTGTGTGTCAATCTTGAGAGAAGTACTAGCACGAGCTTCTCGATTATTAGGAACCAAAGTATCTTGACTAGCTTTAATGTTGGCACAAATTTGAATATTTGAATTATCAGTTGCTATCGTGATTTCCTGTCCATCATAAGGAAACTTAAGACATTGATGATATGTGGATGGGACAGCTTGCATTTCGTGGATCCAAGGATGACCCAACAAGATGTTGTATGCAATATCACGGTCTAATACTTGACAGAAAGTATTTTTGATAACAGGTCCCACTCTGATTGGTAGCATGATTAAACCCTTGGATGCTCTTTATTTATCATCATAGGCTTTGATAGTAATCTTTTTTCTGGGATCAATGGAGTCCGCAGAAAATCCTAAAGCCTGAACTAACTTCATGGTACATATGTTAAAACCAGCCCCTCCATCTATTAGGATGCGTCTGACACGAAACTTGTGGATCATGACTTCTAAGTATAATGATGAATTGTGGGGATGAGTCATGGAAACGTCATCTTTTTCAAAAAATGAGAGACATGTGGGTGAAGACAAGTGTCCTACCATGGCTTGAAATTGGTCCACATCCAAATCAGTGGATATAGTTGTTTCAACGAAGGCCTTTTCGAGAATTTCCTT
The DNA here is from genome assembly GCA_007258455.2 of Sequoia sempervirens. Taxonomy (NCBI): domain Eukaryota; kingdom Viridiplantae; phylum Streptophyta; class Pinopsida; order Cupressales; family Cupressaceae; genus Sequoia; species Sequoia sempervirens. Next base: position 239,996,075 of record VDFB02358134.1, read on the forward strand.
ATGTGCTGGGGAAATCTTCAAGAGTTATAAGATAGAAATCTAAGCAGAAGTTTTTAGAAATTGGTTGACTAAGTCATATTGATGTTGAGGTGGAGGTCCAGTGGATTTTGAAGAGGCACCTTTTAGGACAACTTTAGCTTGTGCCCTGGTTGTTATGTTGACTTCTCTATATTCCATCTTCTCATTGACTTTTATAACATTGACCTGTTCATCGTCAGTGTAGATATGATTAATTATCGGATCCTCAATATGATTCACACTTTTTCCAGAAGACTCACCTTTCTAATAGTTGGGAAAAGGGTTGCAAAATGCTTGGTGTTCTTCATTTGATTGTTGATGTCCTTCTATTGTGATGGTACCATTTTCGATTAGGTCTTGAATGGTATTCTTCAAGGCTTGACAATTATTTGTGCGATGACATTTGCGCCTATGATAGTCACAATAGTATGCCTCATTCCATGATGGATGTTTCACACTGGGTTCATAGTTTCGTTGAGGTGGCAAGGTAATGCCATTTTTAGCCATCAACTCTTTGAATGCAGATTCCAAAGATTGACCCAGTAGAGTGTAAGTTCTTCTACTAGAGAAGAATGAAAATCGTTGTGGATTTGTGTTCGAGGTATTCCCTAAGGAGTTGTTATTGTTATTGGTTCCCTAGTAAGCTTGATTATTGGTATTCCCTTGATTGGGAGTGGAATGTTGATTCACATTGTTCCTCGGAGGAGGATTGTTTCCTTGATTTGCGACCAAGTTGACATTGTTATAGTTGTTGTTGCGAGGAGTACCTGGAGTACTAAGAACAAATGACTTAGTCAAGACATGATTTTCATCAACAACACCATCATTCACCACGTTCTTGTTGAGAGTCCAAAATCTAGACTTGTCCTGATTGTTATGATGATTGGATGAGCTAGGATTATCTTTGTCAAGTTTTATTATTCCTCTTTTGACCAGAGCACTTTCAATGGTTATAGCATCTTCAATCAATTTCTCAAAAGAGGGAGGACAATGTAAGTTCAAATGATAGCTCATTTCTGAATTCAAGTTGTTAATGAAGGTGACCATCTTTTCCTTTTCAAGAACAGGACGTGGATATCTAGCGAACATTCTTCTCCATCTCTGAAGAAAAGTAATAAAAGGTTCACTAGGTTTTTGTGCAACTTTGCAGAGATCTATCATAGTGATTTGGTGTTGGATGTTGTAGGAATGTTGTAATATAAACAGATTGATTAATTCCTCAAATTTCTTGACACGAGGTCTAATTTTTGATAGCCATTCCATAGAGTGAGCTCCAAGACTCTGAGGAAACAAACGCATCAAGTAAGTGTCTTCTTGAGAGAACTCTAAAGTCATGTTTTGAAAGTCTCTAACATGATCGATTGGATCTGCTTTCCCATTATAACGATCAAATTTTGGAATTTCACAATGTTTGGGAAAGGGAATCATGTTGAGACTTCAATCGAAAGGATAAGGACAAATGTCCTCAAGAGTATATTTCTTTTTTGTGGTTCCCCCTTATAACTCTTTAATTTGTCCTTGAAGTGCCTTAATTTGTTGATTCAAAGCACTAAGATCAGATAGGGGTGTTTCTTTAGGTTTGCTCTTCAAATTCTCGGTATTAAAGTCATGAGGCAATTTAGCTTCTTGGTTAGCTAAATAGAGGAAATATTTTTCTTTATCGCATTGCAAGATCTTTTCTATGGCTTTGTGGAATTTAAGATCTTGCTCAACCTCCCTAAGACGTTCTTCATCTTGTTCATCGTCACTATCTATATGGGTTTTTCTCATGGCTCTATATTTGTGGAATGGATTTTCTTCTCTGTTATCCATGTCGTTGTTGAAAAGTGGATTACGACTTATATTGTAAAGAGGATTACTGCTTTCACCTTTTTCTTGAGTATTTTGGGTATGACCTTCTTGTTGGATTTTGTCCTTCAATTTATTGTATTGAGATCTTGTAGAGATAGGCATATGATTTTCAAGAGTTCTTCTAAACTTACATCATAGTTTCTGATAAGTGCGACAATGATGATATCTTGATCTGATAAGATGGGAATCCTATGATATGATCAAAGATGTTCCCAATTTTTTATTGTGGCTTCCAATGATGAAGGATGTTAGAATCTTGTTGGGGAAGTTGAATCAATAATCAGAAATTTGTTTGAAAGGTGCACTCTTAAAGATTTGATCTTTGTTTTCAAAGAAAGATTTTTAAGATCACTGAAGGATTTGACTAGGATGTGATGGATATTCAATAGAAGGTTGTGGTATATTATCAAAATCAAGAGGTTGATTAAGATTATGTCATTGAGATAGAGCTAATCTCTGATAATAAGCTTGAGAATCCAAAGGCTCTACAACATACTCGACAGTGAATCCCCTAACAAAGTCTTGGTATCTATGAAGAAATCCAAGGTAATGAAGCAAGATGTGCCAACTTTTGTACAAAAAATTTCTTCTTTGCAACGTTTTCTTGTACCCTAAAGGTTAATTAGGCTTCTTGATCCTATTGGAAACTGATTTCTTGACAAATTTTGTTGATTTCCACTTTCTAAGCATGGGAGAAATATCAGTATGTTACTGGACCAAAGATATGAACAGTTTTTGAATGATTTCAGTTGCTATTTTTCATGTTCATTTCAGATGATCTTTTATCTGAATTAATGTGAATGAAAACATAGCAAACACTCTGAATTAAATGGAATGTAACCAAACAAAAATAAAGCAAGTACATCCTATGGTAAAGCCAGGACAATATCTGCTAGATTCCATGTAGGTTTCCCCAACCGCATATCGGTAGCATGCAAATTCAGAAGCTTGGCTGCACGGGCTCCCCCTTACAGTGCACTCTCTTCTCAGGCCAACCAGGCTTCCAACCCCCATGAAACTCCCATGGCAGATTGATCACCTCTACTACAGACTGCGAAAGTGTGGATGCCTTCACATCGATCGGTGTTGCGCTAGCAAATAGAAGGTTTTTGGTTTACTAAACAATGGTGTTTAATTCAGGACCCCCATTCGAGTAGCCATACATGGGGTGCAAGATTAAGCTTCATTTAGGAGGCACTCCAACCTGAAGAGGTTAAGCTCAACAGGGTTTTGGGGAGTACTACTTGGTTCGTATGACACATCCACACTTGTAATCTTAGGTTTTCCCTTAAGATTCACATTTGTATACCAGTCGGGGGTAGCTTGGCCTTAGCTTCATTTCTGGTTTGAGTCGTGTTGAGGTGATGAAATCCCCAGGCAGGCCCAATTTATAGAGGCAATAATAGTTTCTCTTACACCGAGGATCGCATTACTGCGCAAGGGGAGAGGATACTTTTGTTATTGCATCAGGGTTACACAGGAATAAAGTGGGTTTGGCTTTCTGATCACCTAGTTTGTATAAGGTGAGAGCATAGTCACCTACCACTTTCAAGCATAATCAAGCAGAGTAAACAGATTCATTTTAATGCACCAAATCACGATGATTTAAGCTAAGTGAAGATATTGCTTCACAACCAACATGGGGCTCATTTTAACTGCATGATCAAAGTGTGGTGACTATCCTAGATTGATTCATTTTAAACCAGAAAAGATCATGTCTATGGAATACGTCAGATTCAGAATCATGTTTTTGTGATACAACCCAGATGCGTAGAAACAGACAGTATATGCACAGAAACAGACCCTAAATGTGCTAAAATAGTCCTTAAATGTGCCACTTTAATTAATCGCCAATTTAAATCTGTAAATAATGCAGCATTAATGCTCTAAAATCTACCTTAAATGTGCTAACTTAACTCCTAGATGCACTAAAACAGTTCTTAAATGCACTCCTTTACTTAAGTACAGATTTAACTCAAATGTAATGAGACTATATGCGCTATTCTATCTCTCAGATGCGCTAAATTAACTCTCAGAAGCACCGAAACAGTCCCCAAATGCACTGCAATATCTAAAAAAAACAAAAGCATTAAATTCCCAGATGCACTACAGAAAGTATCAGATGCGTTAAAATGCCAAATTTTTCTGAAAGCTGAACTCCAGAACGCGAAATCCTGTCAGAACACTCTAAAAAAAAGTCAAAATTGGGGCATAGGCCCCACAGTGGGCGCCATTTTATGTGTGTATGAAAATATGCCTATTATAATGGATTTAAAACACATTCAATAAACCTTTATATCAAAGAAACTTAAAAATAAACAAACTCTTTATGGCAGCCTCTTCGAAGTCGTTTTATTGCTCCCTATCTCCAGCGTTTTGTTGGTTCAAGTTGCCCTCAGATTTGATATGCTAAGCTCAATGAAATGGACTGCTAAAGAATGAGATTTAAACTAAAATTCATACTATACTAAGATGCAATATTATGCTATGCTATGATAAGATTATTGCTAAGATGTGATTATTGCCAGAATGCTAAAGATACAAGTACATAAGCGTAATTGCATGTATATGTCTGTGTGTGTAACCAATGCTTGGATTCACACATGTCTTTATAGAGTTTTTTGAGGATTATGATTGGTTGAATTGGTTAACGACTGTGATAATTCCTGATAGATCGAATGGTCAAAGGTGGATGAGACTGGAGAGAAAAATAGAAGAAAACGAATAAAGCAAGATTTTTCTATTTTCGTGGAAGAAATAAGATCAGATGATAAAAAATCATCTTTTTTAGAAGATAATGGAAAGATATTGAGAAGATAAATAATGAATTATCAAATTCAATTATTTATTTATGGGTGCATGTAGATTTTTCTTAATTAAAGATTTTGAGGAAATCAGAAGATTTCATAATTAAATAAAATATTTAATTATGATTTGAAGAAAGCAGAGGATCTTTAATTAAATAAAATATTTAATTAAATTTGAAGAAATGACATGTATGAAATTAATTAAATAAAGTATTTAATTAATTAGAGGAAAGTTTAAAATAGAAGAAAAGAAACATTTAAATTTAATTAAAAAAAGATTTAATTAAATTCAAAAGATGATAGTTAACTTAAATAAATAAAATGTATTTATTTAATTTAATCAAGTAGACATGTGAAATAATTAAATAAAATAAATTTATTCAATTATGGTGGGAGAATAAAATCAATGAACAATATAATTAAATTAATTAAATTTAATTATATGTAGAAGACTTTAGAGAAATTAATTAAATAATAAATATTTAATTAAATGTCAAGATTAATTAGACATGACCAATTTTATGCACATACAGATGCCATAGGGAAAGATTACAAAATTCCTTCATTTGAGTTGTTTTGTGAGTGTCTTACTATTGAGGAGACCAAGTTGTTTCAGTTGGATGCACTACCTAGTTCTAAGAATCATGCTCTAATGGCTCAATCATCCAAGGGTAAAGGAAAGAACAAGAAGAAGCCCAAGACAGAATCATCTTCAGGTAGTGAGACTCCCTCCAAACCAAAGCCAAAGAACAATCGAAAGTCCACTCCATCTCCTTCTTCTACCTCTGGAGATTCTTCCAACATGGAGTTCCACTTCCATGATTCAAAGTACACAATGAGCATTGATGGAGAAATTTGATATGATTGACCTTGGTCTTTTGTATTACTTCCTTGGTCTTCAGGTTCATCAAACTTCTGAGTGGATCTTCATTTTCCAACAGAATTATGCTCATGATTTGCTTCAAAGGTTTGGCATGGCTGATTGCAAGCCTTCCTCCACTCCATTCCAGTTAGGTGTTGTACTGTCTACTAGTTGCACCACTCCTACAATTGATCCTACCTTGTATTGGTAGTTGTTTGGTAATCTTTTGTACTTGACACATAGTCATCCTAATATTTCCTTTGCGGTTGGACTTGTTTCTTGCTTCTCACAAGAGCCTCATGAGAGTCATTAGAAGGCTGCAAAATGTATCTTGAGATACATTCAGGGCATTACTCATTTTGGCATTCATTACACTTCAGGTGCATCTCAGATAGTGGGCTTCACTAACTCAGATTGGGTTGGTGATGTCAATGATCGGAAGTCAAATTTTGGCCTTTTCTTTGCCTTGGTTCTAGTCCTATTGTATAGTCATGCAAGAAGCAGATTGCTATTGCATTATAATCGACAAAGGCTAAGTGTTGAGGTGTAGTTCTTACTAGTCTGGAGGTTTTGTGGCTTCGTCGATTGATGGCTAAGTTTGGATTCCCATCCACTCAACCCACTACTCTTTGGTGTGACAACCAAAGTGCCATCCATATATCGTACAACCCAGTGGAGCATCAACATACTAAGCATATTGAGATCCACATGCACTTCATCAAGCAGCTCATCTGGGATGGTGTTCTTAGCTTGGAGTATTTGTGTACAAATTAGCAAGTTACATAATCTTCACTAAACCTTTGGCATCACCTTGTTATCTTCAATTGTGATCGATGCTTGGGGTGAAGGAAGTTGTCCTTGGGGGGTCTTAAGGAGTCCTTACTTCTTCAGTTTTCTTTTCAACTTTTTCTCTCTTTTGTAGAGGAGTTTTCTCCCACAGGTTTTTTCTCCTTTTCTCCATTTATGAAAGTTTTTTGTTTTGTACATAGGTACTTCATTAATCCTTGTTGTCAGGACCCATCTTTTGCATATTTGCATTGGTTTGTTCCTCCCTAAGTTGTACTTAATGGGGGTGCTAGTGTGAATAATTCTTGTACCTAGTTAATTCTTTACTAGGGACTTAGGGGATTTAATTCACATGTTAAGTTTACTTAAAATAAAAAATTTGTATCTAGAAGTCTTAGTTGTCTTATCTAGACTTCACATCATCCTAGGTAGTTATGAGTTGGTTGTCTCATGTGATAGGATTAATACACTTTTCATGATCTTGTCTTATCCTATCTCTCATCCTTTCCTTTATAAGCAAGGCATATCTTGTATATTGTATTATATTGCAATTCTTTTTTGGTGGAATAACATCTTCCATTGTTGCTTCTCTCTATCTCTTGTGGAGGTTATTTGGTGTTGCAGATTGAAGATCTTGGTTGCTCACTTCAAAATATAATTACTTGTTGCACCTATGACTTGGACATGGGTTGTCTATGCCCATAGATATTTCAGTGTCAATGAATTTTCAGTTTGTTGGCTTGGTTTAGTCATTTAGTTTTCTAGTTTTGATGTCATGTTGAGGAGGTGAGATGGTATTACCAGGTATAGTCATGATGTGAGACCTATGTAGTTGACTATGATAGACAGATATGTGGGAAATGGTTGGGTTGTGTTGTTGGTACATTTGGTGGTGATCATGGTGTCATGGATGTTTCTTGTGTTTTAGATACTTTGGCATGTCATGATGGTTTATGAAAGTGCATTGTTGGTGGTGTTGGATTGGATCTTGATTCAGGTTATGGTAGTGTATCTTCTTAGTATGAGGATCATAGTTTTACTTTTCCTTCTTTATTAGGGAGCTCATGTTGCATTTGATTTCTTTGATTGTGTGAGGGATTTTTGGTTGATCTTTATTAAGGATATTTTTATCATGATGTCATAGATAGTTTGATTATACTTTTCAATGGGAGTGTTTGACAGTGATGGATTGGTGGTGATTGGATATGTTTATGATGGTTTGGTAGTTGCATGTATCTTCTTGGCTTGGAGATATTGCTTTCACTTGTATGTTACTGACATTGCAATTGAGTGTGTGCAGACTTGGATAATCTTCATGGAGAGGATGGTTGTCATGATGCCATGTGTAGCTCATATCACGGTTTAGTAGGAATAGTTGGTAGTGATGTGGATGCATCATTGGGTATGATTATCTTCATGTGATGGAATATGTATTCTTGGTTTAGGGTGTTTGCTATTATGTCATGGTTTACTCTTGATACCGTTTTAGAGTTTGGCATGGTACTTGTTCTCTTGAGACTAGGATGTATATATGTTTTGGTCTATGTGATCTCCTAGGAGGAGATGGTTAGATCATGTTGTCATATTTATGTTCCTAATCCATGATTGGAACTTTGACATTGATGGTGCTATGTTGTATTTGGAGTTTGGAATGGGTTGATTGGTTACAGGTACTCATGGATACTTGGAGACATAGGCGATGGTTGGTGTTCTCTTGTGATAGAGACATTTGCTTGAGATGGTTACTCTTTGGAGGTTTTAGCAGGAAGACAGGGGAGCCTTCACCTGGATATGGACATGAGTTCATGTTGGACCAATAGAGGAGATTGTTCTTGGAGTGAGTGATGATAGCTTGGTTATCCTGGAGGAGAATTCTCATTCCCCACTCTTGGTCTACTCGACGATTTATTATTTGAGAGGTATTTTCCCATTATATCTTTCAAATGTGTTACGTTTCGTCCTTTGGTTTCTCATGGGATTGGATTGATTCATGGTGATTGATTATGGAGACTCATTTGAGGATTGGTTAGCATGAGTTTATATGCTTTAACTTTCATAGATATGGATCTTGAGCTATGGATAGTTAGTTCTAGAGGATTCATTTTGAGTGATGTTATGGCATGGTTATCTCCTTGTGTATTTGAGTTTATGATATTATTCTTTGATGAGGATTGTAGGAGATGGTTTATGGGCTGATTTCTAGTATTAGGGATGGTTACCTTGATTTTGATCTTCTTATTAAAGAGGGTTACATCCATGTTGGCATTGTTACATTGATTCTATGGGTGTACTTGATCTATGAGATTGAGTGTTATGGATGTTGTTGAGGCTTTTCATTTGGGGTTGTTAGGAGATCATACTTGATACAACATTACACTTTTGAGGTGTAGGAGGACATTATGGTTTATAGGTTTCTCTCTTTATGGTTCCTTGGATGTTCATGTTTTGGGAGGATGATGGTAACATGTTGTGAGAGATTATGTAGCTCTTTAGATTGTATGTGTAGATCATTATTATTGTTCTTGGTAATTCATGCTTTGATTTACTTATCACACCTTGATATATTGTTGATTGGTATACTTGATATGGTTTGACATTACCTATGCAGTGGGAGTTCTTGGATATGTATGTTCTTCATTGATAGGTTTGATATAGGGAGCTTATGATTGTAGTTTATAGGTTGCATATGTTCTTGGCATGAGTTTAATGATGTATTGATACCTTGGAGGTATAAATGGTTGGATGTATTAGCATGTGTTGTGGATGTTATTTCTAATGTTGTGGGTTTTTTACAATTGATAGTATCTTGGTTAGACCCTTTGTTATCTCTTTGTATTTGATGCTTGTGCTCATGGATTGGTGCATCTTCACCTTGAAATGTTCCTTTTCTTCCATATGTGGCACATTGGAGGATGAGAGGAGTTCTTTCTTGAGATGGTGGTCACTTTTTTCTTATTGCAGGTATCTTGATGGAGCACGAGAGCATGTTACAAATTCATGTGGTTTCATGTATGGATATGATGGTGTACTTCATGTATTGATCCCTTATGTAATGTATACAATAAGTGGGAGAATGTTGGGACATGGTGTTGTACACCATTGCATAAAATGATTTATTATAATGTTGTAATTAAATAATTTTTTATTTTTGATGCACCTTGGTGGTGTGGTTAATCACACTAGGTAATTATTTGGGGGCCGCTTGATGTTGTATTATAACATTGTATTATTATTTAATGTGTGGGAGACATGTGATAATAATTTAATATTGGGGAAATATTAAATAAATTGAAGTCTTAGTACCCAATATTAAATAAGGGGTTAGTGATTTTGTATTCACATGGTTTTGTGGTACATGGTTTTACCTTACCACTAGTTGTATTTTGTGTGAGCTTGTGTCTATAAAAGAAAACACATGTGTAGTGGTTTAGGTTGGTTGAGTGGTTTCAGTTGTCATTATTGAGTCTTTATGAGGAGTGCATATGTGAAGCATGGCATGGGATGTGTGGATTCATACTTCGACACATGAGAGTGCATTAGAGGACTTGATGCTTTAGAGGTGTTCATTGTAGCTCTTGTATTTGCTTTATGGCTGATTAACATGATGGAGTATGGATGCTTTTAGAGGTTAATTTTTTCCCTTTTGAGGGTTTTCCCAAGGTATATCTTGTGTCACCTTTGATGGGTATGTTGTCTATTCTCTTGCATATGGATTCTGAGTACTTATTTGCATAAATATCTCTTTTAGATTATGTGGAAATTACCAATAGATGGCTGCAAGTTTCCTTACAATGAGCTTCATGGCAGAGTTGAAGTGTACGTCAATTTAGATTTGAGTGGCACCAATAATACAAGTTGTAAAAATAATATGGAAACGATGAGACAATTTGAATAATATAGTTCTTCACATGAATGTCTTGTGATAATTATTTTTATGTTGATAAAAATTGTATTAGTGTAAGTGATGGTGAGGTATGTTGATTGCCTAGTTCCATTGAAATAAAAAGAAACGAGTACGAATATTTTATTCATGATGAAGACGCAAATTTTAATCTTGAGGATGATGGTTTTTCTGAGCTTGAATTTTTCACTTGGTCCCATTATATAGTTCACAGTGATGTTGAGTGACAACAAATGTACCAAGTAGATGTTGTGCAAGTTTGTCAAGTTTTATATATGTCAAAGCTTCAATATTTTTAATTTGATGTGCATGGGGAGGGGCTGCCTTATGTAGATCAACAAGTTAGTGTGGAATATATTTCATTTAAATGTGAACTGGAACAATTTTCTTTTTTCTTTAATACTATTGATGAGGTCATTATGTACGATGAATTTTGTGTTTATATTGAAGTTGTTCTCCTAGCTGCTTTGGGATTCAATGATATATCATAGTGTTGGTTGACAGATTTGTCTTCTTAAAAATTAAATTAATATGACTCTTCTATTCCCAAATTGAAGACACATAAGTAACGAACAATTGGGTAAGTTATTGATTAACTTCCCTTTGAACTTTAAATAAGGTACAACTCCCTTGTAAGATTTTTTTTTGGTTTTTTGATATTTAAAGTTGGGTATATTTTTAACTAGAAAGTAGTAAAGAAAACTAAAAATTTTCATAGCCATGATACACCCGAATAAGTATTAAAAAATATATATTTCAAAATAACCACTCCAATCCACAAGTTACAAATATCACCAACGTTTCAGTTCAAAGATTGAATATGTTGATGGTAGCTAGATAAAATTTCAAATAAGCACTCTCCTATATCTTAAAAGAAAATGAATATCATTTAGTCAAAGGAAAACAACATTCAAACAACAACTCAAGCTCACAAACTTAAAATAAACTTGCATCATTATATTCAATTTCAATGCACATATCAAAGGGAAAGGAGGTAGGAGATTTACCTTTCTATGTGCTTCTCTCAGCTACCTCTTGGGATGGATTTGGTTGATCTCCAAATGAATAAACCTCCATTATTTTATTTTATTGTTCTTGTTCATTTTCCTTTTCTTTTTCTATATCTTTCTCCTTATTTGTTTGATCTCCCAAACTACTATCCTTTGGAGGTTCAGCACCACATGTCTTCTTAGGACTTCCTCTTTTCTCTAGAGGCTCTTCTCCATCTCCACTACCGCCTGGTGTTGCATTATGTTACATGGGAGGTGACACTTCTATTGATGATGAGACCCCAACCTAACTTGGATTAGCCTGTTTTGATGCTATTTGTCTCCCTTTGGTTTGAGGCTTAGAAACCTCACCTTTCTTCTTGGAAAGCCATATATATGTCCTTTTTAGGACTACTATAGTTTGATTTTCCAAGTCTTTAGACTCTTTGAGACTCTGATTGATAGGCACCATGGGTTGCATTTGTATGTGACTAGTATAGATTAGGTCTATCAAATCGGTTCCATCATCTTCTACTCCAATATCCCAACCTAATTTGTAGGTAACAATTTGACATAGAGTCATCCTCATCCAACTTCTTTTCCTCACCTTATAATTATCAAAGCAATTAGCCCAATAATCCTCCATATGAGGGATTGATGAAAACCAGGAACAAGTTATAGATTATATTTTACAAAGTTCTTGTTGTCAAATGGGAACCTCATTTATAGGTTGAAATTTATTATATTTCACAATATCCCTCTCAATTTTGAGAGCATTTGATTCAAATTTATATTGATAATATCCTATACCAATAGCGAATGGGACATCGACTTTCTTCCTCTCTACACACCTTTTATTAACCTCTACAATTTTTTTAGATCTCTATCAGAATGAACTTGTCTTCTACATATTTGTTAAATTTATGGGGTAGCCCATCATAACCTCCTACTTTGATGTAGGTGACTCTTTGGAATTGAATAAAATGGATCCCATACTAATTTATTAATTGAATTGCCTCAAGAGAAATTCTTTGGCCTAAATCCCCTTGTAACTCCCTAACCAATATTATGGTGAATACATCATTCACCCTTTTGTAATTATGATAACTTGTCACTAGCTATAACTCAGTGTAAGAATGATGAATTTGGATGTTTTCATCAAATTCTTGAGCAAGATTGAGTCATGGCCATAGTCTAGTGCAAGCTAGAGCATGGAAAAGATAAGAAGACAAAATAATTTGTTGAGAGAAAATTTTGAAATCATATGATGAATTTTGATATTGATTAAGCTGGCCCAATCCAAATACTATATGCTTGCACAAATAACTTGTATGAAGAAAAACATCCATTCTTAAAATTCATGTGCATTCATGTTACCCCTCACCTAATGTAACAATATGATGATATCTGCAATTTCACCTTTGAAGTGAGATTTGTGTAGGTTTTTGGGAAACTAAGATTTTCCTTTCTTGGGTGCTACAAACCATTCCTGAGAAATTATATTCCTATAATACCCTTTATTTTCACTAAGATACCTTTGTGATGTAGTGAAATCAAAATCAACATACACCTCCCTCTAAGGTAACCTAAAACAACTGCTAATAGTGGTCTTATCTAGAGTGATGAGTAATTGGTCATCGTTGGTTCTCATTTCCCTAGTTTTAGGGTTATAATGATTTATATATTTGAGTACCAAGTATGTACATTTCATAACAATGGGAAAAGAAACCACCTCAAGTAAGCCACTTTCTACTAATCTCTAGGTGATTGGATGTTTGTTCGGACTATTTATCATTTCCTAAAATTCCCTAGGTTGATATGCCCTAGCCTAGTGCCACTTATCTTCGAAATGAGATTTCAAAAATAGATAATTCTCATATCTTGAATATTTATACTTCATTTTTACCAATTCTTAGCTCAAATTTATGTCTCTTGATTTTTAGAAAGTTTTGAAAAAATGCCACCTAGGGTACGCGACTTGAGCTACACAATTTGGAGTATGTACAAACCAATTTTATAGTTTCTAAAAGAAGCTCCAAAGGAAAATTTTATTCTTGTTGTCACCAAATCCTCTATCAATTTTTCTCTACGCTCTACAAAACCCCAATTTCTCACTTGTGAATGCTTAGAATGATTCAACTTGGGTATTATTCCTTTGTTATATGTTAACATTAAATTTACCTACCTTGTCTCTAATAGTAATTAATGCAAGGAATTAATTTTAATTGGCTCCAACTTTTTGAACCTGTTCTTTAGAAAAGAGAGTTGGGACTTTGCTAGGTTTTCAAAACCTTGTTGAAGTCTAATAAAGGTTTTGAAACCTCTATCAATTCCCATTTTGTTACTTTGTTTGTCACTTTTCCACAAGCTTTTCTTTCCTTTTCACATTCCTTCACTTCTCCTTTTATTAACTTTCGAGAAATGCAATTTATGATTTCTATGTCAGACGCTCATGGGGTTTTGAGAACATCATCGAGTTTAGGAGTTGCCACAACCTATACAAATTTCTTGGGACTTTTGAAGAATGCATTTTTCTTTTCTCTTCGATTGAAAAATATGAAGTTAATCATTTGGTGTTGAAGTCCCACAAGGTTGTGAGAACCTTTACAATGCTTGACAATAGTTTTGAAACCATGAAAGAATGCCACTTTTATTTTTATTTTGAACACTTTCTCTTTAAAAATAGACTTCTTCAGGATATTTAAAGGTTTTGAAAACTTCGATGGATCCTGAAGGAGTTTTTAAAACCTTATGAAATATCAACTCCTTGCGTCTTAACCTTCTAAGAACTCTTGATGAACATCACAAAAAATGATGCTTGGTCGAGAGAAACCTAGGTTGTGAAAACCTTGTCAAGTTCCAACAAGGTTGTGTGAACCTTTTTGATTCCCAACAATAGTTCAAAAACAACTTCTAAAAGCCAATTTTAAGCAAGAATGGCTAAGTATGAAAATATTTCTTGGTATCCAAAGGTATGATTAATAACTTGTTTGACAAATTTTTCTTTTAAACGATTATCTTAGATTGACTCCATTCTGCCCAAAAGAAGAACTAACCGATCACCAACAGTTGGAGAGATCACTATTCCATTGGCGATCTTCCTGTGAATTTTAGTTGAGGTACAACTCCCTCTTCTAATAATTTTTTTTATTTTTTTTATTTTATGAAATCAGGGGTATGCTTTTGAATAGAAAGTAGGAAAGGTGGACTAGCATCTATACATAGCCATGAAATGGATGTGATTGAAATTGATTTAGAATGACTAGCTAAATTGAAAATTAAATTGACAAACTATTAATATGAAGAATCACAAATCAAACTATCAATTGTAAGTTGACTCCACTCACTACAATTTCAATATTCACTAAAGACACATGAACAAAACACCAAAGAATAACACATCCTCATAGGGAAGGAATATCCATAACACCTATCAAATTTCACATACTTTTTCATATGCATTAAGTATTTCATTCAAAATTCACTGCTCACAAACAATAAACATATAAATCAAATAATCAAAATTACAAAATTGATCCTTCAATTAAGATCGATTCTCTCTCATGCATCATAGTGTAAGGGGGATCAAAATTTCAAACCCTTGCAATGTCCAAATGAAAAATATTTATAGTTTTAAAAGTATAACTATCATGATTTTCTTGAAATAATGATAACCATTATCTGGCTGAATAAGCAACCTGCAGGAGACCAACCGATTTTTGTCTATCCATGACACATATTCATTAATTACTATTTTAAGAGTGCTTATGATTCTATCACAATTTTTGATTGAAAAGATGAGGGAATGAATCAACGCTTACTATCTGTAGGCCCCATGGAAACATACTCATGCGAACAATCTACAACTTCTCATTTTCAATTGTTGATAATATGCCACCTAAGATTATTTCTGTGAAAATATTTTAAATGTAGAAGATTTATTTGATGCTAAAACCCACTCTACTAAAACATCACTTCGCTAAGCTCATTAAGTCTGAGGAAATTTGAGTGTCCTATATTGCATTAATTTCCTCCAAGCGGACTCTGCTAACTTACCCTTCCCATTCTATTAATTAGCTAAATCACTTCTCATTTTGCTTAATGATAATTACACTCTTAAATATGTCAATTTCTTCAAGTGGTGTTGTCTCTAAGAATAGGAATGATTTCCTCACCATTGAGGGTGTGGATTGTAGCGTCGTGTGGAGGTTGATTGTAGACCAACTAAGGGAAGTCTTCCTCATCTGCATCGATGTGGAGGAGGGGGTCATCTGAAAGATAATTGGAAAACACTTCTCGTCCTAGGTGCATGTGCACAACTCTAGTCTACTGGAGTGTTCTATTTATAGTGTCGTTCGTACCTCTGAGAGATTTTAATGGGGAATTTGTGCTGCCGAGTACTTGGTGAGGCTAGTGTACTTGTCCTGTGTTGAGGATTCCCTAGGAGGTTTTTCTATGCATTCACATGTGGGCTTGGTGGGTGACATAGTCTACATCGCTACTACATTGAGGAATGAATGAGTTAAGCAAGAAGTCGCCCTACTATGTGCCAGATTGGAATGTAATATGATGGAGACCTTTTCCCACTATGCTGAGTTTAATGAAAACCTCTTTTCGCCTGCGCAAATTGAATGTTTGTAGGAAGTGATAGAGGGCATTAGGATCCTCATTTTTACCCTCTATGCATGAGACCCCTTGTGCTGGAAAACTTCATTTTGCAAGGTAATAAAATATATATGGCTTTTGAATCTATATTTTGTGATGTCAATGTTCTAAAAAATTCTTGGCTTTATCTCCACATTTTCATTTTGTCTACAATGCACTCTTTCATTTCCATGTCTACAATATATCTCATTAGTTGTGTATTTTTAATTTTATTATTTTTTTCAATAATTTTGCTTCTGATAGTGTTATTTTCTTCTACAAATGAATTCCTAGAATAATAACATATTACTGCTCAAATGCAAACATATCAAATTTGGGGCATAGTTTTCAAAATATCTTTAGAGTCCACCCTAGTTTTGAAACTAAGTTCATCACTCGCTACTCTGAATCAACCCTCGAAATTATTTTAGGTCTCTCCTTTAGTGAACTCCTCCAAAAAGAAGCTCTTAGGAAAGGTGCTCAACTTTCTAGATAATTCACCATGGAAATAATTAAGTTTTGCAAACCCTTTCAAGAATCGAAAAAGGTTTCAAAACTACCCAAAGTTTTGTCATGCCCTTTATCATTTCTTCTTTTCCACCTTTGATAAACTTTAGCAGATATGAAAACCCTTCGGAAACCCAACACTAACTCACAAATTCCAAAAATTTTGACACAAGGTAGATTTTAAGTTGGACTTCAAGGTTGTCAGGTGAGGGAGAGATTTGAAAACTTGAGGGGTGCTCGATGTAGGTTTACAAACTAGAATGAAAAGGTGACAAAAATACATAGTTTAATTCACTTCAAAGATAGGATGTGAGTTTTTTTAAGGGTGACCGAAAATAGAGGCAACATAACCAAAGAGACTTTTAAAGACCCAAAAATCTCAAACTTAACCAAAATAAGAATGAATAAAATTTGACAAGGATTGAAAAAATTTAAGGCAACACATAACATGGTTCAGAGGCATTTTTTTTATTGTATTGCAATGGAAAGGTTAATTATGGAGCTTCCCTTCACTCTTTTAGAGGAAATAATAAGTTGATGCATGCAAATATAAGGCTTCATCTGATGCAATTGGGTGATAATGATATTTTTGGATTGAGGGAGATTAATTATTTCAATAGGATTGTTTTTGATAGAGGAAAGTGGGAATGGTAGCTTCTTCATGGCCATGTTATTCATGAAGGGCATGACCTATAAAATAAAGTGACATATTTTTTTGTGCAACCATGTTTTCAATGTTTTTGTGTCTTCATGTCATTAGCTACAATTTGTTGTTATTCATTATATAAAGTGTGCCTTGTCTTGTGGATATGTCTTTGTGCAATCACGACCCTTATTTTTCATGATGAAGTGTGATTCATTCTTGGTCCCTATTGTTATCCTTTTTTGGTTTTCTCTTGGAGATCTAAATTCTCATTGTGCTTGCAAGAGACACATGTCCTCAATTAGAACCAATGTTGGCACCCCATTTTAATGTGTCTCATTTTTCTTTGTTCTTCTTTATAAGTTTTCATTTGGCCTTGTTCACCCATTTTTTGATAACCGATCCAAGATATACTTTAGATGGGTTTATGTGTGTGTGCTTGTAACTCCTATATTGTTTTACCTTTAGGTTTAGACAATCATCCAGTTAGAAAAATCAAGATTTGGTTGTGTTTTATGTTGGATTTTTTGAGATATTTTGAAACTTATGTAAGGATCTGGAAAGGTTGTGTTTCAAAGGAAAACTATGTTTAAGTCTCTATTGATGATTTGTAGCAGTTTGAAAACTTGTGCCAAATCTCGACAAGGTTTTCCTAACCTTGTTACAGCCTGATGGGTTTCTCCTAGCAGTTCCAAGTGAATGAAAGAGAGAAATATTGATAGGTGTTTTAGTGTTTAGAAGTAGTTCTATAACCCGTGTCATCTCTCAATGAGGTTCTCACAACCTTTTCAATAGCCGATGAGCCTTTTATAATTTTGAGAAATATAAATGGATTTTTTTGAGTGCATGTGTCAAAGTTTCGAAGTGGTTCTAAAACCACAAGTAGGAGTTGATGAGGTTTGTAGAAAATGTATAACCTCTTATGAAAGGAAAATAATAAAGAATAACTGTTTCATTTGGTAGAGGATTGAGATGGTTCTTTAATCACTTGTGGTTGTTGATGATGGCTCAATTTTTGATACAAAGTGTCGACATGTAAGAAAAAGTTGAACAACTTAAGGAAATAACTGAAACATGCTTCAAGGATTTGGTTCAAGTTGTGAACCATATCCATAATTCCTATGGGAAT
Source organism: Sequoia sempervirens (assembly GCA_007258455.2). NCBI lineage: Eukaryota > Viridiplantae > Streptophyta > Pinopsida > Cupressales > Cupressaceae > Sequoia > Sequoia sempervirens. The sequence continues at coordinate 240,014,212 of VDFB02358134.1, forward strand.
TTAACGAACTAGATAGAGTAAAACAAAGCTTTTAATAAGGGATAAAGGCAAGCTTGTGTTATTTCAAATAATATTTCAAAAGGGTTTTGAGTGCCAAATGTAGTGGCATCATATTTACTCACCCTCCTACTAGCAATTGTTCACCCACCAACTCTCACTCCTTTCTTGATCTCCATTAATGACCAGAGGTGATACCTATAGGTGGAAGATAGGCACCCATACTTCAATGGTATGTTAGGACATGATTGTATGAGATTCCAAGTATAAAAAAGTGATCAAAATGTTGATATTCAAGCATGATCACCACCTGTAGTTGTAGGAGGTGATTGATTTTTAAGGCCCTCATGCAAGCTTGCATGTTTCCTTTTATGGGAAAAATGCGAGGGGGTATATGTAAGTTCGGCTTCACTTTTCAAGAGATGGGAAAATTAGTTAGAGAAGGATAGATAGGAGAGAAACTTTCAAATATCTAGGGTTCTTATTTCTAGTGAAGGAGAACGAAATTTGATTGTGAAACATTGGAAAAGGGGGCCTCAAGTCCTAAATGCAAAGAATCTAGGATCAATTCCACTTTTCCAAGGGTTTTATTAGGATGCAAATCAACAAGGTACAAAGATTGAATTTCAACCTCAAAGGTGAGTCAATCAAACCTAGATATGATCCTTTTGAGCTTAGAAATGAATTGGAAATGATTTGAAATGATTAACCTAATTGAACTATATGAGCCAATATGAAAAATGCAATATTCTAGAAATACATAGACTGAAACTATAGGTTACAGGTGGATTTGAGAAGTGTCAGATGATGTGTACCTATCACCAAAAGTTGGACTTGGCATGTTGATGAGTCCATTTATTAGTCCATTTCCTGATGTTTTTATGCATTCTTTCAGACATTATCAGACAATCCTTTCAAACATATTCCTATGATATGCTATTTTTTTATGCTTATTAGACAACCTTGATCCTAAATTATAGTAGTGGAAATATAGTTATGATATAGTTGCATCGCATGATTTATATGCGTATATGTATGAAATTTGGTTGGAATTATGTGTTTAATCATGGTAGTTAGCTTTGTGTATGTGTTTTGTGGATTAACCTCTTGCAGCCCAAGAAGACATTGTATCTTGCAATAGCTAGAAGTTGTAGCCCACCTCCAAATAAGGTCTTGGATAGAGAAATAAGGGAAGTGTCAAAACAAGTTAAGTATAATAACTACCTTGTGGAGACACCTGATGGAGTTAGTAATGAATCATTACGATAGTTAATAAGGCAATGAAGAAGAAGAATTATTTTATTGATAGGATTTTGGATAATTGAGTATTTGTTCCACTTGCATATCTATTTTTCAAATTTTTAATTCCATTTGAAATCTTGTTTAATTTTAGTTACAATTTGAATAATTCAATCTTAATTACGTACTTTGATATCTAGGGATTTGTAGTTAATGATTTTAGTTAAGAGTTGTGTTGAAAATAAACTCCCTTGTGTCTATGTATAGCCAGTGGTTGAGTATTTAGATAGTTAGTTAGTTAATCTCGTACTGGTGGATTATGTTATCAATTACTTCTTAGTTTTTAGTTGTAATCTATAGACATGTCAATTGCTTAAAAAAAATAGTTTTCTTAAATACAATCATTTGAGCAAGATTTTATGTGATCTTTTGGAATGCATAATGAATGAAGTTCAAGTTCATATGGATGCGTAAAATCTGGAGATTTATATTTTGTTTTAGTTAAGTGAAGATAGCCACTTGATTAGTCACTCAAGGTAACTATTCTTCACTATATTTATAGTTGTTTTACTTCTATTTAGTAGTTATTTCTATTAGTCATTACTTCATAAATTGCATGGAAATTAAAATAGATTCTCATATTATGATTATCAATAATGGTTGTTCATATGCATGAATGCATTCAATTGACTTGTAGTACTATGGAGAATATATTAAGTTCAATTACTAGTTTTTAATGGTTTTGAGTTGGTTTTAGTAATTCTCTATTAACAATAATTCAACTACAAATTATGTTGTACCCGTAGCCATTAGCGCCAATTTACTTCTTTCACTGTTATATGTTTCTGTGATTTTCTAGCAAGTATAATACCTTCAATAGAATAACCCAGGTAGTCTCAGGTCTTTGAAGGCACATATAGTGCAATACCATCACAAGTTTGCAAGCCATAATTGATAATTTAATGATTTTTTTACAATGTTGAGTGGACTGTTGACCTAGTCATTCCTCTAAATTGTGTGTTTTATACTTAGTTTACAAGACACTAGTTTAAACTCTACATTTTTGGCTTCATTGTCGTGGATGGTGCTACCTTCATAGACTTTTTTTTCCAAGCTTTCATAGTTTACATTTTTCTTTCAGCATTAGGACTGTTAATTTTTATCTTATCAAAATACTAGAAAGTTACACTAACATTGTGCAGGACCGCTACTATACAAAGCCATATTTATTGTATGTGGAGGTAGAGAAATTCATTTAGAAAATTCATCCCCTCAATACACCAAGAAGCCATAGTATATATAAGTGAGTCCAGTACTTAGAGTGAGGGTAATACTGAAGAAGAAATTTCCCTTTCCCCAATATCTACTACACCTACAAAGGGGACATACCAAACCATGGGTGATGCACCTGGGGATGATCCAAAACATGTGAACATTGAGTTTCCAATTACCCACCAAGAAAGGGCTACTATGCTGAAGAATATCCCTCCTTCAACATTACCAATCTTTTATGATTTGGTGACTGAAGATTCAAACACATTTTTGTTTGAATTTGAAGTTCTATACAAGATGTATGATTATACCTCTAGGCTCAAACTCTTCCCTGCCACTCTAAAATATGTATCCTTGAGATGGTTTATGGGATTAGGCAATGATGTTATTGTAGATTGGGATACCATGAAAACAATGTTCTTGGAAAAGTACCAAGACTATTGTAGAGGACTTGATAGGAGGAGAGATGACATTTTTAGAATGTCACGGAAGGAGGATGAACCATTAGAGGATTGTGTGGAGATATTTCATTTTTCTTTGAAGAAAAAACCATAGAACAAGCTATCTAAAGAATCCCTCAAGTTAGAATTTTTGAGGGGAGTCAATGAGGACTGCATGGATTCCCTTAATCTTATTGGGAAACGGGATATCTCTCAAATACCATTTGAAGAAATCAGTAAGGTCTACAAAAATTACTCTAGGACCTTCACTAAGAGGCCAAGAGGAGAGAGGACATCCACCATTGGAAAATCATCTACTAGGATTTTAAAGATAGAGTTAAGTAATTTGTTGTCCAACATGAAGGAGGAAATTATCAAGCATCTTTCCACTCAGTTGGACACTCTCCATATAAAGAATAAGTAAGAGGAAGCTAAAGAAATGCTCACTGAATACTGCCCCAGGTATGGGCAAGGGAAAGAAAACTATAAATGCAAGAGGGTGGCTAGTATTCAACAAGACAAAACATAGAAACTTGATTTTCAGCCACTTGGAGAGGATGGATAACTATTTTACATAGCTCAAAGAAGGCCATGGAAAAAGAGACAAGGTATGCCATAGGACCCTCTTAATTTCAATTCATCATTTCCCATTGGAAATTAGAATTTTTCTTCTTAGAGTTCCCAGACTTGGCCAAATAACCAAAGCCAATAGCCAAACCCTTGACAATGGCAACAACCTCAGTAAAATTGGAACTAGTAGCAACTAAATCCTTGGTCACAACAAAACTTCCAAGATTCCAATTACAATCCTCAATGGCTAACAAAACAAAACTAGTGGCAGCCACAATGACAAAAAAGTCAGCAATGGTAGCAGCAAAACATGAATTATCAACAGCCTATGCTTCCTCCTCAGCCACAACAACAAGTCATTATGCTCAATCCATCAAATTCAACATCCCATCCAACAAGACCACCATAATTACTTGCCCAACCTACACCTAACCCTAACAACAAGCCTATCCAAAAAGCTTATACTAACAAGGCTATGCAATCCTATGGGGTAGAGGTAAGTGTTGTCCACCTCAAGTCAGGGAAATAACTAGTTGGACTTTAATCCCCTCAAATCACTGAGATGGAGGATGAGGAACTTGTAGTTGAAGCTTTAGCCAAATCATCTCTAGAACCTGAGTCAAATTAGGTACACCAAACTACCTCAAGTCCAAATCCCCCTTTCCCTGAATGCTTAGCCATTCAAAAACATCACACCTAAGTTGAGACAGACCTATTGGGTCAATTTAAGGATGTTAATATCAAGACTCCTCTCATCCAATCTATACCAAGGCAGATAGGGACCTATGTCTTAAGAAACCAAGGAGAAAAAGGAAGTACCCTCAGACAGTTCATGTCCTAGGGAACCTTGTTGATATCATGTTAGGGAACATAGTTGTCCCTAAATACATAGACCTTGGTAGTCCAGTAGTGAATGTTAAGATTAATGGGACCCTTATCAAAAACACCGCAATAGACTTAGGGGAAGATATCAATTTCATGACTAAAGAGACAATGCAATTACTTCAGTTTGCCAACCTTAGACCTACACCAATTGTTTTACAGTTGGTTGATAAGTCAATGGTCAAGCCTAAAGGAATCATTGAGGATTTAGTTATTGCATTAGATTCTTAAGAATACCATGTAGACTTCATAGTATTACAACCAAACATTAACCTGGCAGGATATCCACTCATTCTAGGAAGACCATGGTTAGCTATAGTTAATGTTATCACAAGTTGTAGGTCTAGAAATATGATAATATCTAATGGGACTATGACCAAGAAATTGTTCCTCTGTCCTCCATCCCAACCTCATGTTGATCTTGAGAAAACCATTTGGCCCACTTTGGATGAATAAGACCACTATTCCTTGTAGAATTTGATGACAATAGAACACAACCCTTTATTGGAAGATCAAGATGAAGAGTATTTGATTGCTCACTTAAATAAAATGACTATGGTAGGAACCCGCAACAATAGGAATGTCTCTCATGTTTGCAAGATCCTTTACAAAGCATTATACCTTCCAACTCATCAGAAGAAATATCTCAGATCTTCCATTCCTTATTGCCACAATAGTGTATACCAATCATTCCTAACCTTGACCTCTCATCTATGTAAGAATCATTCAAAGAACTAAAAGTCATGCCAGGAAAATTTGTGAACATAAACAATGCATTGACTAAAGAACAACAAAATTCCCTAACTACTATGATGCAGACACACGCATCAACCTTTGCATGGGACCACCATGACATGAAGAGTATAGATCCTGACTTATGTATGCATAGAATCTATATAAATTATGGTTATAGGCCCATTATACAACCTCAAAGATGAATGAACCTTGCAATGAGAGAAATAGTTAAAGCTGAACTTTAAAAACTCCTTGATGTAGGCTTCATTTATCCCATATCTGACAGTGAATTGGTATCACCTTTAGTCATTGTTCCCAAGAAAGGTGGAAAATGGAGGGTATGTGTAGATTATAGGGAACTGAACACATCCACTGGGAAGGACCACTTTCCAGTGCCCTTTATAGATCAAGTGTTTGACTATTTAGTAGGGGAAAAGTACTTTTCATTCCTAGATGGTTTTAGTGGTTACAATCAGATAAAAATTGCTCTAGAGGACCAGGAAAAAATAACATTCACCTATTCTTAGGGTACTTATGCCTACTTTGTTCTACCCTTTGGTTTATGCAATGCCCCAACTACTTTTCAGAGGGTAGTGCTTAGCATCCTTTTTTATTATGCTCATGACTGTATGGAGATATATATGGATGACTTCACCACATATGGGGAAACTTATGAGGAATCCCTTAGCAATCTAGAAAAGGTTTTACAAATATGTAAAGAACATAATTTGTCTTTTTGTAATGAAAATTCCTTTATAATGATGACTCGGGGAATTGTTTTAAGGAATTTCATATCTAGTGAAGGGATCCAAGTTGATCCACATAAGATAGAGATCATTTCTACATTACCTATTCCACAGAGGAAAAGAGATGTTAGAAGCTTCCTTGGCCATGTAGGCTATTATAGGAGGTTCATTAAATACTTCAATAAGATTGATGCACCAATGTTTGTTTTGCTGACTAAAGACATAGAATTTGATTGGACATCAAAGTGCCAACATTCCTTTGAAAAACTAAAGAAATCCTTAACCCAAGCACCTATTTTGAGAGGGCCAAATTGGACCTTACCCTTCCATATACATATTGATGCTCCATATTTTTCTATTGGGGCAGTTTTGGGTTAGAAAGAAGGTAACAAAGAATATGTTATTTACTATATTAGCAAGAATCTTCAAAGATCAAAGCTAAATTATACTGTTATAGAGAAGGAGATGCTAGCAATAGTGTATAACATCAATAAATTTAGGAATTACATTACTAATTATGCATTTTTTTCCACACATCCATACAACTTAGACACCTAAATTTGACCACTTACATATGGTCAAAGGTGTCTCCTTAATCATCCCTTTGCTCATTTAATTCATCCTCTTTGCCGGTATTAATTAAATCACTCATTTAATTAATATTTCGTGTCCTGCATAAGGTTTCTAAAGTATTTAATTTAATAAATACCTTTCCCCTCTTTCCTCTCTAAATTAAATAAATGTATCACTTTATTTAATTTAGTCATATTATCTTTTGGAATTTTAAATTTATTTTTAAATTCCTCACTTTCTCTCTCATTGTCACATCCTCTAACTTTTGCAAGTTGGTCTCTAATCCCTCTTAGCAATCTAACCCTCTTTCTTAGTCATAATTAATTTATAATTAACATGTGCACACTTCTAATCATCATTAGGGTCTCATCCTCCATAATTTCTCACTTGTCTTTAATCTATCATTAATTTGTCTAATCAAGTACTTGCACAACCTTAATCACTTAATTAGGTCATCACTAATCCCCATATCATTTATGGAATGTGTCCTAAGTCAACCTTCTTAAAGGCTTTCTCTTTTTGAAGAAGGCACTTCATTCCCTATGTGAATTTTTAATTCACATTTAATCCCCCAATGCATTCCTTGGAATTTAAAATTCCTTCTCTCATCCTCATGAGAATATTTGAGGAATTTTTAATTCCCCACATGTCCTCTCACCCACATGAGGACAAGGACCTCCTTTATGAGGAGATCTTTTCCAATCCCAAGGTACTATGTACCACCTCCATGTCATGTACTACCCTTCCACCTCATGTACACATCACCTCTTTTAAGCCACTTCACATGCCACATGTCAAGATGTGAGGGCTTGTGAGTTCTCAACTCACCTTATCCCTACATCTTGATCTTGGTGGTTCAATCTTGACCATCCATTTCCCTAGAGAACTCCAAATTCTCTAAAATACCCCCTCTTTTCTCTCATTTTAGGGGAGATCATTCATGCTAGCCAAACTCTTGTAAAAATTTCTCTTGAGCCATACTTAGCCATTTTTCATACTTGCATCCACTTTCATCCTTTTTCCATCCATCTTACAATCCACATTTGCATCTTTTTCCATCCAAGGAGCATACAACACCAAAGATCGAAGGGCTAACCAAAAGATCGATTTGAGACAAGGTAAAAGGTTCCATTTTGTTGTCTTTATTTTTTATTGAATCCAACTAGGCTAATCTCGAGGTGTAGGGTGTTTTTAGTTGTTATTTGCTCTCCTTTGTTTGATGCTCACATTCTAACACTGAAATTCATCTTATCACATTTTTTGCATGCCCGGTGGGACCCACAAACTAGTCTCTTGCTTTCACATTTGTTGTTTTTTGACTTTTTGTAGGTGCAAGTTATAGAGGGGCGGACCCGACTTATAGAGGAGTGGACTTGAAATTCCTGGGGTAGACCCAATATATAGGGGTAGACCTGACCTGACAGACAGGCGAACATGCCCTCCATAGGTAGACCCAACCTTGCCTAGGGGTGGACCTGCCCTCCACTGTCTCTAGAAAGTGTTTTGGCAAGTTCTTCACAGAGGGGCAGACTTGACTTGCAGACGGCCGGACCTGACCTACAGATAGTCAGACCTGACCTGTAGACAACCAGACCTAACCTCTACATAGCCGGATTTTCCCTAGACAGTTTTTTTCAAAAGGTAAAATCTCACTTTTTAGCAATCTTTTTGGTTGTTTTAAGTGTTTTCAACCCCTAATTTAGGTACATAGTTTAACTAGGGGTGTCAATTAACCTTGTTTCACGTGTTTTTGGGTGAGCTATTTGACTTATCCAATCCCCTTGCACCATTCGGCGATCTTAGGTGACGAGAAATCGTAGCTTACCAAGTCCTTTGAGTCATCCTTGTTTATTTTTCTTAGTGGGACCTGCTTGGGGATTTCATCACCCCAAGGGACGATTCCAACCATGCATACCGGAGGGGTATATAAAGGGGGGAGAGTGAAAGTTGTACCTCAATCCAACCACATTGTAATTAGTAAAGCATCGAGATGACGTGAAGAGTTGGTCTGAGCCTTTAAGGTTCCCGACTCACGCTTGTAACGAGTTGGTGTTCACGGTTTGGGCCTCACATACCGGGTGTATATCGAGGACTCCTAGTAACCATGTTCATCCTAGATTAGAAGACTTTGTTGGCCATACCTTCTCTACTAGACTTAGGTTTGTGTTGCTTGAATTGTCTTCTTTGTGTGAAACTAGTGATTGTCTGATTCATTTCACTTAGCCATATCCTTTTCATTGATGATTGTTGTGTTTTGAGTCATTTGCCTTAATCTATCTATCAAAATTCAAGTTTAAACCTGTCTAGGGCTGGACCTGACCTATAGACAGGAGGACCTGCCCTCCAGGGGTGAACCTGACCCATCCAGGGCCGGACCTAACCTATAAACCAATCCTTTGGAGCCTATTTTAGCCATTTTGACCAACTTTTGCTCCATAGGTGGACCTGCCCTCCTGACAAGCGGACTTGACCTTTAGACAGGTGAACTTGCCCTCCACAGGTGGACCTGACCCATCTAGGGGCGGACTTGACCATTGACCCCCCCCTTTCAGGCTTGTTTTAGAATAATTTGACCATATTTTTTTCCTTGGGAGGACCTGACCCATCTAGGGGTGGACCAGACCTTTGACCCACTCCTTTCAAGCCTGTTTTAGCAAAATTTAACCATCTTTTGTTCCTTGAGTGAACCTAAACCACCTAGGGGTGGACCTGACCTTTCACCCACCCCTTTCAGGCCTGTTTTGGAAAAATTTGACCATCTTTTGTTCCTTGGGCAGACCTGGCCCTTGACTGATCAGCTTTTTCATCCGTTTCATCATTTAGGACCCTCGTTTCACCATTTTGATCACTTGTCTCCTCGTTCTGAACATTCATACACCTATTTTGAGAGTCCGCCCACCATCCTAAACATTCATCCCCTTGGTTCGAGCATCCATTCACCCATTCAGAGTCCTCATTTACCCATTTCAAACCCACGTTCTAATTATCGTTTCCCAGTTTCAGACCACCAATATCCCATTGAAACCTCGTTAGAGCAGTTATCCAAATTGATCTAGGTGTTCATCTCTAATCGTCATCCATCAAAACTGACTTAGGGTAGTCACCTGTCCTAAGTCAGTCATCCTTGTTGGCCCAATCAATCCACTTCTATCTCAAGTTGGATTCGATGTCGTTATCATACATCCACCCTTTAATCGATTAATCAACACCTAGCATTACCAAGGATCACTCTTGAACTTGGTTTCAGATTCTGATCATTATCATTCATCCTAATCAATCATCAATCCAAATCAAATCATCATATCATCCAATTCAGATTGACCCATTGTCTACCAATCAACCCAATCTGATCTCATCAAACAAAATCCACTTCGGTCGAACCAAATCAATCCTATCGAGCCACATCCTCGTCATCTAATCAATCATCAAATCGAATCAGTCCTATCGAGCCACATCTTTTTTAGCTAATCAATCATCAAATCAAATCGATCCTTTCATCACCAAGGTCATTCTAGCATCCTAGTCCATCATATCATCTTGCATGCATGTTCAGACCCAGTCACAAACAAGGAAAATGGTCGAACAACAATCCCAACCAAACATCCCTCAAGATCCAAACAACACAGCTAATGCCTCACAAGACCCCCATAATGGTGCAAACATCCCTCAAAATCTGCACAATGGTACATCATCACAATCCAATATCAACAATCAAAACACATCACCCCCCGGCGATGAAAACATGGTCATTCAACCCGAAATTACATTTGAGGAACACTTTAGTAACCCTATCAATGTACAAATGATAGATCACCTTCTTGAAAAACATGGAGAATAAATCTTGGCCCACTTGATTGAAAAAGGAGTCAAGCTACCATTAGGCGTCGACCTATCCAAGTATAGTGGTTCCACATCTAACATATCCCAAGGTTCACACTATGTACCAGGAAATTCATACATCCCCAATGTTCCTCCCGTAGAAGTTTGGCATCAACCTGAATTCGGCAATGTCATTCTGTATCCTATTAGCAATCCCCCACATCCCGCAATCTCAGTCATAGGGGCTCCTCAAACGGCTGATCCCAATAATCCTTTTTCCTTTGGCATGCCACAAAATGTTTTGCAACCACCACCACTAATGCTAACGACACCACCCCCTTCAAATCCACCTTCGGTCAACACTAGGGATAGCCCTTTCACTGCATTGCCTCCACCATCTGGGGCCATAAACCAACCATCACCTTCATATGCATCTCCATAGCCCCCCCAATCTAGCTACCACCTCTGAATGTCCCCTTTGGTACCCAACAACCTCCTTTGCAAAATCCCCCTACGTTATCTTAGCCGCCCCAACAACAACAACCATTGTATAACCCACTAATTTCCTCGCAACAACCACCATACCAGTCGTAAAGCAATCCGTCCTAACCTCCCACTCAAACCATATCCCCACTCCTCACATCCATCCTATGACCATGAGCACAAACACAATATAGCATCCTATCTTGGCCCATGCAACATCTCACATCACATCAACAACCACTACAACATCATTATTACCATAACCAATAGTAGTCCCAATAGCAACCACTTTATGTGGCATCCCAACAGTCGCAGCAATACCCTCAGTATCAGCAGGTCAATCCACAACATCACATCCAAGCTCCTCAGCAACCTACCTCACATTTTTACCAAACAAATCCATACTATACCTCACAACAACAACCCGCGTATCAAAAAAATCCCCCGGCATACCAACAATGGATGTCATCATCCCACTATCAAAATCCATACCTCAACAATCTGATGCTCTCTCAGCAGGACCCTTTATCGTCCTACCATCCATATCCATCCAACCCGACACCAGTCAACTCAGATCTATTAGAAATAAAAGCTGCCCTAAAAGATCTTCAAGCTAGGACTGGCAAACAATCATTCAAGTTTGAAAACATATACCTGTATCCATTTTATCCCTCCATCTCATTGATCCCCTTCCCTAAACATTTTGAAATACCAAAATTCAATAGATACAGGGGGGACAAAGATCCTAAGGCCCACTTGTAGGAGTTTTACTCCCAATGTCAAGAGGTTATGCACAATGACAACTATCTCTTGTGCTTGTTCCCATGAAGCCTAACAGGAAATGCCTTGGAGTGGTTCATAAGCCTCGAACGAGGGTCCATAAAGTCTTTTGCGGACCTGTCAAAAAAATTTGTCTCCTACTTCTCCTTCAATTTGGAGGACACTGACACCTTAGATCTCCTCAAAGAGAAACAACGTGAGGGGGAAACCTTTGCTAGCTACCTTCAAAGGTGGCGTGCGCTAGCAAGCCAAATGAAAACCCCTCTAAAAGATAAGGACATGGTCACCCTCTTCATGGAGAACTCTCATCCCGACATGGCTCATAATTTTAGGTTGCACTATGTCACCACTTTCACAGAGATAATGGAAAAGGGACCCATCCTTGAACGTGCCCTTATTGCCAAAGGGTACATCAAGATACACAACTAGGACAAGGAAAGGTCATTCGGTGACAAACCACATTTTTGGAACAAGAACAAGTACGTAATGAATGATGATGTCACTGATACTAAACATGTCCAAGTGGCTAATACATCCCAAAGACAACAACCATCTATACCTAACACCATATCAATACCATAGGGGGCACCTCGTCCTCCTCAACAGTCAAACCAGAATAGTTAGGGGAACGCTAAACACCAGTATACTCAATTAGGAGAACCCCTGAGTGTCATCTTCAATAAGTTGTTACAAATCAACTACCCGATCACCTACCCTGTCACCAAACCACTTGATGAATCCAAACCTAAGCCTGCCTAGTTTAGGGAAAATGAATATTGTGAGTTCCATAAAATTAAAGGACACTCTCTGAATAAGTGTCAAGGTCTCAAAAACTATGTCCAAGATCTTATTGATCAAGGAGATGTCAAAGCTGACACTAGTCAAACTTCATCATCCAATGCTCAATTACAGATATATCAAAATTCCTTTCCAAACCATAATCAAGGCGCGAGCACCTCCAGCAGCAATCCCCAAGACAACAACACAAATAACGTAAGCTATAAGAATGTACCCCTCAATTACGAGGGTATTATTCATTACATTGAGTAGGTAGAATCCTGTGTATCTATGATACATGTCAAAGCCAAAGACCCTCAGTGTGATGTTACTACACGATGAGCTTGCATCACTGTCCCTGCGACCTCCACACCCGCCCAACCAAGTTTTGTAAACTCTAAGTATGACATTCTGGATCACTTAGGGAAGACTCCTGCTCAGATCTCAATCTTGGATCTGCTTAAGTCTTCTCCTGTACATCAAGAAATCCACAATAGAGCCTTACAGGAAATCCATGTACCTAATGACATCGATCCTACATGATTCCAAGCTTTGGTAGGGCACCTGGCTTTATCTTATCATCTGCACTTCAGCCAAAATGACATGCCAAATATCGATGCCAATCATAATTGCCCCTTGCATATCGAAGTCATAGTTTCCCGTCATAAAATAAAAAAGGGTCTTGGTAGATAATGGCTCTGCCCTCAATCTGTGTACTTTGAAATTCATAAAATAGGTGGGGTATACTCAAGCAGATTTAAGTAATCAAATCATCACGATCAAGGCCTATGATAATGCGGAAAGGAATTCAGAGGGAATTATCAGTCTTCCTATCCAAGTGGGACTTGTTGTTCAGTACACTACCTGTCATGTCCTTGATCTAGACTTGCCATATAATCTCCTCCTTGACCGCCCATGGCTCCATGCTATGCAAGCCATCCCCTCCACGTACCATCAATGTCTAAAATTCCTAGTTAATGGACAAGAGGTCACCATCTATGCTGACCCCCAACCATTTGAATATTGTCACGCTTTAGAAGCGTCATTTCCCCATTTACATTATTGTCCTGGGGTTGAAATGGGGGTATCTCAGTCATCATCCACTAATCCATCCTCCACCATGACAACTACTCCATCTTCTGCCACTGATCCTACTGTCACAAAAGTCCAGATCATTGACAAGGGGTGTGGTGAATATGAAATGCATATTGCTCTTAATGTAGCAACCATGCCATCGTCACCACATGAGTATGGTCAACCTTCACATGCTACTCCAAAGGAAGACAAGACTATCACTTTCAATGTTAAAAACATCCCTACTACCACTTTCAGGTCCTCAAGTATCAAGATTGATGCAGCAGAAGAGGATATAAGTCAATGGGTATACCGAGAAGAACCCCAACCAGATCCTCCTCTAAAGGAATATTTTTAGGAAGCATATACTTGGTCAGCTAAGTTTGTAGAAAAGTATGACTACCAAGGTAGGGGCCTAGGTAAAGAAGAACAAGGGTGGTTGCAACCTATTGATACATCAAAGCTTCCAAAGAACATAGGCATCAGATATGACAAAAAGCAGAAAGGCCCTGCAACATCGTCTAATACTTCCAATAGTGTCATCATGGACGATGGCTCATTGGAAGACATACCTAAGGAGGAATCCATCATACGTGCATATGATGATGTCGATCACACTGACCTATCATCCATGTTCGAATGTCTATTCGTATGTACCATTAGCCTATCCCTTCGTCACCCTGAGCTTATTGATTGGGACCTACATGACAGCACACTCATCAATATGTTTGCGGATACATATGTCAACCTCATGGGATTAGGGGAGGATGAACACTCCAGTCACAAAAATAAGAATAAGAAAAATAAAAAGTGGTCATCTAGTGAAAACCTCCCTGAGGCACTTCCTGACCTTGAAAAAGTAAAAATAAAGGACGCATCTAATGGCGAAAACCTCAAGGAGGCATTGGAGGATGGAGATGTTCATCTTCCCCTTGTGGGAACTCAGTTATCTACACGGTCGTCCATTCTAATTGAAGAAACTCAAGAAGTTAATTTGGGCACCACTGAAACTTCTAAGATCACATATGTGGCCAAATCACTCTCAGATCCAGAATATGTAGTCATTATTCAGTTACTCCAAGAGGGTATTGTTAACTTTGCTTGGTCATATTCAGGCATGCCAGGCTTAGACCCCGCTTTAGTGGTTCATCACCTAGACATTCGCCCTGATGCAAAGTCGGTCAAAAAAAAGCTCTGCAAGATGCATCCACAGGTAGCATTGTTAGTCAAGAAGGAACTGGAGAAGTTACTAGATGTAGGTTTTATCAGACCAATTGACTACTCTAAATGGATATCCAATATAGTACCAGTCTCCAAACTAAATGGAGACATTCGGATCTGCACAGACTTTAGAGATCTTAACAAGGCCTGCCCAAAAGATGACTTCCCTCTTCCTAACATTGACATGTTGGTTGACCTCATGGAAGGACATGAGATGTTGTCCCTTATGGATGGTTTCTCTGATTATAATCATATCTGAATTACACGTGAGGACTAACACAAGACCGCTTTCACAACACCTTGGGTTACTTTCTGTTACAATGTTATGCCCTTTGGTCTCAAAAATGCAAGGGCAACATATCAGAGGGAAATGATGGTCATCTTCCATGACCTCATCCATATCATCATGGAAGATTATGTTGATGACTTGTTAGGGAAATCTAGAACCTGATCTGAACATCCTACCATCCCAAGAAAGATCTTTGAACAGCTGGAGCATTACAAGTTACAGCTAAATCCAAAAAAGTGTGTCTTTGGTGTTATGTCAGGAAATTTTTTAGGTTTCATAGTCTCTCAAAGGGGTACTGAGGTTGATCCCGCCAAGGTGAAAGCTATTCTAGACATGCCACCCCCGTGCAATCTGAAATAGTTAAGAAGCCTCCAAGGGAAGATGCAATCCATCTGTCGGTTCATAGTCCAGCTCGCAGATAAGTGTCAACCATTCACTCATCTCTTGAAGAAAGACTCCACCTTCTGATGGAACCAACAATGTCAGACAGGTTTCGATAAGATCAAAGAATACTTAGCTCATCCACCGATCTTGGTGCCATCTATTCTAGGGAAACCCCTCCTGCTTTATATCTCTGCCACTTCAATCGCGCTGGGGGCATTGTTAGCACAACATGATGAATCATTGAAAGAGAGGGCGATCTACTACATCAGTCGAAAATTGGTTGGATATAAATTAAACTACTCTCCCATGGAAAAAGATTTCCTCATAGTGGTCTTTAGCACACATAAACTCTGACATTACATGCTCAACCATCCCATCAAATTAATTGCTAAGATTGACCCACTAAAGTATCTGTTATCTAGAACCACCTTGATTGGCCGCATGGCCAAGTGGGTCATTCTCCTAAGTGAATTTGACATAGAGTATGTGGAGAAAAAAGCCATAAAGGGATAGGTCATAGCTGATCAATTGGCCGAGGCACCATTAGTAGATGCTTACCCTCTAGACACTGAATTTCCAGACAAAGAAGTGTACACAATTATAGAAGCACCAGCTTGGACACTGTATTTTGATGGATCATATACTCATAATGGATCAGGTGTGGGGATTTTATTAGTTACCCCTCAAGGTGACTACATTCCAAAATCATTCAGGATAGCATTCCCGTGTACCAACAACATGGCAGAGTACAAAGGCCTCCTTACCGGCCTCTGAATTACAAAGCAGTGGCATATAACTCACTTGAAAGTCTTTGGTGATTCATTATTAGTCATCAAGCAAGTTAATGATGAATTCCTAACAAAAGATGATAAGTTGTTGCCCTATAAATGCATGGTGGATGATTTCAAGAAATATTTCACCTTCATACAATTTGACCAAATTCCTAGGGTACAAAACAAAGCAGTTGATGCAATGGCCACTATCGGCTCCCTGATTGACATGCCTAAAGATCGGATAGAATGTGAGTTCCTTGTGGAACAACTTTTAATCCCAGCATATGATATTCCTAAGACTAACATGGTGTGTGATATCGTGGGTCCCGCTTCCCCCTAGTACCAGGACATATATACCTATCTCCATGATAATGTTCTACCCCCATAACTCACATGCAATCAACACAAATCGTTCGTTCATCGCTCTTCCCGATACATTATCGTCGGTGATACACTTTATCGTCGTGGGTATGATGGAATCCTCCTTAGATGTCTGACTAAGACCAAAGCCCGCGCGACACTAACGAAGGTACATAGTGGTGTTTGTGGAGCTCATTCAAATGGTATGGCCTTGGCCAAAAGGATTCTCCGAGCTAGATATTATTGGCCTACATTAGAGCATGATCCTTGTGAATTTGTGAAGAAGTGCCTTCCCTGCCAACAACATGCAGATTTGATTCATGCTCCAGTACAGGATCTTCAACCCCTCCTAGCACCGTGGCCATTCTCTCAATGGGGTTTCGATTTGATTGGAAACATTTACCCACCATCATCCGATGGCCATACATTCATAATTACTGCTACTGAGTACTTCACTAAGTGGGTGGAAGCAATGCCACTCTCACAAATCACTGGTATTCAAATTTCAAAATTCATCCTTTACCATATTCTTTGTAGATATGGTATCTCATCCACCATCCTATCCGATAATGAAAAACCCTTCAAAAACAAAGCCATGAAACACCTCTGTGACACCTTTCATATCCAACATCATTGGTCAATTCCTTATTACCCCCAGGGTAATGGTTAGGCAGAAGCAACCAAAAGACCCTCATCTGCATCCTCAAAAAGGTTGTCAATAACACTGGTCAAGATTGGCACCTTCATATTCATCTCGCCCTTTGGGCATATCGCACCTCCATCTGCACCCCTACAAGGGCCACTCCCTATTCTTTAGTTTATGGCATTGAAGCTATCTTGCCAATTGAAGTTGAGATCCCATCACTGAGAAATTCCCTAAAAAATCTTATCAATGAGGAGGACGCTCGTGTTGCACGGCTTGCACAACTAGAGTTACTTGATGAAAGAAGAATCAAAGCCTATGATCATCTGCAAGCATATTAGAACCACCTCAAGCATCACTACAACAAGAAGGTTCACCCTTGATAGTTTTAGGTGGGTGATCTTGTCCTCAAAGAGAATCAGTGTATTCAGCAAGACCGAGACAAGAAAGGAAAATTTGAAGCAAACTAGTTGGGGCCTTATATCATAGCCACCAAATATGGATCTGGGGCATTCAGGTTGACTACTCTTGAAGGAGAGCCCCTCGAAGAACCCATCAATATTATGCATCTGAAGAGGTTCTAAACCTAAGTCCACTTGGTAACCCCACCTTAAAAATCAAAAATCAAAAAAAAAAAAAACCAGAAAAATCTAAAAATCCAAAAATAGTAAAGAGAAATAAGTTTGTCCTATGGTGAAAACCACTTCTTGGTGGTGCCTTGGATAAGTACAGATGGTGAAAACCTAGTAATAGGCATCATCTGTAGAGGGCTTAATCATTATCTACCTGGCATCCTAGTTATTTTATGCTTTCGTCTGCACTATCATCCTCACCCATCCCATTTTTGACCGTTTGGTATATTTTGATTGAGCATTGGACGATCCATTTAGGCTGTCCCTCATCCTAAGCTTTTTAGTATCCCACTCTGAGCTTATGTCATTCATCTCTTCGTCGGTCGGTCTGTGTCATCACATAGGATCATCCATCGTGTCAGTCTCCATCTAGATCCCATCCTATCGCGTCCTTGGTCAAACTACGTTGCCCCTGCACTATCACGTAGGCAAGGTTGATCATTTAATCTTCCCCCGGGGTATTCTGACCATCCCATGTTGGTCGTCCATCATCTTCCATCATCGTCCTCTTTCTACTTTATCCATGGTCTTTTCTTGAACTACGAGGGCTCCGCACTTTCACGTAGGCAAAGCTAATCTCTGATCGATCCCCGAGCCCCTAGGTCTGTAGGGTGTGTTAGTCTGTGTCCTTGTCTAGCTTGTTCTTCACAAACAAAATCCCCTAGTGTCAAAATATCTGGCTAATGGAAAATATCTTGCATCAACTAGGTCATTCTAGTTTAGTATCCATCATCGGTCTCAACGAGATGCATCCTTCCTAGCAAACCATCAATCCCATCCATCCCCTTGATCCTATGGCAAAGGATGTTTTGAAATTGATTGTGATCATCTACATAGGGGCGTATCTTGATCTTTTCTTTGTTGTCGTCTTCTCAGTTGTCCCATGTAATACCCACCAAGATCCCTGAGGTCTTGTGTTATGCTGGGGCATCCTTGTGTGTTTGTGTTTATCCCAATACCTGGCCCAGCCAAGGTCATCGTGACCTTGGGGTGTCGAGGTAGCCTTTCTATTTTTTGTGTTTGTTTCATGCATTGGATGCCAACTTGCCTTGGTCTTACATATTAGGGTATCTGGTATCTTATGCTATAGCAAAAATCAATGCTCCAAAGATGGAAAATTACGTTCTTAATTGCACTACATTTCATTTCACTACATACACCCTTCATTCAACCTTGTCCATGACCCATGACTGGTGATTTAGGTTGTGCAAGTCTTGACTCTTTTTCCTTCTTGATCTTCCTCTCAGGGTACTAATGGTTTTTTTGACAGATGTGGTATCACACCCACAATACACCTATCGCCTATCTGCATTCCCATACATGTCCTTATTATCACTTAGGGTTGCATTATAGGAACTCATGTTTCATTCATATTTCATGTTACATTATAGGTTCAATACATTTCATAGCTCATAGGCTGATTAGATTAAACATCAATAGTTTCATTTACCCATACATGTCCATAATAACATTTACATCCTAATTACATTTCATACCAAATATCCATATCATCCTGCATTATCAACATTAATATATGCATAATCATCCATCCACATAGCAGTGAAATATCATAAACATGTGCATACATAAACCAAATCATCCATTGTCATATCATACACATGTGCATAAATAAATCAACTCATACATCCACATAGTAGTGAAATATCATAAACATGTGCATACATAAACCAAATCATCCATTATCATATCATACACATGTGCATAAATAAATCAACTCATACATCCACATAAGCATGAAGTATCATATACTCATACATCCAAATAAGCATGTAGTATCATAAACATGTGCATAAATAAACCAAAGTATCCATCTACATAAGCGGGAAATATCATATACATGTGCATACATAAACTGAATCACTCATCACAAAAAACATAATGCATAGTATCAATAAGGATTGTCCCATATCATAATCAAAATAATACAATGTACATCATATATCCATCATACATCATCAAAGAAGGTACAAAATCCATCATATATCCACCACATATCCATCATCCATCATCAAATGAGGTACAAAATCCAGAGATGTAGAGCATCTCTGATCTCTACCGATAAGTACTAAATGCTCCATCTTGTGTCTATCAAAAAACTAGTATCCTATCATCTGATCTCTAGTTGTCCTACTGTGAGCTACCCACATCTAATCTCTGAGGAGAAACTGGCACTGGCCCTCTATGCGTGGGAGTCCCCTGATACTCACGGGTGGGAGTCCCCTGGTAACCACTGAGAGGAGGAGTCCGCCAATAGTCACTGTATCATCCGGTATGTGTCCCTAATGATTGGGACGATGTTGGCATCTGGGGTACCTATTTGATGTAGCATGTTATGTGCTTCACTGGATCTGGAATAGCATGCTCATATGCGCACCTCCAATAACTTGCCTCCTACATATAGTCATCCCGCTAAGCAGCCTGATGCCTAATGACATTTCACTCAAAGTATATACCTGTCTCGATCTCTGCTAATAGCTCTCCGCTCCTGTACTCAAGCCTCCTGTGCCTCTATCAGCTATTGTACCTGCCATGTAGCCATGTCTCTCTTAGCCTCTGCAACCTCTAACTGGGCCCGTAACCCCTATACCTCTGCCCCTGGCTCACCCCCCGCACCATGCGCTGCTCGTAGCTGAGCCTGTGTTGTGTCTCACTCACTCTACAATTTCTGCATCCATATCTCTGTAATATCTCTCTCTCTCTGTGTGGCCTGTGCCCGAGCCTCTACTGCATCCATGTCCCTCTGAAGTGTCTAAATTCTCAACTCGGCAGAATCTCACTCCCGTCGAAGACCTGACACCTGTAACACCACTGCATCCCTCTCTCTCCGGAGAAAGTAAACCTCTGACTTTGCCACCTACCACTCACTCTTGGCCACCTAAGCACGTGCCTGTAGCACATCCCTATCTGCCTCTAAGACCTACACCTATGTCTGTGCCACATCTCTCTCTGACCGCAGCATGCACATCTTTCTCCTCATCTCCTCCTCTCTCTACTGCATCAACCCCTTATCCTCAACTGTCTTCTCTAAATAGTCCACCCTATCTCTGAGCTCAACCCGCTCCCAGTGCAGATCTGCTCTCTCCCTCTGTAACTACTCTAGCTATCCCTGTAGACCATTCATATCTCTGGCAGTCTCTATCCTAGTCCCTGATGGCTCCTACCCTGTCAGCCCTCCAACAGCCTCCCGTATCACAGCCTCTGCCAGCAAATGGTCTCTCTCCCACCTCACTGCATCTCCCTCATACTCTCTAGCCACCTCCGCTCGCAATCTCTCTCTCTGCTCGCAGGTCAACTGCCTCATCTCGTGCCTCATCCCGCTCTTGCATCAATCTCCTCTCCACATCAGACACCAGTGTGGCTAGGACTACATAATCTCTCTCCCCCTAAGCGAATCATGTTTGTAGCTCGCCTAGCGCTACCTCTATTCTGACCCACTCTGCCTCTATCTACTAAAATCACTGCTCGTTGAGGCACAGTCTCTCTAGAGTCTCTCTCAACACCATTGTGGGATCCTCTCCTATGGGAGGTGCTATCAATAGTGGTCAGAGGTCATACACATTGGAATCAATTTCCATTTTCTGCGGCTCATACCCTTTGCTCTCTGTCGACACCTCCATCACATCCACATCTATCACCGAGGGGGCTCCCCCTCTCCCTGTCATCCTCTCCTATGCTTTGTTGGCCTCACCTTCCTCCTGTCTCTATCGCTGATACCCTCCTGTAGCCATGTATGCCTCCTATCTCTCCCGTGCTCTACTAGTTTTAGCCTCCTCCCCTCTCTCCTATTGTTGACCTCCTAGGGATGCACGTGCCTCCTAGCTCCTCTCTCTCTAGATCTTCGGCCCCCTATCCTGCTGTGCTACAACCCTAGCCTCATCCTCTCCCTCCTTTGCTCCATCTCCTCCTTGGGCTTTGCACCATCATCTCCTCCTCCTTTTTACCCGCACTGGCTCCTCGGCTACTCCAACAGCCTCCTGTCTCCTCCTCCTGACTACCCTCACTGGCTCCTCAGCTGCTCCAACTGCCTCCTGTCCCTCCCCTTGTTGTTCTCCTCTCACCTGACCTCCTCTCTGTTGCCCTCGTGGTACCAGTCCTGCCACCCTCAACCGTCTCTCATCCTCTGACGTGAACCTTAGTGCTCCCTCAATCAAAACTACTGTGTAATTCATGGTGGTGGATGTTGCCTGAACCACTACCAATATTGATTTGTCACCCCTACATCCCTCTACCCCTCCCGCCTATCTGGGTATGGAACAAACTGTAGTGTCTCTAGCTCTACCCACACTACATCCAGGCCCAGTGTAGCCCCCCATGGCCGCTCTTACGATAGTCTTTGGAACATCACCCGCCTTGCAGGAATATCTTGCCTCACTCCAAACTGTCGTGTCACCTGATTAGGTCTATGTAGCTCCACTACAAGCAAAACTCTCCCAATCATATAACAGCAGGTGAAGAAGTAACCACTATGTGTCTCCTCATCATCCCACCAACCCCTAAAGCACCACATCATATAAGGCTGCCACACTATCATCTTTGCTTACACATCATCCAGTCGTCTCCTCCATACATCTACATCTCTCACATCCCGATACCGCAATATCGCTCCCACCTCTGCCCCCATCCCCAGGCCACGACCTCTCTATCATCCTGCTCTCCTAATCTGTGCACAATCAGCTAGGTCACCCTGATGTGCTCCCAAGCCCAAACCTATAGCAGTGTGACATGTGCCACACTCCACGCCCTCTGGTAACATACCCAGTGCATATCTTGATACAGCTGTGCCAGCATGTAGGTCCCCCATGCAAACTGCCCCTCTCGACCCTCAATGATATGTCAAATCACCTCAACAAACCTGAGATGCAAAAATCAACCACTTCGGTCTGGTACCAATATCCCACTAATCATCCCTACTAGGTACAAAGACAATGTCGGTACCCTACAAAACAAACATCTGTCCACATCCAACTACCCTTGATGAATTGGTAGATCGTCACTACCAAATACAACATGCACAAACTCATCAAGTGCCTCGCTCGTTTTCCAACACTCGCTAACTGCAAGCCCTGCTATAAGGAGCCTCAGAATCTGCCAAACATCCTCCAAAGTCACTGTCATCTCCCCAGTCGGTGGATGGAACGTGGATGTCGCCCAGTCCCAGTGCTCTATCAAGGCTGTCAGCATGGCCCTATGGGCCTTAATCGTCAGGTATGATAGCATGTGAACTAGTCCTGTCTCTAGTAGTCTCTGGTGATCGGCGCCTGTCATCGTCGCCATGCATCTCATCAGCACCTCGGACCGTCTCTCTCACATTCGCAAACCCTCAACATTCTGCATCCATAGCAGCAACCCTTTGTTAGTTTCTTCTGGCATCATTTTTCCCCCATGTTTCTTATCCTAAATCTTTTCGCCTCGGGATTTCCCTTCCACATCCAACCATTTCCCCATCCCACCCTTAAACCCTTTTCTTTCCCCCTGCCTTTAGCTTTTTTCGGTCATCTCGGCTTCGCCCCGGCCCTTAGGCAGACCCACCCCGAGCCCGGGCAAACTCACCTGAGCTCGCAAGTGAGCCCGCCCGAGCTCATAGGCGAGACCATCCAAGCCTGCCCGAGCCGGCTGGGCAGGCCTCCGCCCAGCTTAGGCGGACCCACCTGGGCTCGGCTGGGTGAACCCGCTTGGGCTCAACTGGGTGGGCCTCCGCCCGTGCTCGGGAGGACCTGCCCGGGCCCGGCTAGCCCTCTTCCCCAACCTAAGCCTAAACCCATCCACACCCCACCCCAAAAACTGATTTTTTTTAAAAAAAATTCCCTCTAACCCATTTTTCCTCCCAAGCACCCCCACAAAACCCATATTTTTATTTTTACAAAAAATTAGCTAAATTAACTAAAATCACAAAGTGGGGTTTCAAACTCACCTAGCATGGCACAGCACACTCGGTGAAGAATCGCCGTCTCTCGTCCACCCAATGAATGATGTCGGTATCGTACTTTGGCACTGTGTCCCCTCTCTCTTGCCCTCTCCTCTTCTCTCTCTTCTCCTCACTTGACAGCTATCCAAATGAGGAGAGGTAATTCCTAGAATTACCTTTTATAGCCTTTTCCCCCCTTTTTCACTTTTTAAAATAAAAGGAATTTTTTCTTTTTATTTAACCTTTTTTAACCTCAACTAATTCACTCACCCCCTTATCTTCATGGGCCGCCATTTCCACATTGTAAACCCGTTTTCCTCTGTTCAAGCGCCAATCTTCTCGATTTTTTGTGCTCTTTGCAATGGCATATACCACTTCATACTTTTGAGAAGTTTTCTAGGGCCCCTTTTCCTTCCCCGTCTGCCTTCTCGAGGGGGCATACCCTACCATTCTCTCACATTTTTTTGTCATAAACCTTCCCTTGTGAGACCGGAGCATCCCCTGTAATTCTCCTTCGTTCAGGTAGCTCATAATCTCTCCCATGCTAGGGCATCTCTTTTTCAATCGCTTCTTCCATAGAGTCATCTATAATTTATTTTTCTTCGAAACCCTATTATCCTAATAGTATTTCGAAGAGGGGAAAAATGTAGACACCTAAATTTGACCACTTCCATATGGTCAAAGGTGTCTCCTTAATCATCCCTTTGATCATTTAATTCATCCTATTTGCCGGTATTAATTAAATCACTCATTTAATTAATATTTTGTGTCTTGCATAAGGTTTCTAAAGTATTTAATTTAATAAATACTTTTCCCCTCTTTCCTCTCTAAATTAAATAAATGTATCACTTTATTTAATTTAGTCATATTATCTTTTGGAATTTTAAATTTATTTTTAAATTCTTCACTTTCTCTCTCATTGGCACATCCTCCAACTTTTGCAAGTTAGTCTCTAATCCCTCTTAGCAATCTAACCCTCTTTCTTAGTCATAATTAATTTATAATTAACATGTGCACACTTCTAATCATCATTAGGGTCTCATCCTCCATAATTTCCCACTTTTCTTTAATCTATCATTAATTTGTCTAATCAGGTACTTGCACAACCTTAATCACTTAATTAGGTCATCACTAATCTTCATATCATTTATGGAATGTGTCCTAAGTCAACCTTCTTAAAGGATTTCTCTTTTTTAAGAAGGTACTCCATTCCCTATGTGAATTTTTAATTCACATTTAATCCCCCAATGCATTCCTTGGAATTTAAAATTCCTTCTCTCATCCTCATGAGAATATTTGAGGAATTTTTAATTCCCCACATGTCCTCTCACCCGCATGAGGACAAGGACCTCCTTTATGAGGAGATCTTGTCCAATCCCAAGGTACTATGTACCACCTCCATGTCATGTACTACCCTTCCACCTCATGTACACATCACCTTTTTTAAGCCACTTCACATGCCACATGTCAAGATGTGAGGGCTTGTGAGTTCTCAACTCACCTTAGCCCTACATCTTGATCTTGGTGGCTCAATCTTGACCATCCATTTCCCTAGAGAACTCCAAATTCTCTATAAATACCCCCTTTTTTCTCTCATTTTAGGGGAGATCATTCATGCTAGCCAAACTCTTGCAAAAAAAATTCTTGAGCCATACTTAGCCATTTTTCATACTTGCATCCACTTTCATCCTTTTTCCATCCATCTTACAATCCACATTTGCATCTCTTGCTATCTAAGGAGCATACAACACCAAAGATCGAAGTGCCAACCAAAGGATCGATTCGAGACAAGGTAAAAGGTTCCATTTTGTTGTCTTTATTTTGTATTGAATCCAACTAGGCTAATCTCGAGGTGTAGGGTGTTTTTAGTTGTTATTTTCTCTCTTTTGTTTGTTGCTCACATTCTAACACTGAAATTTTCCCTATCATAACAACTATCAAATATTTAATGAAAAAGCCTATAGTAGGGGGTAGACTAGTCAGATGACTACTACTTCTACAAGATTTTGATATCACAATAGTGGAAAATCCTGGTAAGGCTAATGTAGTAGTAGATTTTCTATCAAGGTTTCCAACACAATCAACAGAAGGGGTAGTGGAAGACTCATTTCCAGATGAGCACCTATTTGCTCTTAATATACATATACCCTGGTATGCTGAAATCGCAAACTATTTAGTGACAAGGAAGATTTCACCACACTTTTCTCCAAGGGAAAAGAGATAGCTGGTACATAAGTGTTTCCCATACACTTGGATATCTTGTTACCTATTCTACATTGGCCCAGAAAATATCATGAGAAGGTGCATAAGGGAAGATGAAATATTTGATATCATGAAGGCTTTCCATGATGAACCATGTGGGGGTCACTTTACAGCTAAAAGGATAACATTCAAAATCCTCACAACTAGTTACTACTGGCCAACTTTACACAAGAATTCCATCAAATATGTAAGGAGCTATGATAGATTCCAAATAATGGGTAAGCCAACAAGGAGTGATGAAATGCCATTATAGCCTCAATTAGCACTAGCTCCCTTTGACAAATGGGGTTTAGACTTCATTGGACCAATTTCACCTACTTCTAACAACAAGGAGCACATCCTAGTTTGTATTGATTATCTGACTAAGTGGGTAGAAGTGAAGGCATTATAGTTTGTCAGAGATGGAAATGTGGCTAAATTCTTGTATGAGGACATTTTTACTAGGTATGGAGTTCCTAGAGAAATAGTGATTGATTAAGGTCCACAATTTACTTTAGACCTCATTACCAAATTGGTTGAAGAATATGCAATCAAGCACAAAAACTCAACACCTTATCACCCTCAGGCCAATGGCCAAGTGGAGGTTACCAATAGAGAAATTGAAAGTATTCTAACCAAGACAGTGCAATTACATAAAAAAAAATGGGTCGCTAGATTACCAAAAGCAATATGGGCATATAGAACATGGAAAACAACTGGTTTCACACCCTATGAGCTAGTATATGGCAAGACAATAGTCCCCCCAATAGATTTTAAGACATTAAGAACAACAATGGAGTTGGACAAGGATCTCACATAAGCTCAAAAGGAGATATTACACCACTTAAATGGGTTGGATGAAATCTGGATGGAGGCAATCCATCATACTGAGATAGTACAAAAGTAGAGGACAAAGTGGTATGACCAATACATCAAGACAAAGGAATTTAATGTAGGAGACTGGGCCTTATTCTATGATTTAAGATACAAGGATTTCAAAGGGAAACTCCAATCTAGGTGGTTGGGACCTTATGAGATCAACCAAGTCTTTCTTAATGGAGTAGTAAAGCTGCACACCATAGATGCAGTAAGGTTCTCTCTCCTAGTCAATGGCCACAGGTTGAAATTTTATAAGAGACTAGTAAAGAAGGAAGATTTCATTCTTTCCTTATTTCAGCAATATGGTCGTATCAATGATCCAGATATAGGTTCAGAAACATAGAATGACGACTAAACAGTAGTAGATATACCAAGTTCTTTAGGTGACTCGGTGATTGAGCTACATAGCTCAATCCTTGAGATCACTCAGGCCTAATTTCTTATTCCATCTCACATGCACACACAACATAGTTATAATGATGTATGTACTTTTCCCAAAGGGACCTATCTTACATATATATCTATCACCATTCTGATAGGGCCCTATTTCAATAGGAACCTATAGCACAACATCTATCACAATTCAGGCGGGACTTGATGTCAAAGGTACTTGTAGCACTGTTTAGCAGAAAATTTCAAAAATTGGAATCACATTAATATCAGTTCACACCCTTTTCACCTCATTTTTCTCACACATGTAGTACTCATATTATCATAATAAGTACCTGCAACATGCTTATCTTATTTCACGCAACCAATTCAAATTTTAAGCATTTGAACTATCACATCACTAACCATCATCCTTCTATTTTGTTTTAATACATTACACCCACCACCTCATCATTCATTGACCTGCAATTACTTCTTGTCACATCAACTCATCTTGGGGATACATTTTATTCAGCTCACACGTGCGGCATTTAGTTAATCACCTCCGATAGGAATACAAAGTACATTACCATAATTGTCATGGATTTTTTAGAACTTTCATTGTGTATTTCCATATTAAATTATGCATGTGATATATTCATTACAATTATTTCCATACTCTATAATCATACCTTCGTCTATCATGAGTTGAAGTGAGGTCACTTCAAACCTTAAGTTGGGGGGAGGGTACAATATCAACCAGGTTTTTTCATTTTTCGCCACCTAAAACCAAATGCAAACAAATAGACATGACATGAAAACCCTTTTTTGTCCTAAAATTGCACCTACTTTTTTCTATTAATTTCAATTTCCCATTCCCTAAATCCTGTGATTCTAAGCTAAGTCAAACCAAATTTTAAGCTGATATAGAGGAAAAGATGGAGTTACAATTACAGTATAGTTGTAGTGAAGAGTGCATGCGAAAACTATTAGCAAATGGTCAGCAAATGTGCAAAACCCTTTTTGTCCTAAAATTGCACCTAATTTTTTCTATTAATTTCAATTGCCCATTCCCTAAATCTTGTGATTCTAAGCTAAGTCAAACCAAATTTTAAGCTGATACAGAGGAAAAGAGGGAATTACAGTTACAGTATAGTTGTAGTGAAGAGTGCATGTGAAAACTATTAGCAAGTGGTTAGCACTCCCCTTAGGATTCGTGACATGGACTAACCACCTCTCGTGGATCCATTAACTTTGGTGGTTGTATCGGGCATTAACAAGTAGATATTTTGGTGCAACGACAACCATGGGGCCAAAAATTGGTATCAAAGCCAAATTTTTTGGGCTTGAATCCCCTCAACTTGCACTAAGGGGGAGATTGTTGGCAAATGGTCAGTGCTCCCCTCAGGATTCGTGACATGGACTAATCATCTCCTGTGGATCCATTAACTCTGACAGTTGTATTAGGAATTAGCAGGTCGATGTTTGGTGCAACGACAACTGTGGGGCCAACAAAAACAACATAGTAAAAGAAGGTTTTGAGGGTGGTGAAGTGGAAATTGAGCTGAATTTCTAAGGTTAGAACATTGAGCAGAGGTAAAGAGACTCACCAATGGGAGGTGACATTATTAGAAGAGAGCCATCAGTGCATAAGCAGATATTAGAAGATGCATTGGTATTACCTATCTTCACAAGAGTTGGTTGGATTACTTTCTAAAGATAACAAAATTGTATAATGACATAACAAGGAGATTTGTAGGCACATTGGAGAACAATGAAGCAATTGTAAAAGGGTTGTTAGTAGATGTATCTAAAGGAGCAATTTCACAAGTATCTAGTTTTCCTTGGATTGGAGTAAAGTTTATAGTTCGAGCAGATGCAATGGCTACAAGAGAAGAATTTTATGAGCAAGGTGAAAACTTGGATTTTTCTTCCCAAGGTACAAAAAGACTTTCTCTTCTATGTATTTGGGCCAGATGTGCTTCCTATGTGTAGAGAAGGGGGATTCACTACTCATGAGTCTCTTTATTCTCAAGAGATTCCCAGGGAATGAACTGCCCTAAAAACCTTATTGAAAAAGGTGAGAGTTCTAGAATCAAAATGAGTAGATCATAAAGGTTTTCTAGATAAACTGATTGGTTCTCAGCCAAAGAATGGTAGTGCATAACAAGGACATAAGAGTGGCACGTTGGAGACCCAAAAGCATGTTGGCATCTCGTACAGACTAAAACTCGAGATTGTCACAAAAAACAACAAAGCGACTACTAACAATCTAATTACTAAGAACTTCCAGAATGCGAGAAGGTAACAAAATATAATAGAACTGAAATAAATTGAAGTGTAAATGATAAAGCTAAAGAGGATAAAGAAAGTGATCACAACAATCCAAATAATGAATCACCCAACAAGTAAATATCTTCAATACCTACACACATAAGACCGAGAAAAAATGTTGGGGTTGTTTAGGGGCTTTCCTCATTCAAACCCTTTGTTTCAGTGTTCCCACCTCCATGGATAGACAAACAAATAGAGAAAAATAATAAGTAGAAATAAAATGAAGGAAAGAGTGATAAAAGCAAACCCCGCTCAAGGGGAGAACTCATATCACAAAATAGAGATGCAGTAGATAGGAAATTTGAGAAATCCCAAGATGCTCAAAAAATACAAGGTGACCAAGATATCACCTACAAGGCTTAAGCAATCCAAAGAGAGAAAGAGATCTATGAGAGCCAAGAGAGTTGCAAAGATTTTTGTAAGAGGTTGAGAGTGCTATTGTAGTGAGATATGGAGTTGTGCAAGCAAGATAGCAAGATCAAGATGAGAGAATTCTAAAGAGAGATGCTAAGAGAGAAAATCTAGAGGAAGACCAAATGTTTGAAGAGATAGTATTTAAAGAGAGAATAGGAGGGAAAAGAATGTTCTCAATCCATTACAAGGCGCCCTAGTCCATTACCACCGACACAAGTAATTGACAAGTGGAAAGGCACTTGGAAATGATTGTTTCAATGTCAAAGTGTTGTAGTAATCTAGTGCAACACATGGACATCTGCACGACATGCTAGTTTCCAGACACATCATGATACAAAACAACTAGAATGGAAAATATTTGACACAAAGTTGACACCCGAGGGTAGTTGTTGAAAAGGGGTCTTGAGCATCCTGAGAGGGGAAAAGGTTGATGTAGGGGATAAAATGAACCTACACAAATGCTAATGGGGTGGACACTAAAGTGGATACAAGAATGTATGTGAAATTGCAAGGGGTAAAATTTTACAACATTACATTTTTCCCCCACTTTAGAAAGCATATGATTCTACACTAATATGCACACTAAATGAAATATACTAAACATAAATAACATCATGATACCAAAAGGATATTGTAGAGGAAGCAGAAAACCCTTTGAACCAAGGAAGCATGCCCCTAGATTGAAGACCTATACAAAAAATGCATTATATAAAAAATATATGCACATGACAACAAGGTTAGAACATAGAAACACATACACACGAGCACATAAAAAACTAATAAGATTTGAGTCAACAAAGTAAAAGAGACCTTGATGTAGAAGGTTTCTCAATACTATGTGTCATCCCCAAATTAAGAAATAACACATAGAAGAATTCTTAAATGGAGAGAAGAATGTAAATATTGGTTGCTTCAAGAGAAGAAAACATACAAAAGATAGGGAAGCAACCAATGTCAAAGAGAGAAAGAAGTATACACTCAGGATGAATAAGATGTGAATTTTTGATCTAGTATATACAAACAAGAAGAGAAGAGTGAGATGGCTTCATAGGTACTCAGTCATGAGGAAATTTGAACAAAAGCACCACAGGTTCTCGGTCCTATGGAAGGTGAAAAAAAGCACCATAGGTGCTTGATCCTATGGAAGGTGAACAAAAGTGCCACAAGTGCTCAGTCCTACGGAAGGTGAACAAAAGCTTTGTAAGTGCTCACTCCCACAAAATTTGAACGAAGGTCTCTACAATTGCTTGGTCCTCCAAGCTTGATGCAAAGGACCTCTATAGGTTCTCGATCCTACAATAGAGGCACCACAGGTGCTGGTCCTAAGGGAGGCCAGATGTGAAAGGATTTGTAGAGTTTTATTGGTCCTTACAAGTGGTCAATCATGCAAGGAAAGATCAATGAGGTTCTCGGTCCTCCAAGCTTGATACAAAGGATCTCTATAGGTTATCGGTCCTACAAAGCAAGACTGATTAGAAAATCATGTGGCTACTACAAGCTATTTTGCAGGACAGTCACAAAAAAGATAGGTCTAGTCAAGCTTCCCCCAAGCTAGATGCCAAGATATAAGATAGGTCTAGTCAGGCTACCCCCAAGCTAGATTCCAAATATTTCATTTGAAGGAGAAGCTTTCAAATTGGGTTCCTTTAATAGGGAACCCTTTAAGACACCAAGGGACCCATTCAAAGGAATGGTCCAATTGAAAGACAAAGAGAAGAGAGGGGGTCCTTAAGAAGGATGTAAACCTCTAAAACATGTAATCATTTCCCCCAGCATACAGAGGAGGAGAGCCATGTAAGATACTATAGAAGGGAGGTGTGAGAACCCCATGAGAAAATGCTTAGAATGGACAGGATAGAAGTAGACCTCAATATCACTTATTATTTGAAGAATAGGTAGGTGCATCAACAAATAGATGAGTGATGACACTCCTCATAGAGAGCATTATTCTAGCAATGGGGATTATACTCCTCTACGGGATCGCCACCAGCCTTCTTGATAGGATTTCCAATATTAGCCTCTTTAATAGAAGTGTGATCATCTTCCTCAGAAGGAGGATCAACATTAAGAACATTATAATTTGGGTTCACATTATCCCACGGTATAGAAGAATAGCCATCTTTGATAACAGGTTTGGATGATGTTATCAAAAGGTCTAAGTGGATCAAGTCAACTTTATATTCTCCATTGAAGGATTTTGTAAAGTATAAAGAACCCCAATCATCACCAAGGCATGCATTATCTTGAGAAGAGGTAGAAGGAGAAAACTTAAGATTTCTTACTTCAAAAGGATCTTCTTTAGGGACATCTACCTCAAGTGTATCCTTTGTAATAGATAATGTTGGAGTAGGAATCAACACATTGGAATACATTGAAGCGACAAGAGTAGGCACAACTGAAGCCTGAATAGTAGCTGCCATATCACATAAGTGTACGGCATTGGGGTCAGCCCTAATTGTGACTACTTGATTGTTATGAATGAACTTAATAGATTTATGCAAGGTAGATAGGAATGCACCCATAGCATTAATCCATAGTCTACCGAGAAGAAGATCATATGGAAATTATTCTGACATAACATATACAAGGGTGGGTATGGTAACAAGTCCCAACCTCAAAGGCAAGACTATCTGCAACTGGAGATTTAATTGCTACAAGTCGGTTCAATGAAACTTAAGAATATTTGTAACTTGTCGGCCCAAAACATGAATAAATTTGATGCGTATCCGAACAAGTCAGCTAGTCCATAGCCAGGACCAATAATTAAATATTTTAACATGAAAACATCTTGAATAATTCCACTTAACACATCCACAGTGTGCTACATTCCCTAAGTCGGCTATAACAAACAAATATACATAAAGTGTCCTACCGGACCTCCAACCTCATACTACAACTAATGCAACACCACAAAACTTGATTTTAAGATAATCCACATGCTTAACAAGCAATTCCAGAGATCCACAACACAAAAAGACAATCCGGTGAAGCCGTTTGATTGGATACCCTATTCCTCAAGTATTCTGCCGATAATACACTTTGTATCACTTTATCTCCTGATGTGACTGGATACTGAACTGTGGATCATGGGAATGACTTCAGTTGCCATCAATGACAACACAAGAAGTCATATGCCAACATAATCATAGTGTGTGGGTTGGTGTTGCAGTTGTAGTAGTTAAGGAAAGTGAATTTTCCATTGGTTTGGTGAATGTAGGTAGTGGTGGAACATTCACAATTGATGCAAAAAATTTCATTTGGGTAGGCAACATGCTTTTGTTCAAGTGTGATGTTGGTAGTGATGTAGTAGGTTTTAATGGTGGCAATTTATTTGTGGCACCTAATCCTAGTGTCATTATATTTAGAGTCTCCCCTATGTAGATATGTCAAAGTTAGGTGGTAGCCTAGCTCCATTTTGTGCAAGCTGCATGACGTATTTATTTGGGCCTTTCAACATGATTTTGTCAATGATTCTCAAGATCCTAGGATATTGTGATGCATTTTTTTATTTTCTTAGGCATAATCCCTTGTTCTACCTCACATATAGTGTAATTATCAAAAGGGGGTAGATTTTGTGAATTTGTGTGATCACTAGGATTTTCACCAAAGTGCATTTCACTTGTTGGGTTGTACATAGGATTAGATGATGAGTCCATCTCTTTTCATTTTACTTGTGATCATGTCACAACCATAAGAATGAATGCTTTTTTGACTTTATCTTTTTCTAGATTTTGTTTTTTTTTGGTTTTTTGATGTTTTGGTATGAATGAAAACTATAATAAATCTATTCTATGTTTTTGGCATTTGTAATTTTTAGAAATTTGAGAGGTAAAAGACTAAAATGAATATAAACATCTATTTTTTTGTTTCTATGATGATATTTTATAAAATGCAAAGACCTTAGATATCTAACTTTGGGATCCTAAAAGACATTTACCTTGACAATTTTTTCAAATTTAGACTAACGTAACCAAGTGAAAATCCTAAACCTCTACTGATGATGGTGGTTTGATAAAAAATATTTATTTATAACTAGACCTATGATTCAAGAAAACTACTTTTGTTCATGGGGGTAGTTTGTAAAAAAATAAGGTTTTGATGATTTTCAAAATGATGATGCTAGACTTGACTTCTAAATTTGTTTTAGTTTTCAGATTTCAAAATGTTCAAGACAATATTTTAAGGACTTGTGATATGAGGCTAAATGATGTAATGTTTTATCCTCGGAAAGTTGAAAATTTTACTAAAAATGTAGGAATAGTGATTGCTTAAATTTTGAATTTTTTGTAAATAAGATCAATTTTATGCACCCTTTGAAATAAAGTTTGTTTTATTTGTCATACAAATGTGATAGATAACACTATAGATAAGGTGTAGAAGGTGGTGATTACGACACAAAATATAATGACTGCAGTGCAATCTACAATAGATGCATTGAAAAACCTATCAATTGCGACTGACACAGATGCATTGTTGTTATCTACTAAGGCATGTTTCTTACTTTGAGACTTTTGACCATACATGTGGTGTATAAAGCAAAAAATGCATTGTAAATTGAGATATGTGATGTTTCAACAGACAAATGTGTCCCAGTAGCTAATGGATGCATCACACTATTTATGTGATGTAGATACATAGTTATGGTGCATAGGCTAACAAATGTGATGCACAAGTTTTGTCAAAAAATAAAATCTCTAAGGAACCTGTTGTGCAGTTTTGCACACACGCCCCACTTGGAGTAGGGACCCTCTTTTTAATGTCTTTTGACCTTTGGTTTTATGAGATTTGTCTTTTAGGGTCTTAAGATGTTGGTCTTGGTGGTCTTGGTCTTGCCCTTGGGCTTGAGGTGGTTAAAATTGGCTTTCAGTGAAAATCCGGGTTTTGACTTGAATCCGGGATTTTCTAGCTCAGGCGGATTCTTCGGGTGCTGGTTCGTTGTCTGTTCATTGCTTAATCCTCCGAATCCGGGTTTCTACTTGACATCGGGATTTTCTGGTCCCGACGGATTTTCCTGGACTGCGTCAAAATCCCAAACTTTGTTAAAATCCCAGTTTCTGCTATTTCCGCAGAATTCTTGTTCATCTGAATTTTTTGCATATTTGGAGATTTTCCGAAATTTCGTCCTAGGCTCAAGTTTCTGGATTTTTCAGATGCATCTTGTCGTTCATTAATGACCAAGGTACCTTTGCTCAGACGCGTAAATGGGTGGATTTAAGACCTTTTAAGCCTCATTTCAACTTCATCATTCATTTGCTTGCTGCTCTAGCAATTGAGAGTTTTCATTCGAGCTTTGAGGATTGTTTTTGAGTCGCTTGCGTGTGGATTGATTGGAGCGCTGGTTTAAGTTTTCATTACTTGGGTGTGC
The DNA here is from genome assembly GCA_007258455.2 of Sequoia sempervirens. Lineage (NCBI taxonomy): Eukaryota > Viridiplantae > Streptophyta > Pinopsida > Cupressales > Cupressaceae > Sequoia > Sequoia sempervirens. The sequence continues at coordinate 240,049,429 of VDFB02358134.1, forward strand.
TTGCTTCGTGGTTCCTTCTTCGAGTTTTAGTTTCGTCTACAATAATCCATGGTAGGTTATCGATGGCCCCTCTTATCTGTTTGCGTGATGGTTGAGTTTTCCCATGTTGAATGATGATCATTTCAGGTCGGCCTTTGCTTGATTATGATTTTGTATTTATAGAGTTAGGGTTTGACCCATCTCTTTGTGAAACCTCATCACCCGCACCCTGTGAGTTTGTATTTATCCCTTAGATGACGGGTGCATCCGTTTGGAAGGGGTTCTGGGTCGGATTGTTTACCCTCTTAGTGCGTAATCTGCCATATTGTGCAAGGTTAAGGTTTTTTCGGTGTTCGGCTCAGAATGGTGAATTCGTTATGATTGGTCGATCTTGCACTTATATTAAACTGATCCCTGCCTTGTGAGGACTCGGAGTGCCCTAGACTGATCTTTATAGATGATATTTTAAACATTGAGCTTACCCTGGTTTTAATGGCGGGGTCTGGTTATTGAAATTAGGGCATCGTTGTTTTGTCATGAGGACTCATCCTTTGAGAAGCTTTGGGAACTTGAAACCATTTGTATTCAGAATTTTGTTGAGTAGTGTCAATTTCGGGACCATTCGAATCCAAGTGAAGAAGTTTACTCAATCATTTAGTCGCCAGCTTGCGTGTTGTCTTTCGTCGGGTTTCTGAGGTGCTCGCGGGATTCCTGCGCACCCGGATTTTCCCGGTTTTGGCCAATTCCGCGGGGCATGGCGATTTTCGGAGTTCTTCGAGCTGTCCGCGAAAATCCGTCCCATCTGGATTTTTCTGGTTTTCCTATCTGGTTTTATTTCTTTCAATTTTCTGAGGATAGGATTCATGGGTTAAATGCTAAATGCTTATTTCTTGTTGCTAATAACTGAATTTTATGTTAATCTTATGATATTTTGTCCATACTAATGATTTATTTGGCTAATGATGTCTTGGCAATAGGAATCCGTCTGGGTCGTATTTCTTCAAAATTTCGCCCCGACTAGATTTTCCCGGTTTACAGTATTTTCCTGGACTGCTTTATTTTTCTGAATTTTCAGAAATTGGCAGTTTGTGATGGATTTTAATTGCCTTATATGATTTCATGCTAATATTTTGGTTGGAATATACATGATAACTGAATACTCATGACAATTTCTTGTGAATGTAGGCTGAATCAAGCAAGGCTGCAGCAGGAAAGTCCAAGGGTGACACGGAGGGGTCATCCATTTCAGAAGCAGAAAGGCTAAGGTTGGACACTAGAAATCAGTTACCAGAAAGCAAGATATCTTTCGTATGGTCTGAGGTGTCTGACACCAATGTGGGGGCCTGTAGATACGAGGAGTTCAAGCAGAGGACAGCTGAGAAGAATCTGTCAGTCCTAAGGAATGGAATGATGAAATCTGGACTGGTGCATGTGGCAGGGTTCCCTCCAGCAATCCAATGCTATGAATTAATCCTGGAGTGTGCCCGGCAGTATGACTTTGACACATGGAGGGTGGTCAGTAGTGAGGGAAGAGTCTTGGCTAATTTCAGTCCTGTTTCCATTACTCAAGCCTTTGACATGTCGGATCTACCTTCTGTGTGTGCTTTAAACATGGACATGGCTAGGACATATTATGAGAATGATCCAACCAAGGCTCAACAGATGATCAATGCTTGGTTGGAAAAGCCGAAATCACATCACTCAAAATTGCCCAAGCAATTGCATAGGATCAAATTCAAACCAGATATCTATGATGCCATAACATTTTTGAGCAGGGTGGCAGGATTGAAGACTGCTGGAGTATTAGAGAGTTGGATGGTCCATGTGATCACCAAAATCGAGCAGGGGACCAACTATCATTGGGTCGGGCTTATTAGTTCTAAAATTGATAAACAACTGAGGAACGTCCTAGAAACCAAGAGGTTCACCATGTCCTCGTATGTGATGTATGTGTTAGCCAGATTCTACCCATACAGGGGTTTGAATCCACGAGGAACGTTTGGACAGGACATAGTTTATGAAGTATACCCGGAGTTGCACCTAGGACACCGAGACTACAGGAGGGTTAACAATGCATATCACTAGGATGCTTCAGAATGTCGAGCATGTGAGACTATCAGATGGAGAAAAAGGGTTGATAAAGAATTATGGGGCCTAGTTCATCCAATTTCCCACCTTCACCTACATTAGGATTGATGGATGTCTGGTTGCTCCATATAGGTTACCTCGGTATCCTATTGATCACATTGTGTTATTGGAGATTGTGAGGAAAATAGGTGAATTTGATGCCATAGTCAAAAAGGAGAAGCATAAAACAGGCTTTGGTGGGGATTTCCCTCTTGGAATTGGTGTAGTAGAAGTGTGCCCTTCCATTCAATCAGCACACACCACAGGTGATGAATTGGCAGCATATGGTTTCTCCTTCCACTCCAAAAGAATGAACTTTGATATCACAGGAGAAGCATAGAAGAAGGCTACCAAGGAGTACAGGCATAAAGATGACCTAGAGGACTATTGGGCCAACATCAAGGATGATCTTGAAGCCAGAAAGAAGAGGTATTCTAGGCTCCCTGTGGATGTAATCAGATAGTACAATGTCAAGTTGATCCTGGACCAACTAGAGGACGATGGAAACCTGGTACAGGATCATGCCTATGAAGCTGTGAAGGACAGGTCAATCGGGGAAATCAATTGGAATGAAGATGAGGTCACAGAGTTGGAGGACCTAATGGTCCCCGTTATGAAATTTACCTCTTCTTGGTTAAAGCATAAGGTTTGGGAGCTAGAAAGTGAGAAGGTAACCTGTACCTTCAATTTGATGGGAAACCTCAACCCAATGTCTACTTCAGAAGAATCCAGGGATGATGACCCCAAAGGGAAAACCAAAAGGAGCTCACCTTTCAAGATAAAAATTAGAGGTCCTAAGGAAAGTGAGCCGGAACCAAAAAGGAAGCCTAAAGGGAAGAAAAGAAGTCGGACTTTGAAGATAGGCAAGTCCTCTGATGAGGAAGGGTTGGAAAAGGCAAAAGAGGATGATGTTCCTCCACCACTGAAGAAGACAAGAACAACCAAGACTTCAAAGAAGAAGGTCCAAGACACATCCAAGGGTGAGCCTCCTATTGTTGATATAGAAAGTTCAGGAGAGAAGACAAAATTCTATATGAGAAGATCAAGGACTCCCTCTCCAAATGACACTATGCAAAAGATGGATCCTCCGCCGAAATCACCAGTCACGGAGCCACCTAAGGTTGCTTCTCCTCCACCAAGCGTGCATGAGCAAGAGACCCTTGAGGAACATGAGACTAGTGGGGAGGCAGAACCTTTCAAGGAAGGAGAGCTCTTTAGTGAGGCAGCCGAGCTTGGAGTTGAAGAAGGAGAAAGGCATACTTCTCCATTGGTGCAATATGAAGATTCTCCAGCAAGCAGTAGAGGCCACGAGTCACCTGAGAAGGAGGATATTCCTATTAGAATTCCATCGCCAGTTCAGGAAGAGGGAGTTGAAGTAGATGATCAAGGTAAGCAATCTCCTGAGAAAGGAAAGGATGAAACACCGGAAAAACAACAGGAAGAAGGAAAAACAGAGGAAATCCGGGTAGAACCTGCAGCCCTGGACTGGCTTGAAAAATAGATTGCAAGGAAGAAACAGGTAGTTGTCGAAGACACTCCCTTGGATTGGGATGAAATGTTTTCCAAGATCGGCAAAGGAAAGAAGAAGAAGGCAGCTAAAGTAGTTTCAAAGATAGAAAGGGATGAAGCAAATAACAGGGTTATCCACATTGCCACCCATGCTGTAGACAAGACAAGAGAAGATGTCACTGGTGAAGATTACAATGTGTAGACCATTAATCTTGGGTTAGCCTCCATGGAACAAGACATTGATGAGTATGAGGGCTCCAGTGCGGTAATCATTGGGAGGTTAAGAAAGGAAGCTCAAACCAAGCATGAGCTTAGAAAAGAAAATGAAAGGCTTAGGAGGTGCTTGGAGGATGTAATGAAGCCTCTGCAATCTCTCCACCCCTCTTCTTCTGCCACTCCTAGCTTTTTGCCCAAGGAAACTATCTCCGAGATTGAAAAGATGAAGACTTCGGCTCAAACTACAATAGATTGGTTGAAGGATGTGCAGGTAAGAGGAGATAGTGCAATCAAGGATATCCTTTCAGTTGGGAAGGATGCAGTCCGAGCCAAGGAGTTACTGGAACAGGTATTATCCCAGGACAAAGAGGATATTGATCTTTTACTGCAGAAATCCAAAGTCATCATGGGATATGGTAAGAATCAATTGGCCATGGATGGAATCCTTCCTTCCTCCAGATTAAATGAACCTTGGGAATGGTTTGAGGCTCTACAAATTTGGCATAAGGCCATGAAAAAGATCTAGAAGTGAAAGAAACAAATAGATGGTGATCTTACTGGAGTATATGAAAGGTGCATTGCATTCTTTGAAGTCATGACTGGAAGGAGAAAGATTGCTCCTAAATACCTAAGTCTGGAATAGCTCAGGGAATGGTGGCATGAAGTTTATGCCCCAGATTCTGAGAGTGTTATAACTGGCCACCAGTTAGATGATGTAGCCACATATCTGGCAGTAATGGATAAATATCATGCCAACAAGGATGACTGGGATAAGACTGTTAAATAGTCAAAGGAGGAGATTGGCTCCATAGAATGTCGGCTTAAGATATTGCCTTTGCCACCTATCACCAAATTGGATGGAACATTTTTGAGGGTTCAGGGATCGTTGGCCCAGAGCGAGGATAAAGGAGGTGGTACTTAATGCCATTTTGAGATTTGTGCTTCCCTATTATCATAGAGCATGCATTGGACCAGATTACATTGGGGATTGTGTCGAGGCCGACCTTGATGGTAGATGGCATTTAATGTGTGCCTTATTCTAAATTTCTAAGGCCGACTTGTTTTGGCAATTGTTTTGTTTTGTAAATGTTTGGTTGGGCCGACATATCTTGTGAATTTGCTATAAAAGGCATTCTTGCCTCATTGTAAGGGGTTAGCTAGAAAGTAATAGAGATAAGTAAGAGCAAAAAAAAGCTAGAGTATTTTGTAGTAAAAGTAGTAGTTATTTTCTTGAAGCAAGTATTGTAAACAAACAGTGGAATTGTTGCAGCATTCTGGTGATCTAATACAATTGAAGACATTGTGGTTTTCCTGGTGCAATCTATTGTGTTACTTCATCTTGCATGGTTCCTGTTGTTTTATTTTTCAAATTGCTTAAAGATTCAGGGTTTAGTGTTCAGAATTAAATTAGTTATAATTTGGTGAATGGTGTTTATGATTTCATATTTGGAATGTTTGTAGGAATCTCTAGTCTATACTCCCAGTAACTATCTGATTGTAGTAGGCTGGTGAAGTCAACCTGGACCATATATTTACATGTGCTTAAGTTCGATTGTGGATGAATGTCTATGATTTGAAAATCTATATACCTTAGAAGATTGCACCGTTCTTGTGATATTGCATTGTGGGTTGATCAAGAATTGGTTATTTGAGATCGGTCCATTCCAGATATCTGTCATTTGCATTACTCATTCTAAGAATAGTTTAGATTTCATCATATTCTTGCACCCTCATCTTTTGTCATTTCTTTATTATCTGGTTAGATTTAGGATTTGAGATCATCATATTGTAAAATCTGATAATTGAAAAGATACAATTTGCTTGTAGTAAGGTCCCTTTGTGATTACCAGCATTTTCACATATTATTTGAGTTGTTTATGCATTGTCATGACTTGACACTTGAGAGACCTTGGGGTGATTTTCAGTAATTCATTGTTGAAAATAACCTTTCAAGAGAGATAGAATATCATTTTCTGTCTGAGTTGTTGCTGTGCAGAAAACACCATCAATAGATTGGCGCTAGAAGGAGGGCCTGAATGAGCACACTAGATCATTTCTTGAATGCCATCTCTCTAGAGAGATATAGGAGAAATACCAGATCTACCACAGGAGAGGAGGATTTACAGGAATTACAGTTCCCCACTAGGTCAAGAAGGACTCAAGAAAGGGGAGAATCATCATCACCCATCCCTTCGCCAGCATCATCCATATCTTCACATCCAAAGGTTGAGGCCATACCCATCCCTGAAGCAGTTCCCATTCAACAACCTCAGCCTATTGTTAACCAACCACAACCACCACCCCTGCTTTTGCCAATGGCTTTCCTAGCTAATAATCCATCCCCTTTGTCTTTCAATGCTTACAATGTAATGCCCAAAAACCCTAAACACTTCTGTTCAAAGTTCCATGTTAATGACCCAAACAGGACTGCAGAAGAACACATAAGGATTTTCCAAACCTGTCTCAAAGACAGAGGGATTGTTCATGAGGATGTTTCTTGTAGGTTGTTTCCTTATTCACTATGGGAAGAAGCTTTTTACTGGTACAATCACCTCCTATCTGGCTCAGTTCTCAATTGGAATCATCTTGAGACTACCTTTTTACAGAAGTTCAGAATACGTATCAGTGCTAATGAATTGTATTTGCAATTCACTAGAGTCAAGAGAGGTCAATGAACCAATATCCAGTTTCAATAATAGGTTTCACCGTGCGTACACCAGACTTCAAGATCCTTATGTTTTGGATGACAATATAGCCTTGGGAGTTTATTATGAAGCCCTGGATAGCCTCACAGCAACCTTCCTGAAATGGAGACCCAATCCTCCAGCTACCCTAACTGATGCTTATACAGAAGTTGTTAAGCTTAGCACAGATCTGAGGCAACATATAACTGGACCATTGCCTTCTTTAGGATCAGTTGCACATCCTGGTCAAGTTCGAGTAGTAAATCAGGCACTGACCAATCATACCCCAATCATGAATCCAGTACCTCAATTACCTTTGGTGCCACATACTGGTCTTCCCATGAGCCAAGTCTCTCCTGTGATGAATTTCCCCCAGCAGCAGGTCAACCAGCCCATGTATCAGCCACAGCCAAATAGTTTCCCTGCCTATTTGCAGAACTCTGAAGTGTTGCACCAATCTATGGGATCTGCTACAATGCCTATCCCTCCTCAGAATAACCCAAGCCGGCCCCCTTATGTTGATCCAAATAAAGAAAGGATTGATGAAATGGCTAAGCAAATAAAGAAGTTAAACATAAAGGTGACCTACTTGAGGAATCAAAATAGCCAATTACAAGCCACTCAGAAGAATATACAATCTAATCAGAATAGGGAATTTTCACAAGGACAGAATTTCAATAGAGGACAGCGCAATAAGAGAGGATTCCATAATGACAGAGGATATAATCAGGATAGAGGTTACAACAGTGATAGATGCTACAATAATGATAGGAGACAGAATTTTGATAGAGGACAAGGTAGTGGATCAGGATTTGATAAGAGGCCATCGCAGGGATAGAGTAGAACATGGAATACGGGACCTAACAATGGAGGAGTTCCTACTCCCTTGGATCAACCCGTCAACCAATCAACAAACTAGCTAGTTATTCAAGACAAGCCTCCCAGTGGTGTATATTTAGTTGAGGCTGCTCTGTCAGGATGGAGTAGGCTTCATAAGACCAGTCAGCATTCAGAGTTAGAATGTCCAGAGTTTCAAACTGCTGCTTCCATTTTCCAGTATGAGGTGGAGAATAATGCAAATGGGCAGGAGATGGTTCCTTCTTCCCCCTATGATTCTACCGTGCTAGTATTAAATCACGCTCCCTTCCCAGTAAGTGAAGAAAATAGTCCAGAGGAAGAATCTGATTCCCAGGAAGATAAAACCGATCAGATCTACAATGGGGATGAAGTGGCTCAGTTGTTTAATGAAGAAACAATGAATGATAATAGCCCCCTTGATCAGGAGGAAGCCTATGTTGAAGAAGTACAGATGTTCCAGAGGCAAGGTCTGAGAGATATGCCTCATAGGCGCCCACATGCTAGAGGACATTTCACTACCTCTATTCCTCCTAACAACTTTAGTACTCCCCCAGATCCTAATGCTAGCAATAATCCATCTTTCCCACAGGTATCCAGGCAGTACCTTTCGAAGGAAAGACAAGCTCAAACTGACCCACAAAAGGAAAAGGCTATTCAAACAAGCAGAGACAAGGTGGAGGAACCTCCCAGGGAAGTATCAACTAACATGAGTGAGGAGCAAATGGCTTCCTATGTTGCTGAGGAATTCAAGAAATTAAAAGTAAATCTTTCAGCATTTGAGTTATTAAGATTCTCTGCAATTAGGAAAGCAGTTTTAGGTACTTATGATGCACATTCAGTGTCTTTGGATAAACCTTCTGGCGATGGTATCGGCAATTTCTCTAGTTCTCAGCCTGTGAGGATGCAAATTCAAGCCCATGGTCAGACCAATTTGCCTCCTGGAGATAAAGGAAAGGAAAAGGACAAGACTCAAGTGGCTCAAGTAGATACTTAGCCTACTTTGTTTCAAGGGAAGACCGAAACTCCACCATTTCTGATTTCTGTGCGTATATTTGGTAAGAATTTGCATAATTGTTTACTAGATTCTGGTGCTTCCACCAATGTGATGCCATTTGGAGTTTGTAGAGCCTTAGGGATTACACCTGCTGACTCTCAGAAGAAGGTAACCCAGCTTGGATAGAACTGAAGTAAATGTGGTGGGAGAATTAAAAATGATTCACATGTAGATAGCTTCAGACCCAAGGATTCAACAGGTTATCAATATTCAAGTGGCTGATATCCTTGATGCGTATGGTTTGATTCTAGGAAGAGATTTTACTAAGGCTTTGAATGGTTATGTTTCTACTGATCACTCTCACATGTGGCTTCCTTGGAAAGGAGTGCCCAATCAGATCAGAATTGAGAGAGAGCCAAGAATGAAATACATGATCACAGAATACCAAAAGACTTCAACAGAAGTTTTAATATCAGAAGTTGGCATGAGAAGTTATATGTTGTCAACACAGTATGAGGAATCAGACTCAGAGGAGGTGTTGATGCTATGCATGAAGCCTATCGATGCAGAAACAGGATCCGGCCCTGTTACTATTTTGACAAAATCAGTAGAGGAAGAAGAGGAAACTGAAGATACTCAGATCAGTCTATTAGACAGTTTTCAGGAATTCATCAAGCAATGTGTTGACAATCAAATTCATCTAGGTAGAAGGACAAGCTTTGAAGAATTACTCTTACCCAATTGGTGTAGAGTCCACAATGCTTCCCATTCAGAGTTGGAGTGTTGTTTATGCCAAACAGTGGTAGAACAAGTACAGAAGTGCATGAATCCAACCCTGGAAGATAAAACAAATATATAGAACCCTAAGGAAGAATATCAAGGAAAGGAGTTTGTGTCATCTGAAAAACTATCTAGCAATATTATGCCAAAAGATGTGATGAAGAGGACTACCACTACTGAATGCTGGACTCTCAGGTTTGATGGGTCCAAATCCAAACATGGAGTTGGGGCAGGGTTTGAATTGATCAGTCCAAAAGGTAAGAATTTCTTCACAGCCCATAGGCTCCAATTTCATTGTACAAATAATGTGGCAGAATATGAAGCATTAATTCATGGACTTCTTATGGCACTTAAGAAAAAGGTCAAGATTCTGCAAGTTTTTGGTGATTCTGAGTTAGTAGTTAAGCGAGTAAGAAAATAGTATTCATGCCATGATAGGAGAATGACTAACTATAGGCATAGAGTGTGGGACCTCATTGAGGGATTTGATGCCTTCAATATTCAACTAATACCACGGCGGAAGAATCAAACTGCCGATTCTCTGGCTCAGGCAGCGAGCACTTTGCAACCTTTATCTTTGTTAGGTTTGAAGAAATTCACTGTAGAATTGACTCCTGTGTCGTTGGTTCCAGACAATGTTACTATCTTCTAGGTGTTCGAAAATGATAAACATATTCTGGATTTTATCACCAATACAGACGTTTTTGCTTCTCAAATCATTGATGAGATAGAGCTTTAGGAAGCAGAACTGGATTTACAAGGAGTAATGAACTTAAAGTCAAATACTATTCCAAGGGGAATGGTACAGTTGAAACGAATTTTTGATATGGATAAGATTAAAGATCAGGAACAAGATTCCAAGAAGGAATCCATCAGTGGACAGTGTGATACTTACAATATGGGAATTGAAGATAATGCTAAGAATATTTTCATTGGCAAAGTATGCACTCCTGAAGAAAAACAAGGGATAATTGAAGCCTTGCACAGCTTTCCAGATATAGTAGCATGGAGTTATGAAGACTTGAAAACTTATGACACCTCAATCATAACTCACACTATACCTTTGAGGCCAGGTGCCAAACCTTTCAAGAGAGATAGAATATCATTTTCTGTCTGAGTTGTTGCTGTGCAGAAAACACCATCAACAGAACCCTAGTCTTGATTAGTTTTCATATTTTAGTTTTACTTTAGTTTTGAAAACATAGAAAATAGTGCATATGTTATTTGTTTGTGACTTTTGATAGTGTGTGACAATGATAATAACCTAAGGTTTTACACTGGTAATAACAAGACTCAAAAACATTCACAACTTAATTAGTGGTAGAGCAGGTTTGTATGCTTAAAGTAGGCCCACCTCCCATTAAAGGGGTAAATACTTAAAAACATAGGGTATTTCAATAATTGGATTTTTTGTCAAAATACCTTCTTTATACGAAGGTGGATAGTAGATGTCCAATGACACAAGTTCGTCAACAGATGCTATGGGCACACCTTCTTTCTCTTCCTAAGAAACTATTTCTAGCAAACTAAGAAGATCCTATCTTGACCTAAGAGAGGACATGGAAAATAGCTTCACATGTTGATCCTATCTTGTTGCACCAATTTAATATATGTTCAATAGGAATTTAAGGCCTCTACAACAAGGGCTCTTAGTGGGTGGAACTCTGTGAACATTTTTGACTACTTATACATCTCATGATCCAAAATTAGCCTGGACCACTAGCGAAAGTCTAGTACGCTTCAAGTGTAGATTGAACTATAGCTTTCACTCTCGTCCAATTTCTATAGTGCGTTAAAAAAATTTGCTTGAGGTTAATCCCTTGGGTTCTCAATAAAGATGTGTCCCAAGGCAAGCCTCCTACTTAACAAAAGAAAAGTTCCAAATGCAATTTCTCATCATTAAGGATCAGGGCTTGTCGATTGACATTATTGAACCCATGAATGCATAAGGAAGAAGCAACAAGAGAAGATGAATCAATTTTAATTTTAGGCAATAGATCAATGCTAAATACATTGAGCATCAAACCAATGTCAACAAGAGTACTTGTAATTCCAATATTGTTAATATTGACTATAATCATTAGATGATCCACTTGCTTCTATACTTTCGAAGGTAGGAGTTCTTGTGGATAGAATGTAATATTCAGTGAGTCCACACAAATATGATCTATCAACACGTTAACATCTATCGACCTAGCGGAAGAAGGCAAGAGAATATTTTGCAAGGCTTCCTGAAGCATACCTTGATAAATCAGAGTAGATTGAAGCAAGTCCCATAGTGAGATCTTACTTAGAGTAACACAAAGTTTCTTGATAATATTGTAATCACCAGGTGCTTTAGTTGTGGTTTTAGGTGTTGAAGGAAGACTTGGCTGAGAAATTGGTAAAGAAGTAGGTTGATTAACATTTAATTTATTCTTTCTAGTATTATAACTATGGGCTATTGCTCTATAAGAGGGAGCTTTAAAAAGATCAAGAGAATCACTATCAAATGGAACACCATAAGTAGAATAAATCCTTTTAGGAGAAGGACTAGTCAGATTCAAGTAAATGATCAATCTCTTAGGCCTTTAAAGAGTGGCAGAGACATAGATGACAATTAAGGATTCCTTACAACTTATAGAGGAATCATTCAAAGAAATATGCTCAACATCTATCCTTGGAGGATCCAATGTGAGGGGAGCTTCATTATTCACTAATGCATCATCTCTAGAAGAGAGTGCATTGGAATGAACAAAAGGTAGAGTAATGTTAAGAAAAGTATCAATGATTTTATTTTCTTGCAACAAAATATCTTTCAAAGTGAGATGAATTTTATGAGAAGGATCAAAGATACCGAGTGACATGGGTAAAGCCAAGTCACCATCACATGCATGAAATGGAACATCATTAACACTTTGAATAAAATTAGAAATTGAACTAATAAAAGAGGACATTAACTTCATTTTGAAAATAATAAGTTAAATATTATAAACAATTCCTAAACAAGTCAGTCAAAGGCCCATGCATCACTTTGATAGTAAAAAATGGGGTTCGAGGCATCGCCCTGAAAAATTTTTTGGGGAAGGTGTTTTTACATCAGGTTCACCAAAATGTAGAGAAGGGGGATTCACTTCTCATGAGTCTATTTATTCTCAAGAGAGTCCCAGGGCATGAACTACCCTAAACTACCTTAGATTGAAAAAGGCGAGAGTTCCAGAATCAGAATGAGCAGATCAGAGAGGGTTCTTGGATAAACTAACGGGCTCTTAGCTAAATTATAGAAGTGTGTAAGAAGGATGAAAGCATGACGCACTACAGTCCCAAAGGTGCAATGGCATCTTGTATGGTCTGAAACCCGATATTTTCATAGAAAATAGCAAAGTGACTACTAACAATCTAATTACTAAGAACTTCCAAAATGTGAGAAGGTAACAGAATATAACAGAACTAAAATAAAGTGAAATATAAATGATAAGACTAAAGAGGACAAAGAAAGTGCTCACCAAAATCCAAGTAATGAAGTATCCAACAAGTAAATATCTTCAATACCTACGCACATAAGACTGAGGAAAAATGTTGGGGCTGTTTAGGGGCTTGCCTCAGTCAAACCTCTATTTTGGTGTTCCCACTTCCACAGACAAATAGAGAGAAACAATAAGCATAAATTAAATAAAGGAAAGAGTGATAAAAGAAAACCCCGCTAAAGGGGGGAGAACCCGTATCATGAAATAGAGATGCAGTAGATAGGGGATGTGAGAAATCCCAAGATTCTCAAAGATATAAGGTAAGAAAGATATCACCTACAAGGCTTAAGAAAGCCAAAGAGAGAAAGAGAGCAATGAGAGCTAAGAGAGTTGCAAAGAGTGTTGTAAGAGCTTGAGAGTGTTGTTGTAGTGAGTTGTAGAGAGTTGTGCAAACAATATAGCAAGATCAAGATGGGAGAATGCCCAAGAGAGACACTAAGAAGAAGCTAGAGAGAAGCTAGAGGAAGACCAAATGAATTGAAAAGATAGTATTTAAAGAGAGAATAGGAGGGAAAAGAAGGTCTTCAACTATTACAAGGTGTCCTAGGTTGTTACCACTGACACAAATAACTAACAAGTGGCAAGGCACTCAGAAACGGTCATTTGAACATCAAAATTTCACAAGACTCTAGCATAGCATGCGGATGTCCACATAGTGCACTAATGTCTAGACACATCATGCTAGAAAGCAATAAGAACGGGAAAAGTACAAGGTTTGACGCAAAGCTGATGCACAAGGGTAGTTGTTGAAAAAGGGGTCCTGAGCATCCTAAGAGGGGAAAAGGCTAATTCAAGGGCTAAAATGAACCTACACAAATGCTAAGGGAGTGGACACTAAATTGGATACAAGAATGTATGTGAAATTGCAAGGGGTGCAATTTTATGACATTACACTGTCATTAGATGCCTTACTTGTGATGGTAGACACAACTTTCTATACACTGTACATTTCAAATTACTTAATCATCTTCACCATAATAGGCTAGTAAATATGCCCAATTTAATCTATAATATGCTAAAAAGAATGGCATCTGAATACTAGAGGAAACATAGTGATACAACTTTATCACATCACTGTTTAATAGCCCTATTGGCAAAGAGTTGTATGATAATTTAATATCCCTAGATATCCTAGGAAGACTTTGTGAATTGTCAAGATATTAACAGTCTACTTGAGGCACCTACAGTACCTGAAACCCTAGAACCACAAATTGAATCTACAAGAGGAAGTTCTCCTATCTCACCTATGGCTTCACCTACCTATAGCTAAGGTGAGCCTGAGGAGCACAATGTGACAGAGTCTAGGTTACCAACAATAGAAGAAATCCCATCTTCCCCTAAACCACCTAAATCCAAGAAAAGAAGAGGTAGTACATCCACAACATCCACACCTTCTAAAACACAGAAGAAAAAGAAGGATTTTCAGCAGGAGAAACCTACCCCAAGGCGTTATGAGGGGAAGTGTGGAAAAACCTAGAAAGGAGACAAAGGGAAAGAAACAAGAAGAATAGGATGTGATGTTGGTTGAAATAGACTGAGAAACAAAAGGAAAAATCTCTGGAAATGTGCATACACCTGCAAAGAGGAAGAGGTATGTATCCACCACTTCTAATTCAAACTCAGAAGATGCATTTGTTTCCCAGAAAACACAAAAGAAAACCCCTGATAGCCCTACTCATGAAGACTATGATTGTACAGGGGTGGTAATGAACAATTTTTAGAAAATGAGGGAATGCTTATAGAGAATAGAAATGTCAAAAAGGAGCTTTGGGAAGCTCTAGATAGAATTAAACATTTGGAAGAACTAGTGTAGAGTTATGAGAAGAGATATAAAGAAAGGGAGACAAAAATACAAGAATTGGAGGAGAAGCTGCAAAAATATGGGCATGGTGTAAAGCTGGACCTATTGGCATAATTAGCCATGACCAAAATAGGGGATGGAGAACTTGCAGTAGAAAATCAGAAACCTCCTACCATAAAAAACCTCAATTCACCACACAAATTTGTCTCTTGGTTATCAACTATGGAAGGTTACTGATGAATTCTCATAGGAGAAAGAAAAGTGGAGAAAGGAAAAAGAAACTCTAATTGCAAAGCACACCAAAGTGTTGGAGGGGAAAGGACACTGAATAGAGTAAAATGGTAGTCAAAATGAAAGAAATGGAAAATAAGGCTGCCCAAATTATCAAGTGCAGACCCCCAACCAAAAAATATGCCTTGTTTCTCCATGAAAAATTCCTAATTTTTCAATTTAGTAGGCTGATCAGCAACAAAGAAGTTTCTATGAGTAGTAAGTTTGAATTTCTCCATATTTTTGTTGATGCTACCCTTGATGAGAAAGACCAACTGTGTGAGTATTATCTACACAATTATGTGGCTTCAGACAATGCACAATGGAATCCCTTAATGTTTGTAAGGGATTTGCAGGTAAGAGCTTTAGCATCCTATTTTAGAAATGAACAATTTAGAGGTGAACTCATGGAGGAGTATGCAGAAAGAGAAAAGTCGGTTGCACTCCCAGTGAGGAAAGAGTCCAAAGATCCTGATGAGATAATAGATGAGTGGTTACAACTCCTAAAACACAAGGGTCTAGGAAGAAAAATTATGAAGGTAAGGATACAGGACTACAATAGAATGAAGCATTGGCAATTGGGTTAGTTCAAATTTGTTATAAATATGTACAGGAAAGGTGGAACAGTTTAACTCTAGAGTTGCAAAGGAAGGAACCTCATTCAGTAAATAACTTCATATCTATGACTGAAAGAGTGAAAAGGTACATGGATATTTTTGTTTATCAAGAAACTAAATGGATATCACTCACATTCCAACCACCTATGCTCCTCTATCCAATCCCACATTGGACAGGAGATAGGATGAAGGAATGTGAGGAGGATGAGAAAACCAAAATCAAGATACTTGTAGGTTGCAAAGAGTTCTATCTGAAGCAGATCAAGGGAGTAGATATTGTCATGGACCTCAGGGAGATTACATTGCATTACAATATGTACCCTTAGTGAATTTTTCTTGAGGTCAAGCAAAAGTATAGTTAGGTGGGAGTGATGAGTCCATTTATTAGTCAATTTCCTGATGTTTTATGCATGCTTTCAGACATTATTAGACAATCATTTCAGACATATTCCTATGATATGCTATATTTTTATGCTTATTATACAACTTTGGACCTGAATTATATTAATAGAAATATAGTTATGATATAGTAGCATTACATGATTTATATGTGTATATATATGAAATGTGATTTGAATTCTATCTTTAAACATGGTAGTTAGCTTTGTGTATGTCTTTTGTGGATTAACCTTTTGTAGCACAAGAAGACACTGTAGCCCACAACAACTGGAAGTTGCAGCCCACAACCAAAGGAGGTCTTGGATAGTGAAACAAGAGAAGTGCCAAAATAAGCTAAGTGTAATAACTACCATGTGGAGACACCTGATGGAGTTAGTCATGCATCATTATGACAATTGATAGGATTTTAAGGTGTTAAAGAAGAAGAAATATTTTATTGAAAGGATTTTGGATAATTGATTATGTGTTACACGTGCATATCTATTTTGTAGAGTTTTAATTCCATTTGAACTCTTGTTTGTAATTCAATCTTAATTACATACTCTGATATCTAGGGAGTTGTAGTTAATTATTTCAGTTAAGATTTGTGTTTATAATAAACTCCCTCATGCATATGTATAGCCAGTGGTTGAGTCTTTAGATAGTTAGTTAGTTAATCTCATACTGGTGGATTTTGTTATCAATTACTTCTTATTTTTTAGTTGTAATCTACAGACATGTTGATTGTTCAAAAATGGTTTTCTTAAATAAAATATTTTGATCAAGATTCTATGTGATCTTTTATAATGCATAATGAATGAATTTCAAATTCATATGGATGTGTAGAATCTGAAGATTTAGATTTGGTTTTAGTTAAGTGAAGACAACCACTTGAGCAGGCCACTCAAGGTAACTATTCTTCACTATATTTATAATTGTTTTACTTATGTTTAATGGTTATTTTTGTTAGTCATTACTTCATAAATTGCATGGAAGTTAAAATAGATTCTCATATTATCATTATCAATAATGGTTGTTCATATGCATAAATGAATTCAATTGACTTGTAGTACTCCAAAGGATAGAATTAAGTTCAATTACCAATTTTAAATGGTTTTGAGTTAGTTTCAGTAATTCTCTATTAACAATAATTCAACTATAAATTATGTTGTAGACACACGTAACCATTAGCACTAGTTTATTTCTTTCGTTGTTATATGTTTATGTAATTTTTCAGCAAGTAGAATACCTTCAATAGAATAGCCTAGGTAATCTTAGGTCTTTGAAGGCACATATAATGCAGTACCATCACAAGTTTACAAGCCTTGGTTGATGATCTAATGAATTCTACAATGTTGAGTGGACTATTCAGCTAGTCATTCCTCTAAATTGTGTGGTTTCTACCAAGTTTACAAGACACTAGTTTAGACTCTACACATGTGCAGAGGGACTCAGTCTCCCATGGGAAAAAAAATCTTTAATGAGGAGTCGTGAAATTTATTTTACAATCTTTCAATGTTGAATCTGAGCTCTTGATTCTCAATTGCAATTTTTTCAAAATATCATTAGTAAATTTTGTAATTGAGTTTTTGTAGCTTGAAAAATTTTAGGGCTCTAAATGCAACAATGGAGAATTTTCCTTCAATCTTTCCTCAATCCTCTTCAAACTTATAACCTTCACATTCAAAGAGGGAGAAAATGTTGGGCCATTTAGGAGTTTGCCTCAGTCAAACCCTATGTAAGTGTTTCCACTTCCACAATGGAAATTTCAATGATAAATGGATAACTGAAAGGAAGAAATGATGAAATGACAAAGTGTTTCAACTCACCACCCTTCAATGGCTTCCTTGAAAGACTAAAGTCATACAAAACACCTCGATAATTTGGATCTTTCTTTTCTTGAATGCTTGAATGCTTTGGAGACCTACAAAAGTGTTAGCCTTCATAAAATAATGATAACATGAACACACATAAACTCACATAGAATTGGACATGATGTTAGGATCTTGAATTGGTGCAATAAAGCTTTGACATGCTGCTCTTGACTTGCTCAATAGTTCTCTTGATCATAATTTTTCTAATATTTTTCTAGATAGTTCTTGTTGGTGTTATATTTCAAATGATAAAATAACTAGGTATTTATATGCAATTGAACTAATTTCTCAAAAAATAGATTCCAAAAGCTGACACTTAATATTCAAATTTTGGATGTTAAAATGTCACCACATATTTGAATTTGGGCCATGGCTAAGAAGGGGGACCCATTCACCCATTGGCGAATGGGTTTTGGTCCAAATTTCTTGGACACACTTAGTCGAGAGCAAAATAACAATTGGTTGCATTTATTCAATGCTTGCAATCCTTTAAAAAATGGTAAAAATTAGGCCTTCGAATATATAATTTGGAAAATTAGGAGCTTAATTAATTCCAATAATTTAGGGGGACAAAACATAATGTGAAATTGCTAAGGGTGACAATTTTTTACACTACATTTAGCCCCCACTTTAGTTAGAGTGTGAACTTATGCTTAGACTCACACTAAAGCAGAGAAGTATTTCAAAAGGGGTTTGAACATACAAAATGTTGAAGAGACGGGATGACTAAGGATCAAGGGAGATGGCCAAGCCCCCAAGATCCAAGATCCCATGGAAAGCCAACATAAGCACAAAGTAACACATATGTATGATATGCAACAAAACAACATACACAAACATATAATGTCAAAATGAAATACAAAAATAAGGTGTAGACATCCAAATTTGGACACTTAATTTATCCAAATTTATCACTTTTCGTCTAAACATCCTCTTATCTGAGTTAATTAAATAATATTACTATTATTTAATTAATACCCTTAATTCTGCCAAATCCCTAAGGTATTTAATTAATAATTAAATACTTTACCCCTTTAATCCTCCTTTCATCAAATAAATTAAATAAATAATACATTTATTTAATTCCTCACATGTGTCATTTTCATCTAATCTTAATCCATCTCCTAATCTCTTCATTAGGGATGTGCACATGCCTAATCCTTGATTAAGATGTGTACATCCTCCAACTTTTGCAAGTTGGCTTCTAATCCTCATTTATCTTCTAATTACTGATTAATTAATCTTAATCAGTACCTTGGTCAACTCTCTCCATCCCCCAAGGAATTTTTAATTCCTTTTTATTCCTCTAAGAATCCCCTTTTCTCATGCATCTTCTAGAATCTTTGACTTGTCACATCAAGTCATATGTGACAAACTCCCACCTTTTGGGAACATTGTCTTATCCACTAGATTCTTCCAATCATTATGAATTTAAAATTCACTTTTATTCACCCAATATTCTTCCCATATCCCAATGTACTTGCAAGGTACTTGTACTTCTTCCACCTCATGTACCTTTTGGCCACCTCACTTACACCTCATCTCCTCTTAGCCACTTCACCATCCACATGTCAAGATGTGAGGGCTTGTAAGGTTCTCAACTCACCATAGCCCTTCATCTTGACCTTGTTGAATGAATCTCAACTGTTGAATTCTCTAGAGAATTCAAATTCTCCTATAAATACCCCCTCCTCAAGAGCATTTTCAACACTTTTTGATTTGAGTAACTTCATGCTGTCAATTTGCATTCTCAAGTATTCACTATCATTTAGCCATCCACTTTGATCATCTTGCACATTCAATCTTGCATCTAGCTACATCAAAATTCATCCAAGGAGCACACAAATTCATCTAAATCAAGGGCCAACCAAGGAGTCTTCAACAGCAAGGAAAGTATAATCGATTTATGTTTGTATTTTATCTATTTTCCTTGTTTTATCACTCTTTAAGCTAATCATTGAAGTGTTTTTAGTATTTTTCCACTTGCATTTTTAGTTATTTTGCACATTAGAATAGGGTAAAATTCCAAGGTACACATTTCTGACATGCCTGATGGGACCCACAAACGGGTTCTTGCATTTAACCTTCATTTTTGCTAAGTATTTTGTAGAAAAAGGTCGTAGAAAAGTGGAAGTGCCCTCTGTTTTACCGTAGAAAGGCAGAAGCGCCCTCTGTTTTACCGCAGAAAGGCGGAAGTTCCCTTTGTTTTACCGCAGAAAGGCGGAAGCGCCCTCTTGTCTGCTGCAGAAAGGCAGAAGTGCCCTATATCTGAAAATTTCATTTTTTTTCTAACAGTTTGCTGCAGTTAGGTGTATACGTCATTTCGCTTAGAAGATCTTTCTAACACTTTCTTGCAGTAGGGCATACAACCTTTCTTTTTTAAAAAAATTTGATGAAGTTTCCTGAAGAGAGGCGGATACACCCTTTCATTTTGAAAGGCTCTTTTCCGCATTGTTTTACTGTAGAAAGGCGGAAGCTCCCCTTTGTGGGAAGGTTAAATGCAAGAACCCGTTTGTGGGTCCCACCGGGCATGCTAGAAATTTGTCCTAAAATCCATTTGTGCTTCATCCATCTCCATGTCACTTACTCTCTTACCCATCACCTTACATCATCTTCGTCATCTCCCCTTGCATCACATCATCTATTTCGAGAGCACACACGTGTTCTCTTCAACTCGCATGTCCTCTCGAGGGGGCATCCTCAATCCCTAATCTTCATCTTCTCCCCCATCATCTTTTTTCTCAATCAATCCTTTGATGACTGGGGCATCTTTCCCAATCTAACCATCTTCTTCTAGGTTCTGTATTTTAATATTCTTTGAAATGATGCTACTTCATAGCACCATCTCAAAGAGGGGCAAAATGTAGACATCCAAATTTGGACACTTAATTTATCCAAATTTATCACTTTTCGTCTAAACATCCTCTTATCTGAGTTAATTAAATAATATTACTATTATTTAATTAATACCCTTAATTCTGCCAAATCCCTAAGGTATTTAATTAATAATTAAATACTTTACCCTCTTTAATCCTCCTTTCATCAAATAAATTAAATAAATAATACATTTATTTAATTCCTCACATGTGTCATTTTCATCTAATCTTAATCCATCTCCTAATCTCTTCATTAGGGATGTGCACATGCCTAATCCTTGATTAGGATGTGTCACATCCTCCAACTTTTGCAAGTTGGCTTCTAATCCTCATTTATCTTCTAATTTGATTAATTAATCTTGACCTTGGTCAACTCTCTCCATCCCCAAGGAATTTTTAATTCCTTTTTATTCCTCCAAGAATCCCCTTTTTCCATGCATCTTCTAGAATCTTTGACTTGTCACATCAAGTCACATGTGACAAACTCCCACCTTTTGGAAACATTGTCTTATCCACTAGATTCTTCCAATCATTGTGAATTTAAAATTCACTTTTATTCACCCAAGATTCTTCCCATCTCCCAATGTACTTGGAAGGTACTTGTCCTTCCTCCACCTCATGTACCTTTTGGCCACCTCACTTACACCTCATCTCCTCTTAGCCACTTCACCATCCACATGTCAAGATGTGAGGGCTTGTGAGTTCTCAACTCACCATAGCCCTTCATCTTGACCTTGTTGGATGAATCTCAACCATTGAATTCTCTAGAGAATTCAAATTCTCCTATAAATACCCCCTCCTCAAGGGCATTTTCAACACTTTTTCATTTGAGCAACCTTATGCTGTCAATTTGTATTCTCAAGCATTCAATATCATTTAACCACCCACTTTGATCATCTTGCATATTCAATCTTGCATTTAGTCACTCAAGAAGCCATCTAAGGAGCACACAAAGTCATCTAAATCAAGGGCCAACCAAGGAGTCTTCAACAGCAAGGAAGGTATAATCATTTGTATCTCGTTTCATCTATTTTCCTTCTTATTTTATCACTCTTTAGGCTAATCATTGAAGTGTTCTTAGTATTTTTCCACTTGCATTTTTAGTTATTTTGCACATTAGAATAGGGTAAAATTCCAAGGTACACATAAGGTATGGACTAACAAGTTGTATTATGCTAGGACCCATTCAAAAATGCATTAATGACTCACATAATAGAAAATTTTGATAATTGCAAGGTGAATCATAAACTAGGAAGGTACACAAGCTAGTGAGGATCATTTTTCACTAGGTGAGCCCCCAAGACAAGGTAAAATGAGAGACACACTAGGTCTACAAGGTGTTCCCATAACAAGGTGGCAAAAATGGGAAAACACACACTAGTTCTACAAGGTGTGCCAATAACAACCATTTCAAGAGTTTATAACTCCCTGATAACCTTGATAAGGTGCCACAAGATGCTATGTCAATGCTACACTAAACTCAACTCCCATGAGCATAGTCGAGAAAATTTTCCAAGGTTTAACATCACGGGGGATAGATATGATAAGGATTAATGTCATAAGGGACAAATATGATAAGGTTTAACATCACAAGGGATGAATATGCCAAGGTTTAATGTCATGTGGGACAAATATTCCAAGGTTTTAAAGCCTCAAGGGATGTTGTAATAACATCACCACAAAAGGTATCAATCAAAGAGGCTTTTATTAATGCATGAAGGTCACACCTTAGAGAACATCACACATGATGTCACCACCAAGAGAGGACTATTCAAGGGAAGAGAAATTCATGCCTTAGATAATACTAGATATAGCATTACCACTAAGGGGAATGTCATATGCCAAGAAAGGTCACACTCTTATGGGACATAAATTCCAATATCACCAAAAAAGGAGACATGTCACATGGACTAATAAGGCCACACTTCGGTTGACAAGGTCACACTTCCTAGGAGATGTATGCTATCATCACTAAGAAGGGACCATTTCTTATGTAAACATTGAGTGAGAAACTATATGCCCCCTTAAAAGGTTAGTGTACTTCCTACACTAGTGTTTTAAGGAGATACAAAGGAATCCCTTGATAGAAGGAATACTCCTAGGAGATGGCTAACTAATCCCTTGCCCCCCAAGCATATGGACAAAGGTGAGCCTGGTATGGTGCTCCTTGCAAGATAAAAGATGATCGCATAGAGCTATGTTTATACCTCCATGAATGATAATGAATATGTTATGATACTATAACTACCACATGGAAAGGAGCACAAAAAATAAATGTTAATCTATGAGACGTTCAAATTGATCCTAGCAAGGGAAAAAATCTCTCAATTTCCCTTTGAAGCACAACATTCATCAATGAGATGTCCAAGTGTTCTATGATATGCACAATAAGACATGTTTTTACTCTTTCCTTTCTTATCTTCTCATTCACGAATGGGTGGTAAAGTGATAATTCCTAAGTTGAGAAGTGTGTCTAGGGTCTTTTCAGTCTTAGTCATAGGATGCAAGAAAGGTAATTTCTTAAGTTTATACTTCTTGGTTGATGGGGTAACAACTTGTTGTAAAGGTTGAGGATCTTGGTAACCTAGCCCTTTATGATCTTTAGATGGTGTTTGTTCCAACATAGGGTGGAATTCATGTTCATTCTTAATGTCATATCCTTGTTCCCTCAAGATCCTAAAACCTTTTCCATAAGTTTTTTCCAAATTGATGGATATGACTAACTTTATGCTCATATGATGGAGGGTTGGTTGATTTTCTTTCCTTGTGATTATTTTTGATAGGTGCTTCCATGTTCATTGGTTGGGGTATGCTTTGTGATTTACTTTTGGGGTGTAAAAGAGTGAACATTTCAAGTGGTGGTATGGTAGGATGTTGTTGGTATGGAGTAGTAGGGCATTGCATTGAAGGATAAAAGGATGCATTATTCTCAAGGTTGCATAAGGAATTTTGTATGAATTCATGCATGCTCTCTTCATCTTTACTTATGACATCAAAAATACTTAAAATAGGAGATGGATTATCATGATTGTCATTATTAGAATTAGGGTCATCACCAAATACACAACTTGAAAAATCAACCAAAGATTTTAGGGAAAAACAAAACACGTATCCATTTTGCAATGACGTTTAGATTGTTAAACCATAAGTGAAGAACAACAACTCCGGATAGAGACTCCTAAGAGTATTCTATCACAAAAAGTTGACTTATGTCCAAATAATAGGATATAGTTGCCCAAGGGCATCTGGGTCCTAGTCAGGGGTTCTGAAAGTTGAACTTTTGACCGTGTACTACACTATTTAAGAATTTTGATTCTACTTACAAACAATTATAATAGTAAATAAATTTCCATAATTTTCTTAATGTATCCCAATTCAATGCAAATATGCAAATATGCAATGATGTTGATGATGTTTGAACAAGTTTGAATGCAAACTTCAAATATGAAATACAATAATTGACTAATTCTAATATGCAAAAGACTTTAAAATGATGATTTTTTAATGCAAATTTTGACCCTAAACAATGTAATTTCTTTCACCAAATGAACTAAATGCAAAATTCTTTAGAATATGCAAGTACAAATTTCAAATTGAGATCTGCAAGTACAAACAAACTGAGTAGATAGAGACAAACAAGTGTGAAAATGACTATTGATGCACCTATACAAGGACATGGTTGCCTAAGGGCGTCTTAGTCCTTGTTTAGGGTTTTAAAAACTAAAAAACTTAGTATTTGTTTTGTTGTTTAGGGTTGTTGTTCCTATCTGCAAACAGGTTTGACAGTGACTATTTTTCTAGAATTTTCTAATGTAATGCAAATGCAAATGTATGACAATTTTGCAATAAAATGACACATTTTGTTCATGCAATTTTGAAATACAAATCTGATCTAAATGATTGAAACACACCCTAATGCAATATGGATGTCATATTTTTGGGATTTGATGACTTTTTATAATGCAAATATGAAATCATAAATGAGAAATGCAAGATAAAATGATGCAAAACCTAGATCTAGGGTTTGAAAGACTACCAAATCATAAAGCTATGATGTCAAATATCAAGTTCACAAAAATGAAACATTAAAAAAAAAAAAAATTAATTCCTAAATACAAAGAACGTAGGATCAATTCCACTTTTCCAAGGGTTTAATTAGGATGCAAATCAACAACATACAAATATTTACTTTCAACCTCAAATTTGAGTCAATTAGACCTGGATCTAATCCTTTTGAGTCTTAGAAATTATTTGGAATGATTAACCTAATTGAACTATATGAACCAATATGAAAATGCAATATTCTAGATAATGTAGATTGAAACTATAGATTACAAGTGAATTTGGGAAGTGTTGGATGATGTGTACCTGCCACCAAAAGTTGGACTTGGAATGTGTAGAGGGACTCAATCATCCATGGGTGAATGGGTCTTTGATGAGGGGTCTTGAAACTAATTTTGTAGTCCTCTAACGTTGGATCTGACTCCTAATTTTAGGTTACAGATTTGTCAGAATGTCATCAGTAAATTTTGTAATTGAGTTTATGTAGCCTGACAACTTTTAGGGATTTGAATGCAACAATGGATAATTTCCTTCAATCTTTCCTCAATCCTCTTAAACCTATAACCTACACATTAAAAGAGAGAGAAAATGTTGGGCCATTTAGGGATTTCCTTAGTCAAACCCTATGTAAGTGTTTCCACTTCCACAATGGCACTGTCAATGAGAAATGGATAATTGAAAGGAAGGGATGATGAAATGGAAAAGTGTTGCAACTCACCACCCTTCAATGGCTTCCTTGAAAGACTAAATTCATACAAATCACCTCAAGGATTTGAATCTTTCTTTGCTTGAATGCTTGAATGATTTGGAGACCTATAATAGTGTTAGCCTTTACAAAATAGTGATAACATGAACACACATAAACTGACATAGAATTGGACATGATTTTAGGATCTTTAATTGTTGTAATAAAGCTCTAAAATGTTGCTCCTGACTTGCTCAATAGTTCTCTTGATCATAAGTTTTCCAATATTTTTCTAGAAATAGTTATTGTTGTTAGATTTCAAATGATAAAATAACTAGGTATTTATAGGCAATTGTACTAATTCCCCAAAAATTAGTTTCCAAAAGCCAACACTTGATATTTGAATTCTGGATGTTAAAATGTTGCCAACAACATATTTGAATTTGGGTCCTCACTAATAAGGGGGACCCATTTTCCCATGGGTGAATGGTTCTTGGCCTAAATTTCAAAGGCACACTTAGTCAGGTGCAAAATAACAATTGGTTGCATTTATTCAATGCTTGCAATATTTTGAAAAAGGATAAAAATTAGGCCTTGGAATGCATAATTTGGAAAATTAGGAGCTTAATTAAGTCCAATAATTTAGGGGGGAAAAACATAATGTTAAATTGTTAAGGGTGACAATTTTTGACACTAGAGATTATATTTTGATGAATTGGGACTTGTAATGAAGTCATTATATTTTTTGAAGAGATAATTTTAAAGTTTGGAATCAACATTGAGTGAGTGTCTCTATTGATATTGTGATTGTTTCAAAATGTATACGTATGATCAGTTTGTTAACCAAAAGGTTGTAAAAATTCTATAAATATTTTGCATAGTGTTTTTTCATAATAGTGAAGGGAATTTTTAGGTTTATTTATGGATTAACAAGTAGACTCATAAAATATTCTATACTTATCATTTTTGCTCAGAATGCATCAGTAGAACCTAGTTGACATATGTATTATGGTATACATGATTTCCATAACATCTTCATTAAGTTTGCATATCAAGGTTTCAATCATTACAAGTTTTGTATGAATTCATGACTTTATTGCCCTATTGGAATAGGCATCAATCTATTGTAAACTCCACTTCTCATTACCTCAACACCAAAAAAATATTTTAATCATTTTATTTTAGTTGTGGTATGGTAGTTTTCTCAAATTTTAGTTATAATAGGCATGCCATATGACTAGATATGTTTGTTTCTTTAAGTTTTATGGCTGATAAGGTTTCTATTATTAAAGGTGTGTACCCTTGTTTCTCAAACTAGCACATAGGCATATTGTGACATAATATTGGGATACATTGCATAAAGGGTATAGTGTGCACCAAGGAAATATTCAGTCGTAGTGTTATCAATTAATCTAACACATTATGGAATTCCCTCGGTCTTTCATAACTAGAAGTGAAGGAGGTCTTACCCACCTCAATAATCAATCCTAAATTGTCCAAACTAAACAAAAGTTTCATGATACTCTTCCCCCTTGGCACTTGGAAGATTATCCATACTTAAGGGGGATTTTATTTTCACAACTTAGATCACCAATAGAAGGGAATCAAGAGAGATATGTTGAAGCATTTTAAAGAGTGATAAGTAGGAGGTATTTTCCATAGCATGTCAAATTATCATATTTCTATCAAGATTCAATCTTGTATTTTATCGAGCCAAACTCATTAACCCAAATTTCATGAGTGGTGCTTCACAAGAACCCATCTCTCATGATAATGAATGGTCCACTTAGCATTCATTACATCTAGGTGATGCTCATAGAGGTGAATCATTAGGCCTTCTCAGGAGTTCATTCATCCCAATACTACTCCAACTCAAGCACACTTATCCATGGAGTTGCAAGCTAAGTGGACTTAAACTTGGAGAAAACTTCATGGTTAAGAATGCTTGAGTTGAAGTAGTATTGAGATGGGTAACCTCCCAAGAAGGCCCAGTGATTCACCTCTATGAGCATCACCTGGATGCAATGAGTGCTAAGTGGACAATTCAGTATCATGAGAGATGGGTTCTTATGAACCACTACTCATGAAACATTGGTCAATGAGTTTGACTCAATAAACTACATGGTTGAATCATGATAGAAATATCATAATAATGTTAAGGAGTGTTTGACCTCTAAAAAAGAAAAATTAGAACAAGTATTTCTAATTGGACTATTGTAACCTTTATCAATTCCAAATCAAAAGTGGGAGAGAATTTCTATGGATTTTATCACAAGTCTTCCAGGAGTACATGGTAAGGATTGTATTTTGGTGATTGTGGACATACTAAATTCACTTATTTTATGCTATATCATCATAATATAAGACTCCATAGGTGGTTAGTTTATGTTATATCTTGGTGAAAATTATGAGTGATAGGGATAGAAATTTCATTAGTTTATTTTGGAAAAAACTTTTTAATTGATAGGCATAGAGCTGACAAGAACCATTTAACACCCTCAAACAAATGGAAAAATGGAGATTGTGAATAATTGGGTCAAAGGTTATTTGAGGAATTATACTACAAGGTAGCAAACAACATGGATTAATTGGATTTATCTTGGGGAGTGTCACTACAACTCCACATATCATATGTTTATAGGTATGACACCTTTTAAGGCACTTTATGGATAAGATGCATCATTTTTTGCGGATTTAATTATTTTGAATAGCAGAGTACTAGGAGCTAGGGATTTGGTTCAACAAAGTTTAGACATTTTGAATGCACTCAAGGAGAACCTACAACATGCTCAAAATAAAAAAATATGGATGCTAACTGCCACCATTTAGAGAGGACATTTGAGGTGAGGCATTTCTCTAGGTTACAACATTATAGGAAATATTCTCTCAAGAGGAGTGGAGAAAAGAATCTTAAGACACAATTTTATGGACCTTATAAGGTCTTGAGGAGAATAGGATAAGTTGCATACAAATTACAAAAGAAAAAATCACAATGTAATTCATGTAGCATGCCTTAAAAGGGTGCTTGGCTAGCATATTACTCTCATTTTTTAGCTTTCACCACATGATGACAAAGGTAAATTAATTTTGGAGCTTGAAGTTATCATTGACATGAGAGAGAGGGGGGGTTAAGAAACAAGGTCATCATGGAGTACTTGGTATGTTGGAAGAATCTCCCACTTGAAAATGCTATATGGGAAGGAGTGGAGAATTTTTATCACTCAAATATGAAATCGCTTGAAGGTAAGCAATTTGGGGAAGGAAGGATTGCCATGTCCCTTTTCTCCAACTAACCTTAACACTATGATGTTATCAATTAAAAAAATTAACACTAAACTAAACTAATATCTATATAATAATGTGTTGTCGATGCAGGATGTTGAAGAAATCATGGAGATGAATGATAAGGTGATAACAAAGGATATGGAAGAAGCAAGGATATTAAAAGAACTTCTTTAGTCACTGCTTTGTTCGCCTTTTTTGTTTTTCTTGTGGATTTTTTATTTTCCTTCTACTGATGGGTGGCTGGTTGTTGTTTAATTAGTGATGAGCCTAGTTTATGGTCTAATTTTTGGGTAGAATTTATGATTTGTTTGTTGAAGTTATCATGGACCTTGACATTAAGTGTTGATATTTTTATGATATTTCCTTAGAACTATAGACATTGGGCTTAATATTATTTCTGCAAATCTTTAATGACATTGGAATGTTATATGGACAATCTATATTAATTTTGCATGTGGTTAACGAATGTTCTTTAAGGTAGTTATAGATATGCAATTATTGTGTGTGCTAACATTGCCATGCAGATATAATTTGAAGATAGTAAATTGAGAAAGACACCGCCAGTTGAGCATGCACAATAACATCCAGCAAGGAAAACGTTCAAAGGTCAAAGGAGGATGACGGAAGGAGATTCCCCATGCAAATAAAATGTAACCACCTTGTAGTGGACTTTAATGTTGTTGAGCAAGTATTGGCATTACTGTTGTGCTAAATTTGCAGACACGTCTGACCAGATTCCATGCACACGTAACCACCTCTCCATTTTCGCTACTTTCCCTAAATGGCGTCCTCCCAATTCCTCGAGTTGACTGCCTTGCCTAGTTGGTAGTATAAATAATGATCAGATGCTCCTTTTCAGAAGGTTACGCAATCTAATATTGTACTTGCATTCTTAGCTTTTAGTGATACACTGCTTTATTGTACTCATGTTTTATGATGAATAAAGTGAAGTTCTAAGTTCGAGCATCTAAGTTTTCATTAGTAGTAGAGGATACTCATCCAAGGGGGCCCACTTGGTGAGCAATTCTTCCTTAGCTTAGTTTAGCCTAATTGTTACTTTTTGTTCAGTAATTAGTTAAGAATCTGGCGCCGACTGTTCCTGCAACCACTAGAATTTCATTTTGTGACTGTTCCTGCAACCAAAGCAGACAGAGTAGTTTTATGTTTGTTGTTCAGACTTTTATTTTTGTCATGCATTTCAAGGTTAGTATGGTTGGTGGTTGATGTTCAACATTTATGTTATTCCTTTCCAAGTAATTTACTTTTAGCATTGCATCTTTCTTAGCTATAGAATAAAAATGGCTACTTTGAGTTCCTAGTGCACATACTATGCTGACCCATTTCAAGTTCACGTCCTTGGGTTGACAAGTTAAATGCACCTTCATGATGATTGAAATAGCTATTTAGGTTAGATGTCCAATCTCTTAATCTTATTTTCCAATTCTTTTTGTGAGCTGGTTGATAGTGAGTTGATATCGAATGCATAGAGGAAGGAGAAGGGATGCTTATGGGAGATTCCTTCCTAACAATTTTATTCCAGCTAGTTGAATATCATAACCTGCCAAGAGAAGAAGAAGAAGAAGAAGATTCACACCCCTTTGCTAATGCATTTCCTGATCTAACTAGCTCTGAAGTTTCCTCTAAAAGACCAAAATCAGCTTGAGAACCCCTTTGCTTTGGAACTACATCAAGAAAACATGGGTGATGCAAATAGCAAGAGACCTAACCAACTAGCTTTTCCTTTCCCCATTTCCCATCAGAATGAAGTTTACAACATAAAAAATATCCCTACATCTGCACTCCCCAAATTTTATGGACTTGTCATAGAAGATCCTGATACCTTTTTTTTTTAGTTTGACATACTCTGCAAGAGTTATGACTATACCATCGATGCCCATAGGCTTAAGCTATTTCCTACCACTCTGAAAGAAGCTACATTAAAATGGTTCATGAGCCTAGGCAGAGATACTGTGGAAACTTGGGAAGACATGAAGACAAAATTCTTTGAGAAATACAAGGAGTATTGCACAGGCAATGACATGAGAGGAGGTGACATTTTTAGGATGCAGCAAAAGGAAGATGTGATCCTGGAGGATTATATTGTAAGGTTTCTATTTTACCTACAAAAATCTCCACACCATACACTCAATGAAGACTCACAAAAGTTATTTTTCCTGAGAGGAATCAATGATAGTTGCACTGATTCCTTGGACTTGATGGGAGGAGATATCTCCCAAGTTCCTTGGGAGGATATTAAGAAAATATGCTAGAACTACTCTAGGGTAGCTTCAAAGAAAGGGAGAGCTTACCAATCTTCCATGGGTAAGTCATCTACTGGTGGAGTTTCAAGAATGGAGATTACTCATTTGCTAGCAGACTTCAAGCAAGACATTATAAACAATCTAGCTACTTAGCTAGATACACTTCAGGCCAAGAATAAGCAAGAGGAGGCAGAGGCAATATTGGTAGAGTATTGCCCCCACTGTAGACAATAAAAGAAGGCCTGCAAATGCAAGATGGTAGCTAATATTGAAGGCAAGCAGATTGCACGCGAGTTCAAGCCAATTCATATTGAAGAAGATCAAGTCTACTATGTTGCACAAAGGAGGCCTTGGGCTCCAAGACAAGGTATGCCACTAGATCCACTCTCTTATGTTGGGCCATATTTTAATTCCTATTCATCTAGTAACCAATGGAATCCCCCATATCCATCCAACTATGGAGGATATCCACCACAGCCTTGGGTAACCCTCCAAATGCTTGGCCCAATCATCAAACTCTCCACCCTAGTGGTAGCAACCTCAGGGGAATTGACAGCAATTTCAAAGGCATTGGCAGCCACCTCTAGCAAATTGACAACAAATAAATCAATGGAGGGGAGGAAAAAAATGGCTTGCCTAGACAACCAGTTACATGCATCCACCTTCTCAGCCCCAGTAGCCCGCTATAATGCCTCCACTTTCTAATTCAAGCTCAAATGCACCTAAACCTACTCAGCTACTAGCTCAACCCACACCCAATCCAAATAACAAACTACAACAGCAACCTGTATACTCTATTGATTCAAATCAATCCCCTACATATGTTGTGAGTGTAAGTGACATCCAGCAAAGTGCACCTAAAAATCTTGAACTAGTCCAAGTCAAGTAGACTGAACAAGAACCACCATTTCCTCAGAAATTGGAAGTTTTCAAGAAGAAATAAGAAAAGGAGGACACAACCTTTGATATCTTGGATCAGCTGAAGCATATATGTGTCCAGATACCTCTATTTCAAGCCATAAAGGATGTCCTAATATATGGCAAGGCAATCAAAGAAGCATGCCTCAAGAATCCAGGTAGGAAGAAGAAAGACCCCACTTAAGTTCATGTGGTGGGACAACTAGCTAACATCATGCTTGGAAAAGTGACTATCCCTAAGTACAATGACCCAAGTAGTCATGTGGTAGCAATTGTTATAAATGGGATTCAAATAAAGAATGCTCTAATTGATTTAGAGGCAACAATAAATATAATGACCAAGGAAATCCTACAACAACTAAATGTTGCAAGCATGAGATCTACTCCTACCGTCCTGGAGCTTGTTAATAGTTCTATTGTTAAGCCTGATGGTATAGTGGAGGATCTTGTGGTGATTCTAGACTCCTGGGAGTACCCAATAGACTTCATGATTTTTTCTCTTAAAGCTACACTAGGCATATATCCCATTATTCTTGGAAGGCCATGGTTAGCAACTGTAGATGCATATATTGGATGTCGGTCAAGTGACATGACCATTTCTGATGGGAAGAGTACCAAAAATTATGTTCTTTATCCTCCTGCTCAACCATCCCATGATGAGGATAATCCTATGTGGCCACATGTTGGTGAAGAGGCCGAGGAAGTTAATTATGTGGCACAACTTATAATGTTAGGAAAAAGCTCCTTCATGCAGCTTCACGACAAAGATGAAGTATTGGTTAACATCATTTAGAACCATTGTGAAGTGGAGGAAGCATCATCTTCTCATTTTGCTACTCCAGTCAAGACACTTTTTCCTGCTCTTCCTACAACCATCATTCCTGCAGACGTTCTTCCTGCAACCACTCTTCCTACAGCCACTCTTCCTACAGAAAAACTTCCCAGCGCAACAAGTATGTCCCATACATTGCTTCCATATGAGCTCAAGGTACCATGTGTTAATGAAGCATCTATGATAGTTTCAACTACACAAGTACATGTGTCAAAGGGAAATTATCTTAATGTTAACAACAAATTGAGTGAAGAACAGTTATTCTTATTAGCAAACTTATTGAGAACCCACCAGCATGCATTTGTGTGGGACTATCATGAGATGAAGGGATTGGATCCTAAGCTTTGCATTCATAGAATTTATAGTAGAGATGATTGCACCCCAATGAGGCAATCACAAAGAAGAATTAACCCTGCACTAAGAGAAATTGTAAAAGGAGAATTGTAGAAGTTGCTAGATGTAGGATTTATCTACCCCATTTTAGATAGCTAGTGGGTGTCTCCATTAGTGATTGTTCCTAAAAAGGGAGGGAAATGATGAGTTTTTTTTTATTATAGGGAGCTTAATGCTGCCACCAAAAAGGACCATTTTCCCTTACCTTTCATAGATCAAGTTTTCGAATCACTTGCAAGAAAACAATACTTTTCTTTTCTAGATAGATTTAATGGCTACAACCAAATCCAAATTGCACCTAAGGATTAGGAGAAGACCACTTTTACTTGTCCATGGGGGACCTATGCCTACTCAGTACTCCCGTTTGGCTTATGCAATACACCTATAACTTTTTAGAGGGTAGTCATTAGCATATTTTTAAAAATTTCTCATGATTGCATGGAAATTTATATGGATTATTTCACCACCTATGGTGTTGATTTCAATGAAGTATTGGAGAATCTCAAGAAAGTCCTACAGAGATGTGAAGATCACAATTTCTCTTTAAACAGTGAAAAGTTCTTCATGATGATGCAGGAAGGTGTAGTTCTTGGACATTACATCTCTCACAAAGGAATTCAAGTAGATCCTGCGAAGATTGAGGTGATCACAAATTTGCCCACACTTGAAAAACAAAAGGATGTTAGGAGTTTCTTGGGCCATGCAAGCTATTATAGGCAGTTCATCAAGGATTTTAGCAAAATAGCAGCACCATTGTATACTCTTCTCACTAAAGATGTTGAATTCCAGTGGACTGAAGATTGTAACAAGGCATATTCTAATTTGAAGGCAGCCTTGACTCATGCTCTTGTACTCAAAGGATTTAACTGGGAGCTTCATTTCCACATCCATATAGATGCATCAAATTATTCCATAGGAGTAGTCTTAGGACATAAAGGAGCTATTGAAAATTCCATTTATTTTGTCATCAAAAATTTGCAAGGAGTTGAATTCAACTATATAGTGACAGAGAAAGAAATTTTGGCAGTGATCTATGCCCTAAGCAAATTCAGGCACTACATAAAAAGCTATCAAATCTTTGTGCACACTAATCATGCAGCCATTAGACATCTCATGAATAAACCTTTGATCACAGGTAGACTAACAAGATGGTTATTGTTGATGCAAGAGTTTGACATAACCGTTGTGGATAAACCAGGGAAGGCCAATGTTGTTACAGAATTTCTTTCAAGGATGACTACATCAGAAGATAATCAAGCCATAGATGACTCTTTTCCTAATGAGCATCTATTCTCCATCAGTGTACAAACACCCTGGTATGCTAACATAGCTAACTATCTGGTCACAGGTAGAGTTTCTCCTCACTTCTCTCCAAAAGAGAGAAGGGCACTCATTGAAAAATATTTTCCTTTCTCATGGATTGTTGGATGTTTGTTTTATACTAGACCAGATCATGTCATGAGGTGATGTGTAGAATTTAAGGGCATGAAGCATGCAAGAGATAACAAGGTTGTTGAATTTCTTTATGAGGAGATTTTCACAAGGTATGGATTTCCAAAAGAGATAGTGACTGATCAAGGGACTCAATTCACATCAACCCTTGTTGTAGCACTAGTTAATGAATACAACATAAGACACAAGAAGTCTACTCCTTATCACCCCCAGGCCAATGGTCAAGTTGAAGTGACCAACAGAGAAATTGAAGTTATTCTGACCAAAACCGTATCTATCCATAGAAAGGACTAGACAAATAGATTACCAGAAGTTGTTTGGGCCTATAGAACTACTTGGAAAATAACTAAAGGATTCACTCCATCTGAGTTGTTGTATGGAAAGATAGCCATGATGCCCATTGAATTTGAACATAAGACTCTTAGGACTGCAATAGATTTGAGGATGGATATCTCTGAGGCACAAAGAGAAAGAATCATGTAGCTAAATGCTTTGGATGAGATGAGGAGAGCAACCTTGCATCACATTGAGGTAGTGCAAAATCAAAGAATCAGGTGGCATGATAAATTTATCAAGGACAAGAAATTCCAACCAGGAGACTGGGAATTGCTTTATGATTGGCATTGCTTTATGATTCTAGATATCAAGACAATGCTGGAAAATTGCAGACAAGGTGGCTAGGACCATATGAGGTTGTTGAAGTATTCCCTAATGGTGTTGTTCAGCTCACTTCTATTGACCCAGTCATATTCAAGTTTCTTTTCAATGGTCATTGCCTCAGATTATATCACAAACCAACTTCTAAGGAGGAGTTACTATAGCAATTAACTCAACATGTTGCACCTGAGCTTCCCGTAGCCGAAGGAAGTGGACCTAGTGTCCCTCCTTCTAGCTAATTAAGGTATGTACTTGTCATAATAAAGACTTCCACTTCCGTGGGAGTCCATTTCTCCACCCATTTTCCCATCCACCTATCCATTTCCACCTTTATTTCTCTTCCATCAAATCACTTCATTCTAGTGCACCTCATTCCACCTCATTTTCATTAATTGCTCAACTTATTTCCTAAAAAGGAGAATGGTACTTTCTCCACAATCTTTGCAATGAATATTCCACATATTCAGGTATGTGTGCATTAATTGTTATATCTTAATTGTCTTTTAGTGCTTTCATTTAACTATTGTACATTAATATGGATGTTCACCATAGCATGCCATTATTCCCTACCCCTATCAAATCATAATTTCGCATGTGAGGACACAAGCCAAAATTTAGGTTGGGGGTGATGAGCTTGAAATATGCTCATAATTTGAATATTATGATGTATTTTTAATACCCTTACTCTTATTGTTGATGGTTGTTTTAACTCTTTAGTTAAAGGTTTTTTATCTAAAATCGGGTAGTATCCTGTAGCAACACATTCCTATATTCCTGCAGCTTAATATCTCTATGTGTCTGTATTTATTGTCATGTTTGACCTCCCGAATGGATGATATAATGCATGTGGTTTTTGGATAATGAAATGGATTTAATATGTGATTAATGAATGTGTATCATTTTATTTTCCACGTGTGCTTTCTTCCACTTCTGTCGCCATGTGCATCGCAGGTTGTTGAAGGAAGCATGAACAAGTCAAAGCGCAGTATATCTCAGCCCTGCAGTAAAGTCCATTTTTAGCACGGCATCGAGGAAGTTGTTCCAGAAAAGACTCTCTGTTGGGTCGTTGGGAGGAAATCTAAATGATCATTAATCTAGGAAGAGTGGAATATTAAATTCTCTCTAAATCATGTTGAATAGTTATGCCTTCATTTATTAGAAGTTTTTTCCTCGGTTTCAGGATGCATTTATGTCCACTTCTTTCTCTGTTAGAGTTAGGTAGTTAGTTTCTTTTCTAATATAAATAAGTGTTCCTCCTACGTGAGTGAGCAACAGAGTGTGTTACAGTTAGTATTGTAATGAGAAATAGTGTTTTGTGTTAGTTTTCTTACAAGCAGAACCATCAATGTATATGATTCCAAGTTTATGAATAAAATTTGATGAAGTTTTGAGTTCAATTCTTGCATAAGCTAGTTGATGCTTGCTATGGGGGCCCACTTAGTGAGTATCTGTAGTTAGTTATTTATTTCCTATTAATTATAAGTTATATTTCATTCTTGAAGGTTTCAACGCAAACTTAGTCTTATATTGTTCCTGCAGCATCAGGAATCCATCCCTGTCTTTGTTCTTGTAGCATAAGGTCAGTTCATAGTTTGCTTCTTAGTAATATTTGTCATGATTTCTACTTTTATTAAGTTATGCTTAAGTTAAGAAGACTTTACATTACATTCCCGTAGCATAAGTAGAGTTCCTTCCAAGCATTTATTTCTAGTAAATTGTGACTAAAACTAGTTCTTAGTGCACATGCAATGCTGCTCCATTTCAAGTATACGGTCCCTGGTTTGACAATGTAAATGAACGACCATAAGAATATGTTAGTCACCTGCTGGAATGTTCAATTCCCAGGTTAGGATTTTCCATGACTTTTATATCCTTTTGTGGAATCGACTAGGGGGGAGAAAAAAGATGTGAATATTTTTCCCACGTGTTAGTCCATGCTGGACTACGCCAGCAAAATTTAAATTGAGCCAATTTAAAATCTAAGTGAGAGAATGGCTCGCATGTGTGAAGTGAAACCAACTACCACCACCATTTCTCTCCATCATAGCTTTCCTTTATTATTCCTTCCTTGCCATTATTGACCTTGTCATAATCTCAAGTTGCAAACAAAAGGTAAAAAGGGAAAATTCAGTCGACATTGGCATTGGAAATTTAGCAAGTGTTGCAGGAAGTTAAATTTGGTTTTTAGACAAGAATTGTAGGGAGGAAACTACAATGTGATTGTTTGATTGCAGACATTGGGAGGTGGGTTAATTCAAAATGAACCCATAGTGCATAATGTATTACTGCAGGATGCACCCTACCTAGTTGAATTCAAAAATTGTGGCTAGTTAGATTATTTCATGAAGTTGAATGGTTTTGATGAACGCATTGCACTAGAATTTTTTGAGACATTGTTTGAAGGGAAAGTCGTGGTAAAAGGGTTGGAAGTATTGGCTACCAAAGAAAGAATTGCAGAAGTTACATGGTTACTTGCCAACAGTGAAGATTACCCTATTTCTAAAGATGCCAGGTCAGCCAAGGCCGAATTTATAGAACCAAGCAACCCTCCATTGAGCATAGATAAAAAAGGGGTGAAGAGAATGTCTTTACCGGAGCCATGGAAGTAGATAGTTGTTTATGCCATGAAATATATTACCTATGAAGGATGCCAGTTGAATCTGCATTTTGTGCACTTGAAGATTTTGAATCACATAAGGCACGGGAGGAGGATGAATGTGTTGAACGTGCTATGCAACCTTCTTTCAATTATGGCAGCCGAGACTTAGAAAGGTAGGGACAATTTTGCTTCCCACCAATGTTTGATTAAATTTCTAGTTGAGAAGTCTATGCATGATATATCTAGAATGACCTAGGAAGAATTCATAAAAATTGATCAAATTAGACCTCAACACTTGCAACCTAGGGTTTTACCTCAACCCCATAGGTCTAGTAGGAAATTGAGCACAGTTGAAGCCACTCTTGGTGCTTCAAACTCTAGCGTAGGCCCTAGTGCAAACCCTCCTGCAGCAAAAGAAACCATAGAAATTAGCTCTTATGGGACAAAGCACTCAGATAAAGAAAGTTCTCCCCCATATTCTAATGATGATGTTCCACTTGGCATCCTAATGAAAACTAGGGCACAGAAAAGGGAGGAAGAAATGAGAAAAGGAAAAACCAAAAATTAGTCAACAGTAAAGAAAAAGTACCAAGCTCTAGGAAGCGGAAGGTTGACACTGTTCATCCTGCAACCAAAGAAAAACATGAGATCCCTCATAGAAAATCAAGACCAGTCGGCCCAGCCTTTGGTATGCCTCCGTAGGAAATCCCTAAGTCTAGAGAAATATCACAGAGGGACATAGAAGCTCCAATGGGGCAGGTGAATATCGAGGAAGAGGATGTATTTAAGACGGTAGAAAACATAACATTGGCAAGTGTTGTTGACATTGTAGAACAAGTGGAGAATCAAGGGTATGAGGAAAATCAAGATTTCCTCCAGCAAGAGTTCCTACAACAACAAAAATAAGAACAAAAAGTACCCCTATAGCCTGCATCGACGAGACAACTTGAATCCTTGCAGTTAGTACTATATGGAGAGCAAGTATCAGTGCCAAGGAAAATGCTGGTAGGAATTCATAAACCCCCCGATTTCTCAATGCACATGGTAGCTATGCATTTATGGAAAGAAATGAAAAGAAGAGAAGAAGAATGGGAGGAGGAGAAGCATAGATTGGAGAAGAAAATTCAAAAGAAAGATGAGGAGATTGAAGATAAAGATGCAAATATTGCCACCTTGAAGAAGAATGTGGATGATATGGCAGCCTTAATACCACAGATTTTAGAGTGCAGGGCCCCTCCAAGGGTCTATGCTCTGCATTTGAAGGATAAGTATCTTTCTTTTAATTTGGGAAGAATTATCTTAGGTTTAAACCCTTCTATTAATACCCCTGTTGAATTTTTCAATGCTTATCGAATTGCTTCCCCTGAAATGAAGAATTTGTTGCGTGAGTTTTATTTGCATAATTATGATGTGACTCAAGACCATGATTGGAATCCACTATTGTATGTTGGAGATGTCCAATTAAGGGCATTTATTTCTTGGGTATAAAATAAGATTAGTTGGGGACAACAATATGGGGCTTATAAGCAATTGGATTCTAACAATATCCCTCTGCCCATCAAGGTTGAATCAAGGAATCCAAGGGACATTTATAGGGAATGGAATAGAATGCTTTTCAAACCTAGCTATGGTAATAGGATTATGCCTTGGATAGAAGCAATCTATAGTGAGTATGAGGTAAAGGCAAAAATAAAAGAGGAAACCATGAAGAGATACTTCTCACAAAGATGGAATAGCCTCACTGATGAGCTAAAATAGGCTGACCCTCATTCCATCCAAAACTATGTTGCAACACTTAAGATAATTGACAAGTATATACAAGTTGAAAGAATAAAGGGAAGATTTTGGCTTCCCCTGACTTTTCAGCCACCCCTCCTGATGTGGCCCGTACTAAACTTCAGGTTTTACAACTATGATATTTTTGCAGAGAGATAGAGATGGAGCAGATTGGACAGATTGGGAGGATTCTACTAGGACCCTAATTCATGAACAACAAACACTGATGTAGGGAAGTTGTCAGTTGCAAATTTCAGAGCATTAACCAAGCAGAAGAACAACCCTTCCCCTGTTGGAGGACCAACAAGACCTTAGGTTGGGGGTAGTGATGAGCCTAGTTTATGGTCTAATTTTTGGGTAGAATTTATGATTTGTTTGCTGTAGTTATCATGGACCTTGATGTTAAGTGTTGATATTTTTATGATATTTCCTCAGAACTATAGGCATTGGGCTTAATCTTATTTCTGCAAATCTTTAATGACATTGGCATGTTATATGGACTATCTATATTAATTCTACATGTGGTTAATGAATGTTCTTTTAAGGTAGTTATAGATATGCAATTATTGTGCGTGCTAACATTGTCATGCAGATATCATTTGAAAATACTAAATTGAGAAAGACACTGCCAAATAGGCATGCACCATAATGTCCAACAAGGGAATCGTTCAAAGGTCAAAGGAGGATGAAGGTAGGAGATTCCCCATGCAAATCAAATGTAACCACCTTGTAGTGGACTTTAATGTTTTTGAGCAAGTATTGGTGTTACTGTTGTGCTAAATCTATGGACACGTCTGACCAAATTCCATGTGTGTGTAACTGCCTCTCCATTTTCTCTGCTTTCCCTAAATTGGCCTCCTTCTGATTTGTGGATTTGAATTCCTTTCCTATTGGTAGTATAAATAAGGATCAGATGCTCCTTTTCAAAAGGTTGCACAATCTAATATTGCACTTGCATTCTTAGCTTTCAGTGATACACTGCTCTATTGTACTCATGTTTTCTGATGAATAAAGTGAAGTTCTATGTTCGAGCATTTGATTTTTCATTAGTAGTAGAGGATACTCATCCAAGGGGGCCCACTTTGTGAGCAATCTATCCTTAGATTATTTTATCCTAGTTACTTTTTGTTTAGTAATTAGTTAAAAATCTGGCGCTGATTGTTCCTGCGGCCACTAGAATTCCATTTTGTGACTGTTCCTACAGCCAAAGCAAACAAAGTAGTTTTATGTTGTTCAAATTTTCATTTTTTTCATGCATTTCAAGCTTAGTATAGTTGTTAGTTGATGTTCAAAATTTATGTTATTCATTTCCAAGCAATTTACTTTCAGCATTGTATATTTCTTAGTTGTAGAATGAAAATGGCTACTTTTAGTTCCTAGTGCATATACTGTGCTAACCCATTTCAAGTTCACATCCCTGGGTTCACAAGTTAAATGCACCTTCATGATGATTGAAATAGCTATTCGAGTTAGATGTCCAATCTTTGAATCACAGTTGTAAAGGCCTAGTTGTTGAATCATTGTAGGAGGCAAACAATTAGCCTGGTGTTTTTTGGTGGGGCAACTTAATTACTTTATCTATGTGCTACCTTTTCTTTTGTATAGGTTTTTAGGGCCCCTTCAAAACCTATTTTTCATTAATCAGAAACATAAGAATAAAATAAAAATAAAAAATGGCTCCCACTCCCTCCTATGCACTAGTTTCAAACACAACTTTGTTTCCTTCTTCATCACCTATGATTGATAGAATGGTGTCCAATGTTGTTCATGTGATCGATGGCTTGTTTGTTTGTGGTGATTTGAACATTCAACTCTCACTTGCATTGTGAGGTGGTTCACATAGGGATTGTGTGTGGGACGTCATGATTGTCACACCCTTTGTCAGCTCTTTTGTCTAAGTTCCTCCTATCAGTTCCAACTCTCCTGCTCATGTTCCCCTTATAGGTTTTCCCCTATCTATTGGTTTGTCTCTAGTTCTAATGTCTATTAATCCCTACTAGGTGATACTATCATCCTTGGTCAGTTAGTATCTATGCCTAGGTTTGATTCCATTGTTGTGGATGTCAGATCCCCTTTCGTCAACTCTTCCCCTCCTTTAATTCCCATTACTTTTGTGGAGGCTCATAATTTTTTTTAGACATCCAAGTTTAGCCCTACTCACCCTCTATAGGTGAACAACTATATTTTATGTG
This sequence comes from Sequoia sempervirens, assembly GCA_007258455.2. Lineage (NCBI taxonomy): Eukaryota > Viridiplantae > Streptophyta > Pinopsida > Cupressales > Cupressaceae > Sequoia > Sequoia sempervirens. The sequence goes on from VDFB02358134.1 coordinate 240,091,010, forward strand.
CTAAACCATTCTTGATGGTGGTTTGTGGTGTAGATGTGTTTAAAAATGATAATTTCTACCAAGTAGTAGAGGTTTGGTGTGTTGATTCTCCAATCTCTAGCCTTATCTTTCCAACTTACATAACTAGGTTTTGGAATATTGGAGGCCCCTTGTTCCTGGTAAGATTAGGCTCTTCCCTTGTGCTAAAGGATTTTGCATTACTTCCTTTGCCTCTTTTGAGGATAAAATTTGGTGATAATTCGACTATGGACTTGGAGAGAGTACTCTCTCTTGATCAAACCCTAGATAACCTCCTTCAACCCCCTTACCAAACCACTCAATATTCATCTCATGTGGGTTAGACTTCTAAATCTTCCCTTCTATTTTTGGGAGGATTCTTATTATGATGCCATTGGAAACTATACTGGTCACTTCTTGACAATTGATGATTCCACTTCCTACATGGGGCACTCTACCTTTGCTCACATTTTGGTGGATATTGATATCTCCAAGCCTCTTCATGGGGATGTGGTTTTGATGGTAGGGGATAGACCTTGGACTCAACTGCTTGATTATGAGGGCCTCCCTTTTAGATGTTGTTTCTTTGTAACTCATCATTTTTCTTTATATTTCTCTCTTGTGACACAAAGGCTCTACTACTTGGTGGAGAATGCTAATGGTAATCACTTGAATGTCCAAGCTCTTGAATCTTTGAAAAATATATCCTCTCACAATTTTGAGTGTATTTCTTATGATGTGGTGGTTTCGTTTCTTGAGGACCCTACTAGGGTTCCTCCTACTACGTGCTCACAACATAGTTTGTTGATTGATTCAGCTCAACTCTAAACTTTTCATGTGGATGTTGACTACCTTTTTCCTCAGTGTCCTTCTATTCCCCCTTCATGAGCTGATGGACCTCCCATGGGGGTGTCTCCTCTTGTTTCCCCTTGTAGTGGGAACTTGGATGATTGTATTACTTGGATTGCTATTTGTAGTAGGAAAGGTATTTCTTCTATGTCTTCCTATAATATTTCTTGATTTGTTGGTGATAAGTCAATTATATAGGGCCAAGACCCTTGTTTCTCACTTCTTTCTAGTTCTTTGGTCCAGTCAAAATAATTTTTGGTCTTTGTTTATTTTTCCAATCTCATTGTTGGTGACACTTGTCCTACTTGCCTCCATGATTGTTTTGTAACAATTCTAATCCCTTTTCCCACATTTACCTAATCAAAACATAAGAATAATATATAGAATAATAAAATAAAATTCAAATCTTGGCACCATCTTTAGGCCCATGGATCCTACAAGGTAGGTATATTTAAAAGGTTGATATTTATTTCAAGGTATCATATATACATTCATTTTTTTTTTAGATTCAACAATTATGCTTGCTAGGATAAAACTCCTTTAGAATATCTACAAAGGTTAGGATGAAAACCTATTCTTTATTTGGAAATTTCCACTCAAGATTAGATTTTATTTAAATTATTTTAGTAGAAGCATCATCAACTCTCTATTGGAAATCCATAATGAAGCACTAAGAAAATTATCACACCATTGCACAAGCCATAGGAATCATTCAGCACAAAGGGCACCACTATTAGAGAGTGAAGTTGGCATTAACACAAGGGTGGATCCGATATGTACACTTTTGGAGAATACCATATACAATCAAATCATCCCATTCCTAATTGATCATACAAAGTATAAAGGAGCTCCAAGTCCATCACATCATCAATATCTAGTCAATAATAGCTATTGGGTGAAGTATCAAGTTTACATCATATACTAGCTATTGTAGGACTACCAAGACTATTCTCGCATAGCATAGTGGTCCATTTGATGTTGAAATAGAAAATCACATTTTTGGGAGGCATCTCCTAAAGGGATCCAATTCAACTGAACTAGACCTTAATCCCTTATTGTTACATGACTATTGTATAATAACCTATGAGTGCATACTTATTCTAAAATAGTGCATTTTAGCTCACATATCAATAGCTATTAGTTGCAAGTTCAAGGTTCCAAAACTATATAATAAAGTTTCTACACTACAAAAAATTGTGGAGTATTATAAAAATATTGTAACCTCTATCTAGTAATTGTGGAATGACATTACCTATCATTATGTAGGTTGTAGGTATGACATTTTTTTTATTTTGAATATTATATTATGAGGAGTTCCAAGTTACTATAGTAACTACAACTATTTATGTTTATATAAATTCCAAATTGAAATATCTATAAACTATAAGACCAATCAAAAAACATAGAGAATTATTATTAGGAATATCACAACTTCCTCCTTGACTAAGAGTTTTGATCTCTTGTGAAGGCTTAGACTCTAATATTATATTGTAAGTATTTTTTTGCTATGAATACATTGGTTTTCGTGCTTCAAAGGTTAAGTTTTTTTTAAAAGGATTTTTCCAAGGTTTTCAAAATATCTATCTAATGTGGTTATATTATTTCTTGCATTTTTATTATTTCTTTAGTGTTGTTATTACATATGCTAAAATTTTGTTGAAATTTGCCTCAATTGAGGTATAATGTGACACCATTCCTCATAAGGCTAATGGTGTTTCATTTGGTATTTGAGCTTAGTTTTAGTTTTTTGGTACTAGAAATTTCTATATTTGGTATCATATATTTGTTTGAGTTGTAACAGGGGATGCCTTAAAATGAGCACGTGATTATAATGAGAGGAGGGGTGAATCAATATAATACAATCTTTTACTTTTTCAAACTAACAACCACAATAACATCAATTGCAAAATATCATTCACATAAGATCTAATAATTATGCAACTCAAGAGGAACACATGATTTACATGGAAAACCTTACAAGAGAAAACCATGGCAAAACATTGATTTTATATAAATCTCTTTTCCAATATTTGTAGGCACCAACCTATAGGAGACACCAATCCCCTCTTATACAATTTTTTAGAACCAACCCACTAGGTACACCAATCCTCACTTGTAGAATTTGTAGGCACCAACCCACTAGAGACATCAATCCCCACAACTGAGTACCAACTCAAAAAGAGATGCTAATCTCTTTGATATGAGGCGCCAACCTCATCGATATGGGGAACCAATCTCTCCAATATGAGGCACCAACCTCTTCAATAAAATCTTCCTTTCTTGAGAATAAATCTTCTTTATATATAGCCTTTAATGATCTCCTTTTGTATTTTCATCCTCAATTATATCTGCATATACATCTCTTTTACATTTTCATATATTCTTCTTATAATTTTGCCTTAAACTCTTCTTACAAATCTTCCATGAATCCTTCTTATAAATCTACCATGAATCCTTCGTACAAATCTACCTTCAACCATTTTTTAATGGTCTTCCTTTTATCATCTCATTTGTTAATCTACGGGTGTTATTATGATATAAACTCTTATTCTTCGCACACCTTCCTCTTATTTATATTCTCATTTCTACTTGCAATTATCTTAAATATCTTCGTAACCTAGTGAAATGTTGCATCTCTTAGAATAGATATGTCTCTTCACATATATATTATTTATTTAATGGTTATAGCTCTTCAACATGTCTCTTGACTATTCTTAACCAAATCTTCAATTAATATTCATTCCTTTATATTCCTCTTATTTAATTCATGCTACATATTATAATTCCATACACTTCTTCTTTGAATGATAAAACCTTGTCTCTTTTATTCCTCACTCACTCTTTAATGATAAAACTTTCACACACACTTCATCTCATGGAATGACTTCTCTTATATATCTTGTATCATCATGAGACACAACCCTTCAATGTACCCTTGTGACTCTTGGTTAAACTAATATTTAATTAATTAATTAATTTCTTTATCTTTACACACACTTCTCTTTTCTACTACTCTTCTTATTAAATCTTCTCACATTTCACACACACTCATATTCATCACACATTTCTCACCTTTTATATCTTAATGCCTCTATGAAGAGATACATCCTTTCATAATGACCCTTCAAATAGTCATGACTCCTCTTAAATAATAATTTCTTCCTTTTCACACATATCCACAATAATATATATTTTTATCCTCCACACACTTCTCTATTCACTAATAGATCTACTTTTTTATTCCGCACACATCTCTCTCATACTTTCCATAAACTCATTTATATCTTTACATCTCAATAAGAGTTGTATCTCTTTGAAAAGTGATAACTCTTTAAAAGGATGTATTTTTGTTAAGACTGATTGCTATCTTTTAATACTTTTCTTTCTTCTTTTTGTTTCTCCTTAATGACTGCCTTTGAATGATCTTTTATTATTTTCTTTAGGTTCAAATATGTGTGTGCTTGTATAATGTATCTACTTGTTCTCCACACTTCTTTCCACAATTCTTTCTCTTTTTATATCATCTTGCCTCTATGAAGGGAGACATCTCTTAACAAAGAAACAAACTTTATAAACCATTTAAAACCTTTGAAAATGAATCACTCTTCACTAAATGATGTATTCTTAATGAATGTGTTCCACATCACCTCCAAGATATTTTTTATTATTCTTTGGTATTTTACCTTTGATATAACTAACAATAGTTTCATTCATTTTCTTTGACATTAGTGACAATATTCTAACAATCTCTCATACTCCTTTGACATTAATGACAATCAATTCCAACACTTTTTTGTGATATTAGTTATTTTCCAAGTGAAAGTTTGTTTCAAATGATCTTGTTTTAGGATACAATTATGTCAAGGACTTTTAGAATGGAGGTGGAGAGGTTAAATAGAACAAATTTGGACTTAGGTAGCTAAAGATTTTGAATGTACAAGACAACTGAGAGGGGGTGTGAATCAATTGTACCTTAAAACTTCAAAACCCTCATAAACATTCAGATCCACATTAATTTAATTAACCCTTAATCTGTTAGAATGATTTACCATGAAAGCGGATAACAAAAATAGAACCAAGACAACACTATGCATAATGAAACACCAAATTTACGTGGAAAATCCAAGAAGGGAAATACCACGGTGAGGATCAGCTCACAATATAAAGTAATATCAACACCGATTACAAAGGGCTCGTTATCAAAGGGCTCACTGCCTAGAAAGGAGAAAGGCTCATGACCAAAGGCTCAATGACAAAATAGAAAAGAAGATAGAGAAGAATGTTACAATGATAAATCCATATCAATATAACAAAAAATTCCACCACAGCATCACCAACACCTTCGCAGTCTTACTAAAGATTGTAGAAACCTTCTGCTCATTGCATCCAGTAATCTAAAACATGAAATCTCACACTACACTACACAAATTCGCACCTCACAAATCCACAATTCACATCATTCACATCACACACATAGATCTTATCATTTTTCAACAACTCAACACATATTTATACCATCTTCAACCTTGAAAACATTCCCCAAGGTCGGTTATGCACCTCAATCATACAAATTCAAATTAAGTCAGTACCACAACATTCTCGTAGTGAAAAAAATGATGGTGGACCACAACACACTTTAACTTGGACCTAAATTCACTCATACAATCCATGTCATGCATCCACATATACCAAAGAAATTTTGTAATTAGTGTAAACACCCAAGGTTGGTTGAACCTGTGTTAACACCATTAACATTTAATTACACGGTTCCTCAAATCCAAAGATGCCTCATGGACCACACACCATGCTTTAACACGATCTAGAATATTCCAAAATAACCCTGAAATCCAACAAATTCCTTTGCAACAAGTTTCACTTGAAGAATGTACACACCCAGTACACTCAGGAAATTTTGGCATACACTGCAACTCAATAAACCAACTTCTAAAGAACCAAACCTCAAACAACTTCAACTGAAGAAAGATATGAACATTATTAGCACACTTCCAGGTCCCCAACTGAAGAAAGATATGAACATTATTAGCACACTTCCAGGTCCCCAAGACCTCAAACCATCTTGTGGAGAAATGTGGAGAAAAAACATTTCTCCCAGATATATTTACAACACATATTTCACACACTAGTGAATTCACCTTCCTTTGTGCAATGATCTAACACACCAAATTTTGGATGCAACACCTTTGAATACCTCTAATAAACATATCCAAACCACACAAGTATATCTTCAACACAGAAGAAATGTGGAAAATAACTAGAGCACAACTCTGTATACTAGAACACCTCTGCAACACATTGTTTCCTCTTTTTATTCAAATTTTCTCAAAAGCACTTTGAAATCAAGCACCAGAGACACATCCTCAACATCTTCAGCACTTCCTTATCACCACCAAGCCAACTACAACATAGAGACTCAACCATACATCCATAGGCAAAAGCTTTATCAAAGCAACACTAGAGGTTGACACCAGTAGCTTACTGATGACAACATAATGCAACTAATCAAAGCATCATCAAAGAAAACACCAACTCAATACCAACAAAACATCCTTGCAACAAACTCCTCATACAGTTGACACCAATGACAACACATAAGCTTGTTGACATCAATGACAACACAAACTACACATACTTGCAACAATCACCCCCTTTGTCATTGATCATTACTCTTTCTTTATACCAACTCTTCTTTTTTATTTTACTTTCTCCCCCTTACACAATTAGATCATTACTCTCTCCCTTAACATCTTCTTCACATGAATTTTTGTCCCTTTAAAAAAAAATTCACATTACTCTCTCCCCCTTTGACATCAATAGCAAAGGGAAAAAATATTTGCATAATTCATTCTCCCCCTTTCATCAATGCTCTACATACTCCCCCTTAGGAGAACACACCAAACTGCATCAATTAGCAACAACTACATAATGATAACTCTCACTCCTCCTTACTACAACATCCAATAATGCCACTACCTATTCCCCCTGAGAGGTAGCCACCAACATCAATCTAGACCAAAGAATGAATCTTGAGATCCACTAGACTAATGCATCTCCTTATGCATCTAGTTCAAAGAAGGGGAAATAAACCCCAACTTCTCCTGGAGATACTCAAAAATATCCTTAGGAAGAGCCTTAGTGAATATATCAGCAACTTGATCCTTTGTAGGAACATATTCAAGCTTTACTTCATTCTCTACAACCTTCTCTCTCAAAAACTGATACTGGATTGAGATATGCTTTTTCTTTGAATTCATTTATAGATTCTTTGATATATTAAAATAGCACTTTTATTATCACAAAATATAGAAATTGGTTCATCATATACCACTCTCTTATCCCTTAATGTTTGCCTCATCCACAAAACTTATGTGCAGCAAGACACTACTGCAATGTATTCTTCTTTTGCAATAGATAAAGACATTGAATCTTGTTTCTTGCTTAGCCATGACACCAATCTACATCCAAGAAAGAATACACCACCACTTGTATTTTTCATGCCATCTACACAAACAGTCTGATCTACATCTATGTAAGCACTTAGAGTAAATTCAATATCTTTTGGATACCACAAGCCATGATTTGAAGTGCCCTTCAAGTATCTGATTATCCTCTTCACTATTGCAATATATGACTCTCTAGGATCTTCTTGAAATCTAGCTACAAGATAGACTACATGCATGTATAGTAGCAGTTAGATATAGTAGTCCTCCAATCATTGATCTATACTTTCTCTAATTGTCCTTAGGAGATTCATCATTCTTTCTCAACTTGCAACTAGTAACCATAGGAGTACATACCCATTTAGAATCTTTCATTCCAAACTTCTTCAACATTTCCTTGATATACTTTGATTGTGAAATGAAAATACTTTTATCTGTCTGATTGATTTGTAGTCCAAGGAAGAAATTCATCTCCCCAAGCATTTACATTTCAAATTATTTTTGCATCTCTTCTGTAAATTTCTTACACATAGCTTCATTTCCTCCAAAAATTATGTCATCGACATACACAACCACAATCAAGATTTGATCTTTTTCAAATTTGAAGTAAATATTGCTATCTGTGGTACCTTTATTGAATCCTTGATGTAACAAGTACTTCTCTAACCTTGCATACCAAGTTCTAGTAGCTTGCTTCAATCTATAGAATGCCTTCTTCAATCTGCAGACCATATCTGGTTTATCTAATAACTGAAATCCTTTTGGTTGTTCTATGTATACTTCTTCCAATTCTCCATTCAAGAAAGCGGACTTCACATCCATTTGATATAATTTGAAATCTTTATGTGTTGCAAAATCCAAAAACATATTGATAACTTCCATTCTTGCCACCGGAGAAAATGTCTCCTTAAATTCTATTCCTTCTATAGTTTGTGAGTAGTCTTTACACACAAGTCTTGCCCTGTTTCTTACCAATTCTCCACTCCCATTCAGATTTTTCTGGAATACGCACTTAGTTCCAATCACATTCTTGTTTGCTAGTCTTGGGAAAAGCTCTCAAGTATGATTCTTCTCAATCTGCATTAGTTCTTCTTCCATAGCCTTGATCCAATACTCATCCTTGCATGATTCAATCACTATTTTAGGTTCAACATCAGAAAATAAACATAGATTTACTTGTTCTTCATCAACTTTCCTTCTTGTCATTACACATTTGCTCTTGTCAATACACCTTTTCTATTATCACCAATGATTTGTTCTTCAAAATGATTTTTCTGCACATACATAGGATTTTTAAGAAACTTTTTTGAAGCTTCTTTCTCTTCAATCTGCACTTCTTTTTCCTTAGCTTTTTCTTCTCCTCTATAAGAAGAATCATTTGATTCATATCCATCTACCACCACTGAATTATTCTTCATCAACTTTGACACTTGCACTCTCAACAATATTTTTTTGCCTGTTGTTGTAGCACTGGTAAGCCTTACTTCTAGTGGAATATCCAAGGAAGATACCCTCATCAGACCTTGCATCAAACTTTCCTAAGTTTTCTTCATCTCTTCTAATATAGCATTTTCTTCCAAATACTTTGAAGTATTTGATAGTAGGAATTCTTCCAAACCATAGATCATAGGGAGTCTTTGTGTTGTTTGCTCTTACTTGCACTTTTTTAAGTATGTAAATAGCAATATGAATTGCTTCTCTCCAGTAGACTTGTAATATGCCAGAAGTTCACTGAAGTAAATTTCCTAAGTTTTTACTGTGCAAGTAAAATAAACTATGTAACAAGCCATTGCAATAAAAAAATTCCTTTCTTTATTGATTTGGTTGATGTGATTTACTAGTAATCACAAGGAAGCCTTATGTATGTTAAGTTGGAGGGAGATTGGATCCTTAAATGGAGTTTGTGAAATTCTGAAATGATGTTCTATTGTTGCAAGTTCAAGACAGCCGTTTAAAACTTCATCTTTGACATTAGATTTGGCTTCATGATGATGCTAGAACTTGGTTTTAATTTCTACTTCAAAGAAAGGTCAAAATGGAAGGGAAAGGGTAGAGTTCCTAGACCTGCAACAACCAATGAACAGTGATAATGGAGGATGCTATAGTGGACAGCCTTCCTGAAACTAAGTTCACTTAACCAAATCAGCTAACAATATCATGAAACTAGTGCTATCTTCTAAGGTCTGCAGATTTTCAACTGTTCATTCACCATAAAGCATGAATAAAAGATGAATTTTAAGTGCAACAAGGAATTTGTGTTCAAACTAGATTTA